>CM053400.1:150621863-150651060 GCA_028644305.1 Xerus rutilus
ACCAAATTCTACCACCTAGAGATAATCACTGAAAATACTTTTAAACTTTTTTTTTTAACAAGTAATACCATCTTTTGATTTTATATCCAAGAAAGCAGAATGCCACATTCAATTTAAGTTGTTGGAGACAAGCTAAAGACATGGACAGGTACTCTAATGTCTAAGTTTGTTTCTTACTGTGAAAACATTAACAGCACCTATCTCTTTAGATTACTGTGCAGATTCAATGTTATAATACCCATTGAGTGCTTAGCACAGGAGCTGGTATCACAGCACATATTACTTATGCCTGTTCCCAAATGAAAATCTGCTTTCTGACATGGAAAAATGCCCAACACAGAAGGTGGGAGGAGAGGGAAAGAGTGAGAAAGAATAGGTCCTCGTGCTTGTTCCTTGAAAATTGTGCTTGGTTTTTACCAGAAAATGACCCAGAGAATAAGAGCTGAGGGTGGTGTTTGTAGCTGTTAGGTCGGATCAGGGTCCAGGATCAGGGCAGCTACAAAACGGAGCTGCCACCCAGACGCTGACGTCACCAGTAGACACGCCTCCTGTCAATCAGCGGGTTTTTCCTGACCTATCCAGGAAGGACTCTGGCCTTCTCTTCCTGCCCCCAAGCCCTCCCCTTCCTGACCGGGCCTTTTGAAATTCTCTCTACACCGGAGCCCCAGTGCCATTCCTCCCAGACACACTCTGATGGACGGGAGGATTCAGACCCAGGAGAGCATGTACTGCTTTACTTCCTTCTGGTCATCTAGTCTTTACAGTAGCACCAACCTTACCTGCATGAGGTGGGCAAAGCAGGGCTGGCGCATGTCTGACTGATGGGCTCCAGTCCTGGACAAGAAGCGCCAACACTGCTTCCTCATCCCCAGCACCTCCCTTTTTCTCTGGGGTTCCCTGCCCTAGAGGTTCAGTGATTTAGGTTTTTGAGACTCTCCCAGGACTGTAGCTACCAGTCAAGACAGGCCGCCTAGTACTTCGGCAGCAAATCCCAAACTGGAAAAATCATGAGTTCAATCACTGATGATACTTAAGAAAACTTCCACTGGGTGCAGTGGTACAAGCCTATAATTCCAGCGGCTGGGGAGGCTGAGACAGGAAGATGGTGAGTTCAAAGCCAGCCTCAGCAAAAGCGAGGCGCTAGGCAACTCAGTGAGACCCTGTCTCTACATAAAACACAAAATAGGGCTGGGGATGTGGCTCAGTGGTCGAGTGCCCCTGAGTTCAATCCCCAGTATCCCCCATGACCCCCCCAAAACAAAGAAAAGAAAAATTCCTTCAAACATTTCTTCATGTATTTGGGGACATATTGATTTGTGATTATTACAACATAAATGCAATCGAGCACACAGGCCTTTTTGTAATGTAGTTCTTCTGCTCCATTATATGCCCTGGCATCAGTAGCCCTTTGTACACTGAAAAAAAACAAAAAACAAAAAAAAGCCTACATAAATATTTCTAGTTATTAGAACAACTGGGCTTGAGGAGAATCTCCCAGACCCATTGGAAGAGTGGGCTTGGGATCAGTGTTTCTGGCCCCTGAAGGACTCTTGCCTTGCTTCAGAGCAGATATTATTTTAGTCTGGTTCTTAGCATAGTCATCCTTAAGACTGCCAAAAAAAAAAAAAATCCTTTCTAGAGTGCAAATCAGGGAGAGTTATTGGCCAGTGGCTCTGATCTGAGGGCTTGACCCCCAGCTCCTTGGAGAATTAGTGCTGCTCTGGGCTGATGATTGGTTTGGTGGTCTGGGGTCATGTGCCAGCTGGCACCAGAGAAGCCCGACATGAAGACATCCTTGGTGGTGAAGCTAAGCTGTCACTAGAGTGTGTCATCTCGGCAGTTCAGTGGCATGGGATGAGCTAGTGAGGGAAGAAGTGGAAACCTCTCCAGGAACCCAGGGAAGTTTTGGGATGATCCCAGTGGCTCAGGAGGCTGAGGCAAGAGGATCACATGTTCTAGGCCAGCCTCAGCAACTCAGAAAGGTTCCAAACAACCTAGAGAGACCCTGTCTCAAAATAAAAATGATAAAAAGGCCTGGAGATACAGCTCAATGGTAAAGTATCTCTGGGTTCAGTCCCTAGAGCCTAAAATAAAAATGAATTTGAAAAAATGCAAAGTTTAAGAGAGTACTTTACAAACGGATGTCTTAAAAAAAAAAAAAAAAAAAAAAGAACAGTTTTAGGATAAGATTTGCACCCAGCACCTCACTTAGAGACACTATTCATGTCACAGTTTACGTGAATGACAGGCACGTTGGGTGGTGCAGTGTGCAGCATGTGTAGTCACTAGTGAGAGACCCTCAGTGGGTTAGCTGAGGATGGGCCTGTCAGTTACATCCTGTGGCCAGCTGAAAGAAAAAAATCATAATACTGATGGCAAGCAGCAGAGCTTGCAAAAATGCTCTTCCAGGGGCTGGGGTTATGGCGCAGTGGTAGCGTGCTCGCCTAGCATGCGGGAGGCACTGGGTTCGATCCTCAGCACCACATAAAAATAAAATAAAGATATTGTGTCCACCTACAACTAAAAAATAAATATTAAAAAAAAATGCTCTTCCAAATGTTCTTAAACTCGTTTAGGTGTTTGTCATGTATCATGTCTTCTGAGTCTTCTAATGACCTATGTTAGTATCATCAAACCAGTTTATAGAAGAGACAAGGCCAACATTGAAACTTTGATTCAAAGTCTAATAGCTAGTGACTGGCAGAGCAAGGGCCTGTACTCCAGCACTCCATCTTCAACATTTTTTTTTTTTGGTACTGGAGATTGAACTCAGGGGCACTCAACCCCTGGGCCATATCCCCAGCCTATTTTGTGTTTTATGTAGAGACAGGGTCTCACTGAGTTGCTTAGCACCTCGCCGTTGCTGAGGCTGGCTTTGAACTTGCGATTCTCCTGTCTCAGCCTCCCTAAGTGCTGGGATTACAGGCTTGCGCCACTGTGCCCGGGTTTCATCTTCAACATTTGTGTGTTTACCCACCTTTCACGATATCTCCAATGAAAAAAGGCAGATATGTATGGCTCTCAGTCTTTTTTTCTTTTCTAGTGATCTCCTTATGTTCGTGCTGAGGACCGTGGTAGGATGGTGGTTAACATACAGACAGACCCCTTGACAATGGTGTCTGTAGCCAGTAACTTACCTTCCCTGAGACTTTTCCTAATTTGTTAAATGAAGCTAGGAAATCTTCCTTTGTGGCACATGGTGAGCAGTTATAATTGCCTGGCATGCACGTAGTAGATATTCAGTACATGGTAGCTATGGTGAGAGGTTGGCAATGTTGCCACAGGGGCAAACAGGTTTTCAACAGGAGTTTATCATTGGGGCAAAATGACAGAGCCAAACCACATTCTTAATCTCTGAAGTACACCAATTACAGGAAATCAAAAGGCAACTGAGCCATAGAAAGAGAAAGGAGCAAAAACGCTAACATTGCCCCAGAGCTCTTAAGGTTTCTAACCAAACTCTGAAGAATGCTTGGCCCGCAGACCACCTCCTGTGGCCCTAGCAATCTAAGCATCTGATTGTTGTTGCCTGAGTCCTCTGGCTCAAACCTGCTTGCTACTTCCTTTGGGACCTCACCTCATCTCCCGGGTATGATTATAGAGTTTGGCATTCTTGAAATATAGCAGGACCTGACTTCAGTACTTCAGGGATTGTAGCTCAGTCAGCAGGCTCTGAGCCTCTGCCCTCCTTGAACCTCCAGTTTCTGGATATTCCTGTGTCTGTATGATCCCTTCTGTTTATTTTATCATTTATTTTTCTTATGAGCCTGATGCAGGGGCTCATGCCTATAATCCCAGTGACTCAGGAGGCTGAGGCAGGAAGATCTCAAGTTCAACGCCATTCTCAGCCAGTAGCTGAAGCCCAGAAGGCAGGTAGAACTGGGAAAAACTGGAGAAGCCCACCAATCAGGTCTCTGACAGCTATGGCCTGAGTTGCATTTCATAGTAATCTAAGCCTCAGATATGGCCATGTCAGCTGTGCTCTGCTGAATGGTGTCTCATTAACATTCATGTCTATTCAGAGCAAGAATGTGACTTTATTTTGAAAAAAGTTTTTGTTGGTATGATTAATTAAGATGAGGTCATACTGGATTAGAGTGGGCCCAACTCCCTTAATTTCTTTTCACATAAATGATAACATACCCTACTCACAGCTGCTCTTGCTTTGTGCACTTAAAGTAGGAAAGTAGTGTGGTCTAGATGTTGAAGAGTCCAGGATTTTGTAGCTAAACTTCTTGGGTTTAAATTACAGTCCCACCATTAATTAGCCATATCTTCTTGGGTAAATTACCTAATTTCTCTGTGCTCTGACTTCCTCATCTATAAAATTTCAGTAAGAATGGTGCCTGCCTCCTTGGATCCTTGTATGATATTATGGATTGTCTTGTATCCCCCCAAAAAAGATGTGTTAAAGTGCTAACCTCCAGTACTCAGAATTTAACTTCTTTTGGAAATAGGGTCTTTACAGAGGTCATCAAATTAAAATGAGGTTGTTAGGTCAGCCCTAATGCAATATGACTGATATCCTTAAAAGAGAGGGGATAGGGCTCAGGATGTGGCTCAGTGATAGGGCCACTTTCCTAGCATGCTCTAGGCCCTGGTCCAATCTCCAGCACCACAAACAAATGAATAAATAAACAATAAAAGGGAAGAATTTGGGCACAGAGACATAGACATGCACACAGGAAGAACTCTATAGGAGTTGTGTTGCCACAAGCCAAGGAACTTCCAGAGCTACCAGAATCTAGAAGGGGCCAGGAGGAGTCCTCACCATAAGGTTCCAGAGGGAGCACGGTTAGGCCAACACCTGGATTTCTGACTTCTACCCTGCAGACCTGCATGGTATTTTCTGGTTCTAAACCACCCAACTTGACCTAGAAAAGTAACATACATAGATTAAATGAGTTAATATAAGCCCAGAATTTAAGAAAAATGACTGATTCACATCAAATACTGTGTACATGTTAGCTATCATTATTGTAGTACCTCTGCCTCTTTTCTTCTTTTGGGGGGAGGAGAGTGTTGCTGGGGATTGAGTCCAGGGTCTGATGTATGTTAGGCAAAGGCTCTACCACCAAACTACATCCCTAGTCCCTGTCTCATTCTTTTTTGTTGTTGTAGTTGTTGTTGGGGTTTTTTTGTTCATTTTTGTGCTGGGGATTGAACCCAGGGCCTTGTGTATGCCAGGCAAGCACTCTACCAATTGAGCTATATCCCTAGCCCTCTGTCTCATTCTTTTTAATGACTGTATGATATTTTATTTGTGGTATCGGCAAAAATTATCATTTAAATACTTTTATTGTGATCAAAATAATACATTGTTCACAATTAACACAAAAAGTTCATATTGAAAAACAGCAGTATCTATGTCTCATCTGCAAACCTCCACCCAGTCTCACTTCCTAAAGGCAAACATTTTCTTTCTTTCCCTTTCTTTCTTTCTTACTTTCTCTCTCTCTCTCTCTCTCTTTCTCTCTCTCTCTCCCTCTCCTTCTGTGTCTCTGTCTCTTTTGTATCACAGCCTTTTTTATTTTTGCTTTGAGACAGGGTCTTGCTAAATTGTGTTGCTGAGGCTGGCCTCAAACTTGTGATCCTCCTGCCTCAGCCTCCTAAATCTCTGGGATTACAGGTGTGTGTCACCATGCCTGATTTTAAAGGCAAACATCTTCAGCTAATTGGTTCTTCTCATTGGTATTTATCTACATATTGTTAAGGATGTGCTTATGCTGCTACTTCTTGGTTTATCAGTTTTCGATCTCTCCTGCCTACCTGGTATGATAAATGAGAAGTTTGGTTTACGTCACCCTCATCCATGCTCCACATACACACTTCTCCTCTCATCATCTTTATAATATGATTATATAACCATTTTTAGTTATATAATAAATTTTTAAAATAGACTTTTTAGTCTTTGAGATTCAATTAAGACTCCAAAGCTGAGAACCACAGGTACAAAGAACCCCTACTTTCTAAACAGAGATTCTAGATAATCCATGTCACATTTGCAAATGAGATGGCCCCAAAGTGATTTTTCCAGCTCTGGCCACTACCTACCTCTGTCTATAAAAGAGAAGGCCATAACTCAGCAGGACCCTGTCTCTAAATAAAATATTAAAAAGGGCTGGGGATGTGGTTTAGTGGCTAAGTGCCCCTAGGTTCAATCCTGGTACCAAAAAAATAAAAAATAAAAAGAGAAGGCCAAGACGTAACTGAGGGTTGAAGGGGCCAGTAACGAGGATTACTTTGAAGAGGGTTATCTGTGTTGGATTTCCCACCCCGCCTCCAATGCTGGCTGAGAGGAGGACTCTTCATACGCCTTCTAGACCAAGTGAAGGGGGTTCCAAGAGATGGCAAAGACCAATGGATGTTCCTGGAATTTTGGAGGACTCACACTTAGAAGGAAAGGAAGAAAATCCAAAGGTTAGAAGCTGGCCAGAGCGATCTGCCTGGGAGCAGAACAAGGAGTCAAAGTTGGACAGCATTTCCAAGGATGGTGGGGAGTGAGGACATGGTTTTCTGTGGATGAGATTGGATTTTGTTTGTTTGTTTTGTTACCAGAGATTGAACCCAGGGGTGTTTAACCACTGAGCAATATCCCTAGCCCTTTTTATTTTTTATTTTGAGGTAAAGTCTCATTTAGTTGCTTACAGCCTTGCTAAATTGTTGAGGCTGGCTTTGAACTTGTGGTCCTCCTGCTTCAACCTTCCAAATTGTTGAGATTACAGGCGTGCACCACTGCACTTAGTGATGAGATTGGATTCTATGGAAGAAAGCTGCCAATGTATCGCTTTAAGGGGTTCGTGCCGCGTGGGTCCTCTCAACGAGTTGGGGTCCAGAGAGACGAGGAAAGGGGTCTCCGAGGAGGAAGACGATATGGGGTCTCTCTGGACGGTGGCGATCCGCAGAGTCACTCACCCAGACCCCGGGGTGTAGACAAAAATCTGCTCTGCCCCAGTGAGACGCCAAAACATCGGAGCAAGAAGCAGGAACACTGTTTATTCCAGAAAGTACAGAAGCTTAAATACACTCCTGGATCAATCAGGTCCAAAGGTTACAAACCAAGGGGTGCTCTCTGTCAAGTGCACAGTTCCTTAGCATAGAATGGGAAAGATGGAAGGAAGGGGTTGAAGTTATGGAGAGTGCTCCTACACCAATGGATTGCTTTCAAAAGTTCCCACCCAACAGTACCATCTGGAAGGGTGAAAAGTGATTCCAACAAAGAGTGACCCACCAGAAGCTATGTGCTGAGGAGACAGTTGTCAGTGGTCCAGGACAATACACCTCCCCCCCCCAAGTGATGGGGCTGGTCCCATGAGTCAGCCTTGGACATCTGATACTCCAAGAGGGAACCCATGGCAGATGACAACTATGCAGATCAAGAGCTTCCTTCCCCTTATTTCTAACCTTTCCATGTCTGCCTAGAAACAGAGGCAGCACAGTGAGCAAGACAGAACCCCATGACATTGACCCTATGCCTAGGGCTGCCAGACTTAGGAAATGAATGTAACTAGATGGCCAGTTAAGTCTAAATGCTTTTATCATATGTGTGTATCTCATGTATTATTTGGTCACAATTCTACTAGAAATATTTGCTCTCCACAATTTGTATTTAATTGAGAATCCTGTATTTCTTTGGAAGCTCTGTGAATGCTTCCTGAACACTGCAAACTTCAAGCCTGTGTCAGGTCGAAGTTGTGAGTAAGGAGAAGTGTAAATTGGATAAAAGCTGGTTGCTTTGATATTGAACTAACCGTGGGGTATCCTGGGGTGGGAGGTGGGGGACTTTTCATTAATAACCCAAGAATACTTGGAAAAGCTATAAAAACTCTCTGATGTTTCATCCTTGAGGCTGAAAAATTGTGATGACAAAGAGGTTGCAGCTTAGCTGGGCGCGGTGGCACAAGCCTGTAATCCCAGCACTTTGGGAGGCTGAGACAGGAGAATCGTGAGTTCAAAGCCAGCCTCAGCAATGGCGAGGCGCTAAGCAACTCAATGAGACCCTGTCTCTACATAAAACACAAAATAGGGCTGGGGATATGGCTCAGTGGTGGAGTATCCCTGAGTTCAGTCCCTGGTACCAAAAAAAAAAAGAGATTGCCACTTCTTTTCCCAAGTCCATTTCTGTTCAGTAAACGAGCTAGGTTAGGGTTTTCATATTACATAAATATTATTTGTTGCTGATCCAGGTTGTGGGTCAGATTGCATTTCTTACACAACTTTTTATTTCTTCTTTAACAATTGCCCCATTTAAGCATTTTTTCATTTTTAAAAGCCATTTGTGTTTCTTTTTTGGTGAACTGCTTATTCAGGTCCTTGGTTGTTGAATTTCCTTTTAACGAGTTTATAGAAGTTTCCTTATTTATTCAAACATTAACTGAAAAGAAAGCTCTTCTACTGGAGAATTGGAAATGGCAAGTAACAGACAATAAGTGGATCTTTTCTGACAGTAATGTTGAGAAATTTAGATTTCCAAATGTGCCTCATTGTTAATATCTAGTGCAGCTCTGCAAAATGAATGTTCTCAAATCAATAGTTTAAGTATTCCTTTAATGCTTACATGCTCATTTCTTGGTTACAACTTTACCAAGGAGGATATATATGATTAAGATATGGCTCATCAGCATTTTTTCTTTTTTAAACGTGATCATTCATCCTTGCAACTTATATCCATGAAATTAACCCTAAAGGAAAATCTTATAGATGTAATGGGCAATTTCTCTTGAGATACTATTATTATGTAGTAACTGTATAGTCGGAACATGGATCACAAAGATCAAAATCTCAAATTCATTTCCTCATGCTGTTCATGATCTTATGATTCTGATTTGATAACACATTGCATTACACTGTTCAATTTCTCATAAGAATATCAGGACCTTATTCTTTACTTGCTGGTGAGAGTTAGTCTCTGAGGTATCTCTGAAGTAACAGAAAGAATATAAGGTAAATGTTACATGTAGGCTACTGTCACAGCATATGAATTTTCATTGTAAATGGTTGCAAACCACTTAGCTCATTTTCAAATAAGAATTCCTTCATTCTTGAGGGAAATAAAACATTCCAAAAACAAATATATTAAAACATGAATTCAGAAGTGATTTTAGAGAACAATAAACAGAAAATTGCATTTCAGATGAGCTGTCAATCAAGTCCCACATTTATCAATAATTTCTCAGAAGAATCCAGGATGTGTTCCATTTCTTATTTTTATTTATAAATTCAATTTTATGACTGTAATGAGCCAGGCTGATTCTCTTGTTTCACCGTCTAATTTACTTACATCTCTAGAATAAATGACATGTAGGAAGGGATGAATTCCAGAATCCCAGGGCCCTGGAATAAAAAGTCTTTGCATGTCTCACAGATGCCAGCTCTGTTTAGTCTCAGCAGTATCATCCTCTGCATATGTAATGTCCTGCATTCTTGTTCAGCTTTTATCTCTCTTTTCAATGGGAAACTAACTTCTTGGGTAACATTGTCTTCAAAATCAACAAAGAGTTCTTCTCTTTATTCCCCTGCAGCACACAAGTTCATCTATGCGGTTTTGTACTTATCTGACAGAGTAGTGATAAGATAAAAATCGATCAGTGTACAAGTCAATCAATAAATAAAATGTAATGCTGAACATCCAAGGCATTGTGGGGGAAGAGCATGAATATTTGCTGAGGGACAGTCATGTTCCTGGTACAAGGTTAGCTCTTCTCATTTGTGTGGTTTTGTTGAACTCCTATGACATTTCCTCAAGGTAGATGAGGAATCTGTCTGTAGGTCAGAAGACTGGAGTTAAGTAGCTGAAAGCATCCAGTGAGAAATGTCAGAGTTTTCCCACTGCTTGCCTCACATTCAATACCTTAGCCACACAGAACTCTACCAGTTCTTCTTAAGCTGTGTGATATTGTGAAATATAGCGAATCCTCCCTATCTGCAGATTCAACCAACCTCAAATAGAAAAGAAAAATAAAAGAAGTCAGGGCTGGGGATGTAGCTTGGCAGTAGAGCATTTGGCTAGCATACACCAAATTCCAGGTTTGATGCCCAACACTGAAAAAATAAATAAAATAATGGGAATGTGTTAGTCAGGTTTACATGGCTGTGATAAAAATTCCCAACAAGACCAATTTAGAAGCTGGGTGTGGTGGCACAAGCCTGTAATCCCAGCACTTAGGGAGGTTGAGACAGGAGAATCACGAGTTCAAAGCCAGCCTCAGCAATGGCGAGGCGCTAAGCAACTCAGTGAGATCCTGTCTCTACACAAAACACAAAATAGGCCTGGGGATGTGGCTCAGTGGTCGAGTGCCCCTGAGTTCAATCCCCGGTACCAAAAAAAAAACAAAAACCACCAACTTAGAGGAGGGAAAGTTTATTTTGGCTTATGGTTTCAGAGATTCAGTCCATGGTGGGTCTACTCTATTGCTTTGGGCCTGAGATTCATCAGAACACCATGGTGGAAGGGCAGCAACAGAGGAAAGCTCCTCACCTCATGGCAGAGAGAGGGAAAGGGGTCAAAGGGAAGATGCATCCTTCCAGGGCAATCCCCAGGGACCCACCGCTTCCTGCCACATCTCACCTGTCCACAGTTACCACCCAGTAGTTCATTCAAGCTAGGACTAATGGAATGGACTGACTAGCTTACAGTTCTCATAATCTAGTCATTTTGCCTCTCAATATTCCTGTATAAATACACAGTTGGGGGAGTGTACCTCATACCCAAACCATAACAAGGAATACGTGCATAAGCTATATACAAACACTGCACCATTTAATTGTTTTTGTTTTTGCTATTTTTTGAGATGAGGTCTTCCCAAGGTTGGCCTCAAACTCCTAGGCTCAAGTGATCCTTCCACCTCAGCCTCCCAAGTAGCTTCCTAATTGCCACCACGCCTGGCCCTATACCATTTTACATAAGGAACCTAAGCATCTGAAGATTTGGGGATCCTTGGGGGTCCCGGAACCAATCCTTCTGGGGATATTGAGGGACCACTCTATATACTTGGTCCTGGCATACAAATCCTAAAGTTCTTAAAGTGTCCAAAGTGATAAATGTGCTTTTACATGCTAATGAGTTGATGGAAGGCTGTCATCTCCTAGGTTGCTTCAGGATGAGGGCTTGGACGGTAGGAAGACTAAAGCAGGATTAGTCTGGGGAGGGAAGAAAGGCTGGAGGTTGAGTTAATCACCAATGGCCAATGATGTGATCATTCATGCCTATATAGTGAAGATGGGTTCTGGGAACTTTGGATAGCCAAACTCTTGGAGGTTCCTGAATGGACACTCTGTTCCCCTACCCCCATATTTTGCCCTATCCATCTCTTCATCTCATTTTCATTGGTACCCTTTCTAATATTCTTTTTTTTTTTTTTTTTTTTTTTTGGTACTGGAGATTGAACTCAGGGGCACTCGACCACTGAGCCTCATCCCCAGCCCTATTTTGTGTTTTATGTAGAGACAGGGTCTCACTGAGTTGCTTAGTGCCTCGCCATTGCTGAGGCTGGCTTTGAACTCGCAATTCTCCTGTCTCAGCCTCCCTAAGTGCTGGGATTACAGGCTTGCGTCACCACACCCGGCTTCTAATATTCTTTATAAAGACATGTTTATGAGATTCCTTAAGTTCTATAAGCCACTCTAGCAAACTAATGGAACCTGAGGAAGTTGCTGGGCACCCTATTTACAGCCTGTGAATCAGAAGTTCACATAAAACCACCTAGGATTTGCAGTTGGCATCTGACGGAGTGGTGGACAGGCTTCTGTGTTCTGTGTTGATGACTGAGAGAGCAGAACACTTAGTTATCTTTCCTGTATCAGAGCCAGTAATCATTGTCCAAGTAGCTCTTTTGTTTGGGACACAAAAAATGAAATAATATAAATGACCTTTGTGCAGGTTTTATGAAGTTGATAAAAATGATGTAGAAATGGTAGAATCATAGGCAAACACTGAGTTAACCAGAATACAATTTAAAAAGGAAGAAATTGGCAAGGATGATAACAGGATATTCCACAAACACTGACACAACAGATTAAGGGGCTAGGTGCGGTGGCGCACGCCTATAATCTCAGCGGCTTGGGAGGCCGAGGCAGGAGGATCACGAGTTCAAAGCCAGCCTCAGCAAAGATGAGGCGCTAAGCAACTCAGTGAGATCCTGTCTCTAAATACAACACAAAATTGGGCTGGAGATGTGGCTTAGTAGTCGAGTGCCCCTGAGTTCAATCCCTGGTAACCACCCCCAAACAAACAAACAAACAAAACAAAAACAGATTAAGGAAGGCCACTGAGAAAAACGAAGTACTTCAGCATAGTTGCCAAATGTGCCACTGGACAGGATTTTGGGGAAAAGTAGACCCCAAACCATAAATCCACAGGTTTTTTTGGGGGGAGGTTCTAAAAATTAGAGCAGACTCACAATTACTACCTAACTTTATTACATACTACATATATAACAAATAGATTATTTTTATTTTGTGTTATTTTATTTTACTTTTTGGCACTGGGAATCGAACCCAGGACATTGTGGATCCTAAATAGATGCTCTATCACTTAGCTATGCACTATAATTTTTTTTATTTTTTTGTTTTAGACAGGATCTCACTATGTTGCTCAGACTGGTCTCAAACACCTGGACTCAAGTGATCCTCCTGTGTCTGCTTCCTGGGTAGCTAGGACTACAGGTATACACTGTTGCACCTGATCCTATAATTTTTCTTTGCGATTTTCAAGAAAATTCTGTTCAGTTTTTCACATATCTTACTTTTTTTTTGCCAATTTTTTTAATTTATTTGTTTGTTTATTCATGTATTTATTCTGTTGGTACTGTGGGTTGAACCCAGGACCTTGTGCATCCTGGGCATGTACTGTACCACTGGCCCCAGCCTGTGCCAATTCTCTTTATGTCTTTTGTGGTAACAGCAGTGACTGGGAGACCACCTGTCCTTTGTTGTGCTGTTTCGTGCTTCTGAGCTTGTGTCCCCAGCGTTCCCTCCATTTGCAGGAACTTCCTCTGTTGTTCTGCAGAAAAACACCTTTTGTCTGCTTTCAATTTCCACTCTCACCTTTTCCATGAGTTTCCTCTCACCTTTCCAACCCTTTACTGTCCTTCTGTTGAACAGATCCCGTATCACTTTGTACCTACACCCACAGCTGCTACCCTCTGTGTATAATGATTTGTTGACATGTATCTCAACTTACAGTCTATCACCACCTCCTCCAGAGCAAGCTCATCTGCAGTGCCTAGCCCATCACTTGGTGCAAAGTAACTGCTCAGTGAATATTTGTCCAATAGATGAATATACAAACAAGTTCACAGTAGTCCCCTGCTTATCCCCAGTAGATGCCTGAAACTGCAGATAGTACCATACCCTATTCACACTATATTTTTCCTATAATAAAGCTTAATTTAAAAATTAAGTACAAGGCTGAGTTTATTGGCACCTGACTATATAATCCCATCTACTCCTGAAGCAAAAGCAGGAGGATTGCAAGTTTGAGGTTAGCCTCGGCAACCTAGCAAGACCCTGTCTCAAAATACAAAATAAAATTTTTTAAAAGGTCTAAGGATGACTCAGTGGCAGAACGCCCCTTGAGTTTAATCCCCAGAATGGGGGAAAAAAATAGGCTGTGTATGCAGCAGGCATGGTAATGCATGCCTATAATCCAGCCTCAGTAATTTAGCACACCTTTGTCTAAAAAGGGCTGAGAATGTAGCTCAGTGGTAGGGCACTTGCCTAGCATGTGTGAGGTTATGGGTTCAATCCTTAGTACTGAAAAAGAAAAAAAAAAAGCAAGCACAGAATGGATTAATAGCATCATTAATAATAAAATAGTACAAATTATAACAATGTCCTGCAATAAAAGCTGTGTGTATATCTCTCAAAATGTCCTGTAATTCTTGGCAACCTCAGCATACAATGTTTTTCTTTCCTTATTAAATCAAGAACTTTTCATCTTTTCCTCCTTTTTTTTTTTTTTTGGTACTGGGGATTGAACTCAGAGGTACTCGACCACTGAGCCACATCCCCAGCCCTATTTTGTGTTTTATGTAGAGACAGGGTCTCACTGAGTTGCTTAGCGCCTCGCTCTTGCTGAGGCTGGCTTTGAACTCGTGATTCTCCTATCCCAGCCTCCCAAAGTGCAGGGGTTACAGGCGTATGCCACCGCACCCAGCTTCCCCCATATTTTTTATTGTTGCATTATAATTATACATAAAGGTGGAATTCATTGTTACATATTCATACACGCACAGGATATAACAAAATAATCTGGCCAATGTCACACCCAGTATTTCCCTTTCCATTCTTCTCTTTCCTCCTCCTGGTCCTTTTCCTCTGCTTTCCTAATCTTTCATCAATTTTCATGAGGTCTGCCTCCCTCTTTTTCCTTTTTCCTCTCTACCTTCCACATATGAGAGAAAACATGTGACTCTTGACTTTCTGAGTTTGGCTTATTTCACTTAACATAATATTCTCATGTTCCATCCATTTTCCTGCAAATGCCATAATTTCATTTTTCTTTTCTTTTCTTTTTTTCTTTTTTGGTACCAGGGATTGAACTCAGGGATACTTGACCACTGAGCCACATCCCCAGCCCTATTTTGTGTTTTATGTAGAAACAGGGTCTCACCAAGTTGCTTAGCACCTTGCCATTGCTGAGGCTGTCTATGAACTCGTGATTCTCCTGTCTCAGCCTCCCAAGGTGCTGGGATTACAGGCATGTACCACTGCACCTGGCTCATTTTTCTTTATGGCTGAATAAAACTCCATCATATATACATACCACATGTTTGTTTGTTTTTTTTCCCCCAGTCATCCATTGATGGACACCTAGGCTGTTTCCTTAGTTTGGCTCTTGTGTATTGTGCTGCTATAAACATGGGTATGCATGTACCACTGTAGTATGATGACTTTAATTCTTTAGGATACATTCCAAGGAGTGGTATAGCTGCATCATGTGGCAGTTTCATTCCTCATCTTTTGAGAAATCTTCATACTGATTTCCATAGTGGTTGTACTAATGAACTGTCCCACCAATAATGTAAAAGTGAAGAACTTTCCACCTTTTTCCCTTCCTTTTCTTTGGCATATTTGAGTTTCCAGCATTACCGCTCTTTTGCTTGTAATGGGACCATTATTAAGCAAAATAAGGGTTACTTGAACACAAGCACCTTGATACCTAGACATTCCATCTATAACCAAGGTGGAGGTGGGTAGCGTATTCAGCATAGATACACAGGGCAAGGGAATGGCTGATGATCCAGATTGGACGGAGCTGACAGCACTAGATAGTGGCAAAACCTCTCTGGGTTCAATCCCCAGTACCAAAAGTATATATACATATGTTTTATAAAAATACATATTTTTTAAATTTTAGCATACATACACATGTATGTACATACATACATATATATGTATGTATATAAAATTTTAAAAAATAACAAAAAAGAAAAAGAATTTGTTCTTTTTATTAAGTCATGATGATATTGTTGGAACGAGTATGCGATTATGTTGAGGGATAGTTCCTGTGGTTTTATGTGCTCTCATCTACCTAGGACATTATCTTTTAATTTCCAACAGAAAGGGTACATATTCCATTGAGCCTTCCCATTTTTCTTTTTCTTTTTTTGGTACTGGAGATTGAACTCAGGGGTACTCGACCACTGAGCCACATCCCCAGCCTTATTTTGTGTTTTATGTAGAGACAGGGTCTCACTGAGTTACTTAGAGCCTCACCGTTGCTGAGGCTGGCTTTGAACTCGCGATTCTCCTCTCAGCCTCCCTAAGTGCTGGGATTACAGGCTTGCGCCACCGTGCCTGGCTGAGCCTTCCCATTTTTCTACAACTGAAATGACTCAAGACTTCTCAACTTTCACTTTTTTTTGGTGATGGTGGGATACTAGGGATTGAAGCCAGGGATGCTTTCCCACTGAGCCACTGTTTATTTTTTATTTTTTATTTTGAGACAGAATCTGGTAAGTTACTGGGGCTGGTCTTGAACTTGCAATCCTCCTATTTCAGCCTTCCAAATTGCCAGGATTACAGGTGTGCTCCATAGCACCCAGCTCATTCAACATTCCTGTAGCAAATATTTAGCACCTAATGTCGGCCATGCTCTATGTTATGAGCTAGATAGGCAGCAGGAAATGTGACAGACATATTTTCTGTCAACACAGAGTTTAGTTTAGTGGTCACGGGAAGATGCAGAATGCAGGTGCTGGGAACTACGTCAGAGAAGGACAGTGTCCCCTGGGAGCACGCTGAAGGAGTCCTTACCAGCGACAGAAGCAGGACAAGGAAACAATCCCTAAGCTAAGACTAAGGTCAGATTGAACTAGGAGTATGTGTTTCAGGGTGGAAGTAGGGGTTATGGACTGGTTTGGGGAGAATCCTAAGGGAGAAGAACTGTGAACGGGGAGAACCTGAAGAATGAGAACACAGGATTTCCCTAGAAGAAGTACACTGCACCCTGAAACGGCTCTAATTCTGCAAATAAATTTATGGGTATCATTATGTCTATATTGAAAAATAAAAAAATTTTTAAAAAAGGACCTAAATGTGGATTGAAGGCCAGAGAAAATACACTCTTCTGGTTCTATTAGACCAGGTTGACCAATAGGGACAATGTGTCAGCAGGTTTCCTATTAATTCCTTACTTTCAGTATTTGCTCATTTCACGCTTATCACATGTCAAATGGTGTAAGAATTCAATTAAGAAAGTCATTGAATGCCCCAAATAGACTGGAGATGTTACATAATAAATGGGAGTTCGTGATCTATCTTCAGATTTTTGTTCCAGTGGAACTCACATCTTATTGATGGGTATAGTAATTATGAGTAGGATATCAGATTTTGGTTTCCAGTACAGTGTGTTCAAAATGTGACATCTCAGAGCTCCTAGTAGAAATTATTAAAAATGTATGTCCTGCTGGTCATAGTGGTATGCACACCTGTAATCCCAGTGACTCAGGAGGCTGAGTCAGGAAGATTGCAAATTCAAGGCTAACCTGGGCAACTTCGTGATACCCTGACTCAAAATTTAAGAATTAAAAAAGGGCTGGCGTGTAGCTCAATGATAGAGCACCCCTGGGTTAAATCTCTAGTACTGTGAAGAAAAAAAAAAGTATATCCACATTTTTCCAGCTATTGCCCAGTCAGGAGGAGTCAAAGACTCAGGTACATTCAAGATTCAGCTCCAGTTGGGTGTGGAGGTACACGCCTGTAATCCCAGCGGTTTGGGAGGCTGAGACAGGAAGATGGTAAGTTCCAATCCAGCCTCAGTGAGAACGAGGCACTAAGCAACTAGTGAGACTCTGTCTCTAAATAAAACACAAAACAGGGCTGGCGATGTGGCTCAGTGGTTGAGTGCCCCTGAGTTCAATCCCTGGTATTCCCCCACCAAAAAAAAAAAAAAGATTCAGCTCCACCTGGAACCACAGCCATGGCAGAGGCAGGCAATGCTGCTGGAGGTGTCCTGGACTCAATACTGCTGAAAGGCACCTTTCACCTGGCCTCGCACATGGTATTCTCAAAGCTGCCAGTCTTAGACAAACACCAAGCTCTTCTTTGTGTGCTTGTATCTCATTGTGATGGCCTATGTATAACAAGCTGATCAAGGTCCTTAGAGCTGAATACCAAACCAATCTAATTAAGGTCGATGACGACAAGAAACTATGGGAATGGTAGGCATTGGCAGAGAGGGAAAATCTACTAGAGTGGTTGGTTGCAATTGTGTGGCAGTGAAGGACTTTGAAGAGTACATGGGGACAGTGGCGCACATGTGTAATCCCAGAGATTTGAGAGGCTGAGACAGGAGGATCTTGAATTCAAGGCTAGCTTCAGCAATTTAGCAAGATCCTTGGCAACTGAGTGAGGCCCTGCTTCAAAATAAAAACAAAAAGGGCTGGGGATGTAGCTCAGAGATAGAGTGCCCCTAGGTTTAATCCCCAGCACCCACCCAAAATAGAATACATCAAATGCAAGAGATGACCAAATTACAAATTTGGTTCTATTAAAAAAAATAAAAATAAGGGCTGGGGTTGTAGCTCAGGGGCAGAGTGTTTATCTAGCATGTGTGGGACCTGGGTTCCATCTTCAGCACCTCATAAAGATATACAAATAGGGGCTGGGGCTGTAGCTCAGTGGTAGAGCGCTTGTCTAGCATGCGTGAGGCACTGGGTTCAATCCTTAGCACCACATATAAATAATAAATGAATAAAATAAAGACCCATCAACTAAAAAAATTATTTAAAAAAAGATATACAAATAAAATAAAGTTAGTGTGTTTATCTACAACTTAAAAAATATATTTAAAAAAAAGACAAGGCACATCCCCAGGTTTACCATGGGCCTACTTAATCAGAATCTCACAGTGGGCCTAAAGGACTAACAACCTCCGTGGGAGAGTCTACCAGCACCAAAGTTTCAGAATCTTCACTCTCTCCAGTGTTTTCTGAAGTGCTTCACAGCAGCCTAGAGCCAAGCAGGCAACCCAAGAATTGCCTGGAGTTTTGGTTTTGTATATAATTATTAAGTAAATTCTATACTTTATTTGGATTTCAGTAGTTCTTCCACAAATATCCTTTTCCTTCCCGGGATCCCGCCCAGAATCCTACATTACATTTGGTCATCATATCTTTTTGGTTTCCTGTGGTCTGAGATAGTCTCCTAGAGTCTCCTAGAGACTCTAGGATAGTCTCCTTGACAGTTTTGGAGAGTCTTTGTCAAGTATTTTGTTGAATGTTCCTCTATTTGGGTTCATCAGGTATTTTTCTCACTGGGGTTATGAACAGGGGGAAGAATAGAGGTGAGGTGTGCTTCTGACCATATCAAAGTACACACTATTGCTGGGCACGGTGGCCCATGACTATAATCCTAGCAACTCAGGAGGCTAAGGCAGGAGGATCGAAGCTTGAGGCCAGCCTCTGCAATTTAGCAAGACCCTAGGCAACTTAGTGAGATCCTGTATCAAAAAACAAGAACAAGAACAAGAACAACAACTAAAAGGGGTATGGATATAGCTCATGACAAAACATCTTTGGGTTCAATCCCCAGGACCACTCCTCTCAAAAAATAAAATACTAACATGACTTATCACATGATGCTAACCTTGATCACCAATCTTCTTCATCATTTCTCTTCTGTTAAACCATTCCCTCTCTTCTCCCAACACTCAGCAAGTCAGGAAGCAAAAACCACAGACAAAGGGAGGTGGGAATTAAGCCTCGCTTCCTGGAGAAGGGAACATTTATATAAATCATTTCCAATTTTTGGAATTCTTCTGTAAGAGAGATGTGTCTTTCCTCCCTTTATTTATTTATTCAGTCATTTATATATACCAATGTGGATTCATGGATATTTATTTTATACTCTGGGTTGTAATCTAATACTCTGTTATTTATTGCTCCAATACTCTGGCATTAGCCTTTGGAAGCTCTTTTATGGTTTTTTAATTTTTTTGTGGTACTAGAGATTGAACCCAGGAGTGTCTGTCTCTGAGCTTCATTCCCAGCTCTTTTTTTAATATTTTGTTTTGAGACAAGATCACATTAATTGTCCATGCTGGTCTTAAATTCTTGATGTTCCTGTGTCAGCCTCTGGAGTAGCTGGAATTTCAGGTATGCAAAACTGTCCCTAGCTTGGAAGATCTTCTAATTTGGCTCCTGTGTCCCTGTGCCGTGTCCCCATCCTTTTGTTTTTTAGCACTTCATTACTTTTGGCACTGCAAGTCACTTTAGGCTCATCTTGTAAACTACCTGTCCTGGCCATATTTCCAAGAAGAGTGTTTTTTTGAAAACATAAATTCCTGGCCGAGTATGGTGGCACACGCTTATAATCCCAGCTACTTCAGAGGCTGAGACATAAGGATCATAAGTTTGAGTCCAGCCTCAGCAACTTAGCCAGACCTTGTCTCAAAATAATAAATGTAAGGGGCTAGGAATGTAACTCAGTGGTAGAGGACCTGGATTCCATCCCCCAGTACTGCCACTGAACTGCATTCCAAGCCCAAACTCACTCCTTACCGAAAAACATTTGGATTGTTCTAGGTCGTGCCATTATAAGCATTGCTACTACAAACTTCTTATACATATATTTTCTCCATCCCCCTTCGCCCCCTAGTACTGAGGATTGAGGAGAGGAGAGGACTCCAGTGTAGGTTTCAATAAAAAAAAAAAAATCATTCATGGGGCTGGGGTTGTGGCTCAGTGGCAGAGCACTTGCCTTGCATGTGTAAGGCCCTGGGTTCGATTCTCAGCACCGCATATAAATAAATGAATAAAATAAAGGTCCATCAACAACTAAAAAGATATTTTTAAAAAATCATTCATCATACTAAGAAGCTGGAAAATCTCAAACTGAATAATGATGAGAGGAGAGGAGAGGAGCACTCTGTCACTGTCCAGGGGCACTCTATCACTGAACTATATCCCCAACCCCTTTTTATTTTTAATTAGAAACAGGGTCTTACTGAACTTTCCAGGTCGACCTTGAATTGGCAATCCTCCTGCCTCAGCCACCTGAGTGACAGGGACAATAAGGGTTTATAACTGTGCAGGGGCCTATGCATATATTTTCACACAGGTGTTAAGAAATTACTATGCTTAATTTAGAGCAGTGCAATCACTGGATCAAAGGGAACATGTCCAAAGGAATATAAGAGAGAAACAAACAGCCATCTAAAAAGCAAATGTCAGGGGCTGGGCTATAGCTCAGTGGCAGAGCGTTTGCCTAGCATGCGTGAGGCGCTGGGTTTGATCCTCAGCACCATACATAAATATAAGCAAATAAAATTAAGGTATAAAAAAATACAACAACATTATTAAAAAAAAAAAAAGCAAATGTCAGTTGGATGTAGTGGCAAGCATATTTAGTCCTGGCTATTCAGGAAGCCTGAATTCCTGAACCTAAGCAATTTTCCTACCTCAGCTTCCTGAGCAGTTGAGACTACAGGCAAACACTGCCACATTCAGGAATAATTGTATTTTATATATTTATAAATACTTTGAATTTTTGAATGAGTGTGTGAACTGCCTATTCATGTCTTTTGTCTTTTTCTCTATTGTGCTAATAGTCTTTTTGTTGATTTGTAGGAGTTCTTTGTATATGAAGAAAAAATACATCCTTGTCTTCTGTATTGTACCTGTCTGTTCAGATTTGTTATTACTTGTGGTACTGGGGATTGGATCTTTCCTTTGCTAGGCAGGTGCTCTACTACTGAGCTACAGACCTAGCCCCAGGATATGTGTTTTTAAAAAGTTTCCCAAGTGAGTTTGATGACAGATAGGTTGAGGAAGCACTGCTAGGGAGCCGTATATTAATCAGGCTGGAAGTGTTGCAGGCTGTCTGGGGGACTGAGGTGGGAGATCACAAAGAAAAACCCTATCTCAATCCCAGCACTTAGGGAGGCTGAGACAGGAGAATCGCGAGTTCAAAGCCAGCCTCAGCAAGGGCGAGGCGCTAAGCAACTCAGTGAGACCCTGTCTCTACATAAAACACAAAATAGGGCTGAGGATGTGGCTCAGTGGTCGAGTGCCCCTGAGTTCAATCTCCAGTACCAAAAAAAAAAAAAACCTTATCTCACATTTTTTTGAAAAATGCACTGGGGATAAGTCAGCGGTAAAGTGCCACTGGGTTCAATATCTAGTACTGGGGGGCTGGGCTTGTGGCTCAGTGTTAGAGCGCTTGCCTTGCATGCATGAGGCACTGGGTTCGATCCTCAGCACCACATAAAAATAAATAAAGATATTGTATCCATCTACTACTAAAAAAATTTAAAAAAAAAAAAAAATATCTAGTACTGGGAAAAAAAAAAAAAAAAGAAAGAAAGAAATGCAAATTTTGGGACCCCAGAGCACTGAATCAGAAACTGAGGTGAGAGGGAAGCAGGCTATGAGGGGTCTATGTGCTTAGCCCTGAAGGTGACTGTGAAGGTCAAATTGAAAACTGCTGCTCTAGAGGGGAGCCACTGACAACTGCCAAAGCATCCAAATTTAGTGGATGGGGCCCATAGGCAAAATGAAGGGTACTCAGGACTTTCTCTTGGAGACACAGGAGTGCACAGTTGCCATCTTGACCTTGATACTTCCTGTCATCTTGACCTTGACACTTCTGGGTGCATGGTTTTAGGGAATAAATGTTTTCATCAGAGAGCTGGCATCAGAGTGTTGTGTGCATTTTCCAGAAAGGTTTCTTTTAATTTTATGTTATTTTTAATTTTGAGACAGGATAAGCATGAGCCACCATACCCAGCTACCAGACAGTTTTCTTTCGGAACAAAAACTTAAGCAGAAGATTCCAGAAGTCCAGAAAGTGAAGCTTGTCTACAGATAAAGCCTCATCCATAGAAGTGGAATTTTTAAAGAGAGTTGTATTGCTGTAGGGATGGTGATGTTAATATTTCTTGTTTTAACATAAGCAGAGTGAGAGACCTGTGTTGCTTCATGGCTCTGTATTTTAGAGTTGAATTGATTATGCTTTAGGATCCCTCCTGTTTCCCCTGGCAGTTACAGAATAGGTTAGGTTAAAATTTAAAAAAAAATAAAAAATAAAAAACAAAACAAAACACTAACCAATAGGTTTTTCATGGCTTGAAAATAATTCCAGGGCTAGATCATTATTTCAGCTGTCCCTCTCAGCAAGTAACCTTAATGAATACTATTCTGTGATTTATTGCCAAGTTACATTTTTTGGTAAATATTTTTGTATAAAATATTTAAGACTACATCTGACTTTAGGTCATTGGAAAGGATTAAGTTTCCTCCAAATGTCTGCTGCATTCTCCAGGGGTTTGGCCACTGTGCAGAATTCAGGATGCTGTTGACAAGAAACTCAGCTCCCAGACGCTGGTGGCTTGTCACCTCTACCCAGCAGCATTTAGTATCGACTGGAAGAGATGCAGCAGCTCTAAAAATGTTCACATTTCTTAGTTAAATTTTCTCTATTTTTCTTCCTTTGCTAGGCATCAAATTCAAAACTTGAAATACCAAAACTAATTTTGGTATTTCACATGCAAAGTCATCTGACTCCTAGCCTGAGGACAGGAGGCACAAAGGGGGCACAAAGGGGCTGCATGGGCCCTGGATGGAAAGGCTCTGTCTCCATTTCGTGGCACATGCTTGTAATCCCAGTGACTCAGGAGATTGAGGCAGAGGGACCACAAGTTCAAGGACGGTCTCAACAATTTAGCAAGACCCTGTCTCAAAATAAAAAAGTTTAAAAAACTGCAAATATAGATGAGTGGGAAAGCACCCTCAGGTTAAATCCTCAGTACCAAAAAAAAAGTAAAAGTAAAAGAAACCCTAAGGCCTTCCAGCAAGGGGCGACAGAGGCTGGTCCTACAGCCAGCAAGCTGGACACTTTGGCCAGTCTGCCCACCACGTGGTCCCTGCAGGAGAACAGACAGCACAGTCCTTCTGCAAGAACAAATGGGTTTCTGTAAATTTCCTGCTTCAGGCTGAGAGAGGCTGATTCTGAGGACAGAAATACTGACAGAAGCTGGGCTTCCTCAGCTCAAGTTTCAAGTTTCACAGATTGATTTGATTTAGTTACATTACAGTGCACATGCAAACTAAAAAGCTTTTATACACACACTCTAAATCTTTCTTCAAAGGTAGCCTTGTGTTTATTATTTAAATAATTCTTTTTGGTTGCTGTATCATACATAGATTTCTTTTTTTCTTTTTAATTTCTGCTGTGCTAGGGATTGAACCCAGTACCTCACACATGTTAGACAAGGGCTCTTCCACTGAGCTACATCCCCAGCTCTCTGCCAGACACTTCTACTTGTTTGTTCAATACTAGCCAACCATGGGCTACTCTCCAGTAGTGTAGAGTCTTAACCTTGGATTTGCTAACCCCCTGAAATTAGGCCAAATTGTCTGTATGTACATTTCCCCTAGAATCTAGAGGACGTAGCTTTTATCAAAGGATCAAAGAGGGCCTAGGTGTTTAAGAACATCATCTGTGGGCTGGGATATGGCTCAGTGGTAGAGTGCTTGCTTAGCATGTATGAGACCCTGGGTTCAATCCCCAGCACCATCAAAAACAAATAAACAACAACAAAAAAAACCCCTCAACTCAGCTATATTTTTATGACTTTTAAAGTCATAAAAATGATTAATTTCTGTTGCCTGCAAATGGAATTTTCCTGAAGGAACAGGCTCAAAGCTTTTCACTACTCTCTTCCCTTCTAACATACAACCCATATATCCATACATCCAAAACCAACTACACAGTTATTTTCTGAGAGAAATGACTCACTTTTTAATATAAGAAAGTGAGCTTTTAACCTAAAATATCCAAACTTCCTTGTGAATCAGTTGTTAATATTTGTCCTTCAAGATTTTAATTTTTTTTTCCATTCATTGAAAGAAAGAAAATATTACAGAAGCTGGGCGCGGTGGCGCAAGCCTGTAATCCCAGCACTTAGGGAGGCTGAGACAGGAGAATCGAGAGTTCAAAGCCAGCCTCAGCAAGGGCGAGGCTCTAAGCAACTCAGTGAGACCCTGTCTCTAAATAAAACACAAAATAGGGCTGAGGATGTAGCTCAGTGGTCGAGTGCCCCTGAGTTCAATCTCCAGTACCAAAATAAAAAAAAGAAAAGAAAATATTACAGAGAAAAATCTAAGTTGTCTTGGTTCTTAGTTGAATTCTCCTTTCCAGAGATAACCACAATGATGAATTCAGCATGTGTCTCTTCAGCCCATTATTTAAAGCTTCTCTACATATGTAGCCCTGAAGAATATATGGTGTCACTTTTGTATCACATGGTATCATACTTAACATATCGTTCTGCAATTTTCTTATTTATTTATTTTTGCAGGATTAAACCCAGAGGTGCCCTGCACTGAGCTATGTCCCCAGTCATTTTTATTTTTTAATTTTTTTTTCAATCAGGATTTCACTATGGTGAGGCTAGCCTTGAACTTGGGATCTTCCTGCCTCAGCCTCCCTAGTAGCTAAGACTAATAGGTGTGTGCTACCATGCCTAGCTAAAAATATGCTTTTGAAATCTGTCTATATTAATATACAAAATCCAGTTCGTGGGATGGGAGTGTAGTTTAGTGGTAGAGTGCTTGTCTAGCTTGTGTGAGGCCTTGGGTTTGATTCCCAGCATTACACGGGTGCACATGTGTGTGTACATGCACACACACACACACATACAATCTAGCTCATGCATTTACATCTGCTATGTTGTATTTTAACATTTAAATCCTTCACAGTTTATTCATATACCATTAATAGATTTGGGGGTTTTAAGTTATCAATTTCATAAACAATGTAACAATGCATCTCCTTGCACTTTTTAGCATGGAGAAATGGAGCTGCTGGGCCCTAGGGTCTGTGCACCTTCCCCTTTGGTAAATGCTTCCAAGTGGGTCTCCAAAATAGAATGCATCAACTTTTTTTTTTTTTTTTTTGAGATTGAACTCAGGGGCGCTCGACCACTGAGCCACATCCTCAGCCCTATTTTGTGTTTTATGTAGAGACAGAGTCTCACTGAGCTGCTTAGTGCCTCGCCCTTGCTGAGGCTGGCTTTGAACTCGCGATTCTCCTGTCTCAGCCTCCCAAAGTGCTGGGATTACAGGCGTACACCACCAACCCCGGTGGAATACAACAATTTTATACAGGGCTAAGGCCTTCTGGGAAACTGAGGCAGCATGAAGTTCCCTTGCCAAACCCCAATTCTTGAAATCAAGTCAGAAAGATTTCAGACACATCTCTCAGAGCAACAGGTATGAGTTTATTAGAAGGAATAGGAAAGGGAAAAGGGGACACTCAAGGCAGAGAGGGTCTTTTCAGAGAGGAGAAGGACAGCATGCTTCTCCTGCCCTTCAGTTTTATTGGGGGTCCCAGAGAAGTTTCTAGAGAGTCCCATCCAGGTCCACCTCTTGATTTTTGACTACTAGCGGGAATGACATCGACTTTCTAGTCCCCAGTGCCATGACAATTGTAGGTCACTTTGGCCCATGCTGACGGGTTCTAGTTGGAACCTGTTCTTACAGATTCTGTGGTTAGAGGGAATTAACCTTATCTCCCAAAGTTCCAGGGTCTGGTCTGTGTAAGGGTAACAAAAGTCATCCCCCTTCAGGGTAACTTGTGTTCTTCTTACTGGCATTTAGGGCCTAAATTTCTCCTGCAGTTAACAAGCAATTTGCTGAGGAATGTGACATATCCTGTTGACTTAAACCAGGCAGAGCTGCAGGTGAATTGTTTTCTAATAGTGAAAGCATGAGGGAGTGGACCCATTTTATAGAATTATCCCCTTAACCTCATGTTCCCACCATTTACATCTGTCTGTCCCCTATCAAACAGACACTTCTCTAGCAGCATCTGAAATTGCATGAATTCTTTCCCCTTGGGTTCAGATGAGAATGCACCTGGTCTGAGACCTGCCTCCTTCTGACTGTCTGTGTTCAGGAGGCTACTTATCTGAGCATGGAGACAAAAGTCCTTCAAATAAAGGCTCCTTCCTTCTTTCTTCTCTCTCTCCCTCCCCCTCAACTCCTTCCCTCCCTTCGCCCCCCCTTCCCTTCCTTTCTTTTCCAGAGATGGAACCCAGTGGTGCTTAACTATTGAGCCACATCCTCAGCCTTTTACAATAATTTATTTAGAAATAGAGTCTTGCTGAGTTGTTCAGGACCTTGCTGAGTTGCTGAGGTTGGCTTTGAACTTGCAATCCTCCTGTCTCAGCCTCTTGAGCCACTGGACTTATAGGCGTGTGCCACCGCACCCGGAAACTGTTTTCGATCCATGAAAGTGGCTGTGGTCTGCATGGTAGATTTGTGCTCGAGCCCATTTGTAAACCTCTTAGTGATCATTTTCCCCGACTTGACTAAACAAGTGAAAACTTTATTTGCTTCTACCTGTGTCTTAATCTGACCCCACCCAGAAATCTGTTACTGAGAAGTGATCAGTAACAGTTGAAGTTGGATTACCTAAGGTCAATATTGATGAGTATTTTGGCTTATCCATTCATTGTGCAAGTATTTGTTGAGCACCTGGGTGAAGGTGGCAAAGAAATTAGACAATACTCCTATCTTCAGTTTACAGAGCAGAAACTGAGACTTTGAGTTCAGGAATATCTCACTTGCCCAGCCATAGCTAGGACTTGAACCCACATCTTTTTGTTTCTAGATACAATGTCTGAATAACTATGGTTGTCCCTTGGTATCCCTGGGGGAATTCCTAGTCCCCTTTAGATACCAAAATCCTCAAATGCTCAAGTTCCTTCTATAAAATGTATAATATTTGCATATAACCTATGCACATCTTTTTTTTAAGTTTTTTTAATTTAAAAAAATTTTTTTAGTTGTAGATGGACACAATATCTTTATTTTATTTATTTATTTTTATATGGTGCTGAGGATTGAACCCAGTGCCTCACACATGTGAGACAAGTGCTCTACCACTGAGCCACAATCCCAGTCCCACCTATGCACATCTTCCTGAATACTTTGAATCATCCCTAGACTACTTATAATATCTAGTGCAATTTGAATGGATATGGAAATAGTTGATACAATAGTTCTTTTCTTTCTTTTTTTGTTTTTTTGTAGCAGGATTGAACACAAGGGCTCTTAAACCACATCCCCAGACCTTCTTTATACATCATTTTGAAACAGGGTCTCAGTAAGTTACTTAGGGCCTCACCAAGTTGCTGAGGCTGGCTTTGAACTTGTGATCCTCCTGCCTCAACCTTCCAAGCTGCTTTGATTACAAGGGTGCACCATGGCGCCCAGCTATTATACTAGTTTTTAAGGAACAGTGACAAGAAAAAAAAGTCTGTGTATGTTCAGTACATACACAAATTTTGTATCTCTATCTACTGTTAGTTGAGTCTGTGGATGTGGAGACCACAGATAGGAAGGGCCACTGTACTTTATGCCTCCCTGATATGGTAGGATTTGCTCTGGGTGGAGATGGGGTGCCAGGTTCTTTTGGTCAAGAGCATCGGAGGAGAACGTGGAAAGGCAGTGGCTTTTGGAACAGGCTTAGAAAGCCATTCCACATTTTTTTTTTTTTTGGTACTGGGGATTGAACTCAAGGGCACTCGACCACTGAGCCACATCCCCAGCCCTATTTTGTGTTTTATGTAGAGACAGGGTCTCACTGAGTTGCGTGCTTAGCGCCTTGCCGTTGCTGAGGCTGGCTTTGAACTCATGATTCTCCTGTCTCAGCCTCCCTAAGTGCTGGGATTACAGGCTTAGGCCACCATGCCCGGCTAGATGCTGAGGTTTTAACCAGAGATGCTCTGGGAAGAGAGAGAGCCATTAAGGGGCAAAACCAGTCAATTTCGAGAAGTGAGCTTAAATCTAGATTTTTGGGAGGGCTAAATTGTGGGAGGTGAAAAGAGTCAGTTAAGAATCAATTACTTTATTGGTCATAGTGGTGTATACCTGTAATCCCAGAGACTCTGGAGGCTGAGGCAGAAGGATCACAAGTTTGAGGCCAGGCTTGGCAACTTAGTAAGATTGTCTCAAAATTAAATTTAAGAAAGGGCTAGGGGGCTGGAATTGTGGCTCAGCGGTAGAGCGCTTGCCTCACATGTGTGAGGCCCTGGGTTCGATCCTCAGCACCACATACAAAGCAATAAAATAAAGACATTGTGTCCATCTACAACTAAGAAAAAATTAAAAAAAAAAAAAGAAAGGGCTGGGAATTTAGCTTAGGGGTAAAGTCCCTCTGAGGTTCTATTCTTAGTATCAAAACAAAAACAAAAACAAAACACTGGTCTAGAAGTCTTTTTGTACTGAAGCTGAAGCTCCACAGGAACAGATTGCTTGCCAAGTTTATTCACTACCATAAATTCTTTGCCTTGCTCGGTGATTGGCACATGGTAAATGCTCAAGAAATATTCACTGAGTGATAAAGTTCCAAGAGGAATTATGAGAGGAAAACATTTCTAGAGTAAGAGGGTAGAAAATAGTGTAGGAGGGTTAAAAGAGAATGAGAAGTGAGAAAGAGACTACTGGATATGATTGGTGATATTAGATGGATAAAATAGAATATTTTAAATGCATTTCTAAAATAAATTTTTATTTATGGTCCTAAGGATTGAACCTGGGGGCCCTTTACCACTGACCCACACCCCTACTTCTCTTCATTTTTTATTTTGAAACAGGGTCTCACTAAGTTGCTGAGGCTGGCCTCAAACTTGCAATCCTCCTGCCTCAACTTCCTGAGTCGCTGGGATTACAGATGTGCACCACACACC
>CM053400.1:150658947-150786997 GCA_028644305.1 Xerus rutilus
TTGCTGAGGCTGGCTTTGAACTTGTGATTCTCCTGTCTCAGCCTCCCTAAGTGCTGGGATTACAGGAGTGTGCCACCGCGCCCGGCTCACCCAACCTCTTTTTTTTTTTTGGTACTGGGGATTGAACTCAGGGGTACTCGACCACTGAGCCACATCCCCAGCCCTATTTTCTGTTTTATGTAGAGACAGGGTCTCACTGAGTTGCTTAGCACCTCGCCGTTGCTGAGGCTGGCTTTGAACTTGCGATTCTCCTGTCTCAGCCTCCCTAAGTGCTGGGATTACAGGCTTGAGCCACCGTGCCCGGCTCTCACCCAACCTCTTGATCAGGGGTATCATGAGGAAGCCAACCAGTGTGCATTCTGCAAAGAGGAGGGTCATTGGAGAGGGAAATGTCCTAATGCTTCCAAGGGAAGCCACATGTGGTTAGCAAGACCCTGATCCATTCAGACAGATGGTACAAGGGGAAGAGGAAAAGACCAAAGGAACCAAGAGGTTCTCGCAGGGGTTCTGAAAGTAACCCCTGAGGAGTCTCGGCTGACCTTAACAGTAGAAAGAGGTTACTTTTTTGCTGACAGATTGGACATTGGCATGTAGGGAGTAGTATATCAGTAATAAGTGCATTCTCCTTTATTTTTAATTTTTAAAATTTAATAAAGGAACTTAAACTCATTTTTAATTATTTATTTATTTATTTTTTTGGTACCGAGGATTGAACAGAGGGTTTCAGTCTATCTTTCCTTTTCTGTATCCCTAAATTCCTATCTCCTTCCTCTCCCCATAGACCTGCAGCCAAATAAGCAAACCATCCCATGTCCTTGGTTCGTGTCCTTGACCTATGCCCTTGACTGCAAAAACGGAACATGTGACTTCCTTGTTTTACCCACATAGCTTCTCACCCTCAAGATGACATTTTCCTCTGTACTCTCAGAATGGCCACATTCTCCCTTGAACGTGTATTTCTTACTTTACCCCAAAAGATGTCTTTTCCTTGAGACAGTCCACATTCTCCCTAGACTGAGTATCTGCTTTCCTAAATAAACCTGTGGGTATCTGTAACTGGTTCATACTGAAATTCTTTTCTACTGAGTACTCCAAGAACCCCACCGGTCCTGGGTCAAGGTCCCTCTGGGAGCTTCTCCAGTGACATGAGCACATACATGACTTTTCTCCTGCAATTTCCAGATGATGCCTAATATATTTTAGTGCTTTCACCCAATTTCCAGAGCCAAACATTGAGGTCCATGGCTCAACTGAATCATGTCTAAGTGTCTGATTTGAGAGTCCACAATTTGAATCACAACTGCCTTCCAGCTACACACAACACAACAGCAACATACACTCTGTAGAGTTCGACAGAGGATTGCAGAGATCTTCACCTTTTTTCTTTTTCTTTTTTTTTTGGCGGGGGGTGGGGCAGGGATTGAACTCAGGGGCACTCGACCAATGAGCCACATCTCCAGCCCTATTTTATATTTTATTTAGAGACAGGATCTCATTGAGTTGCTTAGTGCCTCGCTTTTGCTGAGGCTGGCTTTGAACTGGCAATCCTCTTGCCTCAGCCTCCCAAGTCCCTGCGATTACAGGCATGGCTGCACCTGGCATTCTAAAACCTTCACCTTGAGAAAATTCACACTCTGCTCTACGTAACCAAGAAGGAGTCTTGCCCCCACACACATGCCACTATAGGAATGGCTCATCCTTCTGCCCAGGACCTCTTCCCTGCCAGCCCAGGTGGCTTGTTCTTACTGAATGTCAAAGAACGCAGAGGTCTTCCCCAACCCTGCATTTCCTTTGTCTCCTGGACCCTTACCCACCCTCTGTCTTGGTATTTTTTAACAGCACAGGCTTACCCAGCACCTTTTATTTTTAGGATCACGAAATGTTCAGAACAAGACATTTTTCTTATTTTCATGTGCTCCTGACTGGGAAAATCTGAATCACAAAGACTATTATGATCACAATGATTCCGAAGATTATGCAACAAACAATTCAAGATAAAAGCCTTGGAGGGGAGAGTCCCTGCCTGGCTCAGGGATGCAGGGGGAGGGATCTGGTTCAGAACCAGGAATGGAGCACAGCTGCACCTGGGTTTCTAAACCTGCTGACCTGGCTGGGAACTCAGGACTGGCCAATCTTCCCAAGAACAGCTTCTTCCTAGCAGGGCCATGAGTGACAGGCGGGGAAGCACAGCTGGGCTGCTTCAACGTGAAGCTCACCCGCGTAGCCATTTCAACAGTCATTTTAAAAGCATTTCAAACACTAGGAATAGCAGTTTGTCACTTTCTCTGTTGTTGTTGGGGTTTTTATTTTTATTTTTTCCACAGACATATTAATATGGATGTGGCTAGCGGGTTCCAAGCTTTGAATTGTGCTCATTAAGTCACAGCTGGCTGGGAATATGTGTCAATCCTGTGCCTTTATTTCTCAAGTCGATTTTATAATGAAATTAAAATGGACTCCTCCAGCTACCCCTTTCCCTGGAAGTAAAGCAGATTTGCCCTCTAGGGAGTGGATACTATGTTCCAAAGATGCTCTATTCTCAGAAGAAATGCATATGTAATTTCAGTAATTAAAACATTTAATTTGCTGATTACCTTCACAAAAAGAAAACTGCTAGAATTACCCTGGTGAGGGACCGTTCCATCCAATTGTGAACACCCCTAATGCCTTCCCTTTAAGGGAACAGCCCACCTGTTTGGGATGTCCCCTTGTCACTCACCATGTACAAGTTTTCTGAGTGGAAGTGTGGCCAGCCAGATGGTCCCAGAATTACTTCACTTTTCTTAGCTAAAATACAGAGTTTGATTTCTGAGATGCAGTCATTTTTTAAAAGAGGTAAGGAAAAAGCTGCTTCATTGTTCTTCCAGAGAAATGCCTTCAGGAAAGATAAAACCCTGAAGGAGACCAGACAGTTCATGAAAAACTTTTGGGTTTGAGTAAAACTAGAAACATCAAGCAGGGAGCTGTGGTCCACACCTGTAATCCCTGTGACTTGGGAGGCCAAAGCAGGATCTCCTGCTTTGGGTAACTTAGTTTGGGTAAACTTAGTAAGAACCTGTCTCAAAATAAAAGGACTGGGGATGTAGTTCAGTGATACAGCGCTCCTGGGTTCAATCCCCAGTACAACACACACACACACACACACACACACACACACACATACACACACACACACACACACACAAACCCACCACAACAACATAACAATAAGAACAAAAAAACTGCTGGCACAGTGGTACAAGCCTGTAATCCCAGGTCCTCGGGAGGCTGAGTTAGGAGGATTGCAAGTTTAAAGCCAGCCTCAGGAAGAGTGAGGCGCTAAGCAATTCAGTGAGACCTGTCTCTTAATAAAATACAAAATAGGGCTGGGGATGTGGCTCAGTGGTCAAGTACCCCTGAGTTCAATCCCCAGTACCAAAAAAACAAAAACAAAAACTAGTGACATCAAGTGAGTTCACTTGAGAATTCCTGGCCCCCCAACCCTGGACCAACTCAAATTGCACAGGATTCTGGGCATAGACCCAGGAATTTGGCTTTTTAACAAGCTCCCCAGGTGGTTCATTTGCAACCTGGAGTTTGAGAGCCAGAGATGTGGGTACCCACACATCTGTCAGCAACAGTGGGCTTTGGGTGTGGCCCTGAGTCACTCAGGAAATGACAGCACCTGACCTTTGGCTGGGTGCTGCTGAGCTCACTCTGCAGTCTCTGTGCTTCATTTGGAGATGACAAATTAGAAAAGGATGTGCAATCGAACTTTCATGAGGCAATTCATCAGTTCCTCCCTTCTGTACTTCAGAGCCAGCCTTTGTGTCCCTGGGTAGTCAGGCAGGTCACTGGACTCCCTCTGCCCTGTGGGATGCAGGGTGATGGACCAGAAGCCACGCTGTTGCCTGTCAGCCCCAGACAGGCCAGGCGAGTACTGTATCCCTACCCCTGCTGGGTTCTAACTCTCAAGCTGCTGCTGAGGAGCCCAGCGTATTGGCCTGTGTTTCTGCAGTAGCTTCCAGAAGCCAGTGCTACCCCTGCCTTGAACTGGGCTGCCTACACCAGAGCCTCCTGTGGAGCTTATTAAAAGTGTAGATATCTGAGCCGGGCACGGTGGCTCAAGCCTGTAATCTCAGTACTTTGGGAGGCTGAGACAGGAGAATCACAAGTTCAAAGCCAGCCTCAGTAACAGCGAAGCGCTAAGCAACTCAGTGAGACCTTGTCTCTAAATAAAACACAAAATAGGGCTGGGGATGTGGCTCAGTGTGGGGCACTGGATACGATTCTCAGCACCGCATATCAATAAATGAAAAAAAATAAAGGTCCATCAACAACTAAAAAATATACATTAAAAAAAAAAAAGATAAAGAAAAAAGTGTAGATATCTGGGCCACTGTGGAGTGGCTTGGAGGCTGAACCCTGAAATCATTTTTTTTTTGGTACTGGGGGTTGAACTCAGGGGCACTCAACCACTGAGCCACATCCCCAGCCCTATTTTGTATTTTATTAAGAAACAGGGTCTCTCGCTTAGCACCTCGCTGTTGCTGAGGCTGGCTTTGAACTGGCAATCCTCCTGAGCAGCAAGAATTATAGGCCCAGCCTGAATCCTGAACTCTTATGCGTAGCCATCCTCTCGGGGCTTGGGAGACACTGTGAGCAGACTATACTGCTTGTAGTATCATGAAGTTATTAGAAATAAACCCATAGAAAAACTGATATAAAGGAAAGAAAGGAGACCTCCCATGGAAGGGGGACTGATGAGTGATCTGCCACCAGTGATGTCTACCAGATGTTCTCCTAGGGGACTGCAATCAATGAGGACCAAAAAGACAGAAGTCTTTCAAAGGAGGCTGTGTCATTCACATTTATTTTGTTTCCATTTAGCACCAGGAGCGTCCAGAAAATGATGGGAAGGGTGGGATGGAGAAGATTCTAATTGCATAGGCTGCTGTGTTTTGTAGGGAATTTTTAAATTCCATTTTTTTAAAAAAGGGATATATCACAGGATACAGTGGTGCACTCCTGTATTCTAGAAACTGGGGAGGCTGAGGTAGGAAGATCACAGGTTTGAGGCCAGCCTCAGCAATTTAGCAAGGCCCTAAGCAATTTAGTGAGACCCTGTCTCGAAACAAAAATGAAAAAAAACCTGGAGATATAGCTCAATGGTAAAGTGCCCCTGGGTTTAATCCCCAGTACCAAAATAAAAGAGAGAAAGAGAGAGAGATTTCCAGTGGTGTGCTATAAGTGCACACTCTGGAGAAAGAGCAGAAAAAGACCAAGCCCATTTATAACGTTTGCTGATTTCCTCAGGATAAATACTCCCTCTATGGGAGTTATTGTCGTTTGTTTCTGGTGTTGGAAATTAAATCTAGAACCTTAAGCATGCTAAGGACATGCTCTACCATTGAGCTACACCCCCAATCCCTCTGTGGCAGGTTTCAAACCACCAGTGTCCTGACTGAGTTGGAAGGAGATGGAGTTGGAAAGAGATGTGCACAGCAGACTTTCAGCTTCCTGCCAGGCATGCAGCTGTTCCAGCACACCACGGGGCAGTTCCCACATTCAGAGGAGACCTTTCTGTGATTATCCAGAAGCATTTGCCACATCACCAAAATGTGGCCATTCTGGAATACCAAAAGGATGGGAATAGCAAAGTACTCAAAGGGCTCTCTGACAGTGTCCCTGGGAGCTAGCTAGCTGCTCTCCAGGTTTGCAGACACCAGAATTAACAGCCAAGCTCTTCTTACCTAGACCAAAAGTTAGCAGCCTAATTTTCTAAGAAAGTGAGAACATGCAGAGGAAGCAGGAATTAAGAATTTCAGGTGGAGAAAGGGGCTCTTTGGATTCTGCGACTAATCACTCAGAAAAGACAAAGAGTTCACAATAAAGGAAATGGAGATGCAGCCCTTCTGCCCTGGTGTACAAGTGGCAGATTCTTCACAGCTGCAGAAAGGCAGAAGGGAGAGGGTTGGTATCACACACTCTGAACCACCTGAGTTGGAGTGGAATGGAAAATATCCAATTAATCATTCAAATTTGTGCCTAAGGAACCAGGATGCTCAGTTATGAATTTCAAGTACTTTAAAAAACGGCTCCAGGGAGAGATGTGAAACTCATGATGGATATAAAATTAACACATTTTCCCAAGTAGATTAAAATGCAATAGGTAAATAAGGGGAAAGCAAGAAAAGGTTGCTGGGAGATTGTTCCTTTGTATGAATGAAGAACCACAGTGGGTGGGGGTGAGGAGTGCAAAAAATGCAGACCCTGGGTTTGGTGGGAAATATCTTTTCCCCTTCCAGGTCCTGCTAGGGAGAGCGCTCTTTGGCTTTGAAACCAAAACCCAACACTGTACAGTGCTACTCCTACATTTCATTAGTGTGTCAAACAGATTTAGGAGTAAAGAGTTTAAGAAGGACAGAAGAACACACGAAATGCTATATTTTCAAGTCATTTGCTGGTTTGGAAACCCCAGCCCACTGTGTGTGTGTGTGTGTGTGTGTGTGTGTATTTGGGGTGAAGGCAAGGGCCAGCTAGGAAAATACTATTTTCTTAAAACAACAAGCGAGATCGGCCCTGCAATGTGCTACTAAAAATGTTTGCTCCAGGGATTGGCTCACAAGTGCTGTGGCTAGAGCCAGTGTGCAGTCTCTTCTCAACTTGATATTCAGTGATATCACTCGGATAGCTTGAAATTGGCCCTAGTGGGAGTATTGACACCATAGTAATTAGCAAATCCTACAAATCAGCCCATTTGTCCCTGGAGAGCTAGTTGTTAAAGATCTATCATCACACAGCTGCCGGCAAGTTATCCTACTGAGAGGCTGGAGCATAATCAACCATGTGTGTTCGTCAGCTCTGGCTGCCTCCACAAAACACTGGGTGGCTGAAAAAACTGAAATTGATTGCTCACACTTCTGGAGGCTTGAAGTCCAAGATCAAGGTGTGAGCAAGTTTATTCTCTCCACAGGCCTTTTTCCTTGGTTTACAAATGGCCACCTTCTCACTCATGTGTCCTTTCTGTGCATGCACATCTCGCATGTCTCTTTTTATGATGACACTGGTCATATTGGATTAGGGTTCCACACTTATGACCTCATTTAACCTTAATCACCTTTTTATGTATTTATTTTGCATTACCAGGGACTGAATTCAGGGGCATTGTACCACTGAGCCACATTCCCAGCCCTCTTTATTTTTTATTGGAGACAGAGTCTCACCAAGTTGTCCAGGCTGGCCTTGAGCTTGTGAGACTCCTGCCTCAGCCTTGGGAGTCACTGGGATTATTGGCTTGCACCATGTGGTCTGGCCCAGTTATCTTTTCAGAGGCCCAAGTTCAAATACTGTTTACATTGGTAGTTAGGGCTTCAACATAGGGATTTTGGGAAATGCAATTCACTCCAAGCCAGGCGTGGTGGCACACGCCTGTTAATCCCAGCACTTTGGGAGGCTGAGGCAGGAGGATGAAAAGTTCAAAACCAGCCTCGGCAAAAGCAACTAAGCAACTCAGTGAGACCCTGTCTCTAAATAAAACACATAATAGGGCTGGGGATGTGGCTAAATGGTCGAGTACCCCCGAGTTCAATTCCCGGTACACCCTCCCAAAAAAAAACATTTCACTCCATAACATCATGTGACAGGCACTTGGAAATATGCATTTTAGTTTTAGGTAAACCAGTATTTAAACTCCCAAGGAAGGAAGATTTCAAGGAATTGTGAGTCCCTTCTCATGGTGGAACATAAGAGAGTGATAATTCTGTGAAGTAATTCTGGCACTGATACTATTAGGAATTCAGCTCTTACTCAATGGTCATCTTTTCCCAGGGACCCCTGGTGCTGGATCTGGTTATTATTTACAAACTTTGTGAAGTAGAAGAGAGGAAGAGGGAAGGGAGCCAACTGACTAGTTCTCAAAGACAGAACCACAGGGAAACACGGACTTTGAAATATTCAATGTGAGTATTTACACAGGACCTTCAGAGTACTATGATTAAATAATAATGACCTTTTGCAGGGTATAGTGGTGCACACTTGTAATACCAGCAACTCAGGAGATTCAGGCAGGAAGAGCCCAAGTTCAAGGCCAGGCTCAGCAACAAAAGCAAAACAAAGCCAAACTAAAAAAGACTGTGATAAAGCACCTCTGGTTCAATCCTCAGTATCAAAGTCCAAAAACAAACAAAAAATGACCTTTCACAGCAAAAGAACTGAGAATGTGACATCAAGACGGGCACGGTGGTGCACGCCTGTAAACTTTGGGAGACTGAGACAGGAGAATTGCGAGTTCAAAGCCAGCCTCAGCAATGGCGAGGCGCTGAGCAACTCAGTGAGACCCTGTCTCTACATAAAACACAAAATAGGGCTGGGGATGTGGCTCAGTGGTCGAGCACCCCTGAGGTCAATCCCTGGTACCAAAAAAAAAAAAAAAGAGAATGTGACATCAGTTGGCTCAATCAGAGTGAAGCTCAGAACTCTTGGTAGTTGTGTGCTGAAAGCTTGGTCCTTGTCCCCAATGCCAATCCATTAACGAGGACACAGTTTTGAGAAAAAGGAAAAAGATGGTTTATTGCTTTGTTAGCAAATGAGAAACACAGGGGACTCCTGTCCCAAAGGCTGTGATTCTGCCCATCAGCAGAAACAAGGGGCTTTTAAAGAGGTGATTCAGAGAAAAGGAGATCAGAAAGGATATGATCAGGGAAAAGAAGATCAAGGAGGAGAAGTTAGGGAAAATAAGATCAGAGAGAAGATCAGAGAAAAGGTTAAGGAAAAGAAGATCAGGAAGAAGAAGGTTTGGAAAAAGAAACAAAACAAAACATATAAATTACAAAGCCACAAGGGATATAGTCAAAGCAAAGTAAATCCCTGTTACAGTTGTACGGTAGGTACTGTCATCCGGGTGTAGTTTAGGAGTTGTGGAACCTTGTTGTTGCTATTAGCCATCTCTGAGCAGGAGGAAAGCAAGCTGAAGTGTGAAGCCAATATTCTGAGGAGGGCAGAGAAATGGAGTTAGAGTTGCCCCCTGCTCTTTCTTAAGAGAGAGTCTTAGCCAGGCGTGGTGGCGCAAGCCTGTAATCCCAGCACTTAGGGAGGCTGAGACAGGAGAATCGCGAGTTCAAAGCCAGCCTCAGCAATGGCGAGGTGCTAAGCAACTCAGTGAGTCCCTGTCTCTACATAAAACACAAAATAGGGCTGGGGATGTGGCTCAGTGGTTGAGTACCCCTGAGTTCAATCCCCATCACCCCCCCCAAAAAAGCCAGCCTCAGCAGCTGGGTGTGGGTGGCACATGTCTGTAATCCCAGCACTTTGGGAGGCTGAGATAGGAGAATCACATGTTCAAAGCCATCTTCAGCAACGGCGAGGCGCTAAGCAACTCAGTGAGACCCTGTCTCTACATAAAACACAAAATAACGCTGGGGATGTGGCTCAGTGGTTGAGTGCCCCTGAGTTCAATCTCCAGTACCCACTCCAAAAAAAAAAAATAAGAGGCTGGTATGTCGCTCAGTGGTAAAGCATCCCTGGGTTGAATCCTCAGTACCACACACACACACACACACACACACACACACAAAGTCTTCAATGCTTTTTATTTGTTTGTTTGTTTGTGGTATTGGAGATTGAACCCAGGAGCACTTTACCAATGAGTCACATTCTCAGCCTTTTATTTTATTTTATATATTTATTTATTTTGAGATAGGGTCTCATTAAGTTGCTTAGGGTCTCCTCAAGTTGCTGAGGTTGGCCTCAAACCTATGATCCTTCTGCCTCAGTCTCCTGGGTTGTTGGGATTGCAGGTGTGCACCACAGCACCGGGCTGCTGTGTGTTATTACGCGAAGGAGTGGGCTGCAGAAGTAGCTCGGTGATAGAGCACTTGCCCAGCATGTGCAAGGCTCTCGGTTCCATCCCCAGTACAAAAAAAAAAAAAGAGAGAGAAGGAGGAGGAAGTTGGCAAGTAGGAGATTGTGAACAGAGCAGAATTTCCAAATTCAAGACGTGGGAGGTAAAGTGGTTCTAGAAATCAACAGAAGCTAGAGGACTTTGGAGGTGGGTGTCAAGGTGAAGGTAATGGAAAGCAGGCAATTCAAGAGGCTAAGAATCCAGACAGATGATGCTGGCCTGGTGATCAGCAGGAGTTAGAAGGAAGTGAGAGCATGACTCGATGAGGAGAGGGATTGAAAGACCATGTCCCCCACCACAGCCTCCCCTGACATTGCTGTCACCATCTGAGAACATCCTGAGAGACAGGAGGCCATTGCTGGGAACATCGGAGGGCAGAGGAACACAGCTAGGTAAGCCCTCTACCTTCCCCAGTCCTTTTTATTCTTTTTTTGGTACTGGAGATTGAACTCAGGGGCACTCGACCACTGAGCCACATCCCTAGCCCTATTTTGTGTTTTATGTAGAGACAGGGTCTCACTGAGTTGATTAGCGCCTCGCCATTGCTGAGGCTAGCTTTGAACTCGCGATTCTTCAGTCTCAGCCTCCCTATGTGCTGGGATTACAGGCATGCACCACTGCGCCCTGCTCCTAGTCCTTTTTATTTTAAATTTTGGGACAGGGTCTTGCTCAGTTGCCTAGGCCAACCTCAAACTTGCGAATGTCTTGCCTTAGCTGAGTAGCTGGCATTAGCAGCACGGGCCACCACTCCTGGCTAATAAGCCATGTTTCCCTAGGTGGCATCCAGCAGGGTTGGGCACTTGCAGCCCTCTGCTGGGGTTCCCCAGTATCCCTGGGAGCTCTATGGACTGACTGTAGAAGGCCACAGCAGCCCACACCAGTGCCACTCAGGGTCCACCCGCTCTTGTGCCCCTTCTGCTTTGGCTCACTTTGCCAAGGTTCCTGGTCCTCCAGTTTAGAGGTCATTCACAGGTTTCTGCTCATGTTCCCAGGGCAGTTCTCACTTGAGTACTCTGACATCCTGGTCAAGGGTGGGGCTTCTGGAACTGGCACTGCCTCCAGCAGCTTCCCTGGAGCAGCAGTGCTCCTGGATGCCACTGTTAGTACCATGGGGACCTCTCTCAGGTCAGCGTGGGGCACCTGGAGTTATAGCCAGTGTGCTGAGGCTAGAAGGTGCCAGAACTCTGGTCTGGTTTCTGGGGACTTCAAACAACCAAAGCTGTCCCTATTTCAGGTTAGAGTGGGGAGACCCTTTCCCTCCTCCACTGAGTGATCTAGCAGTTGGCTGGGATGCCACTGGCCCTGGGCACCCAGATGGGGAGCCCTCTGTGCAGACTCAAGGTGCTATCTGAGATCCCAGTGGGAGGTTGGTGTTCTCCTAGTCACAGACGCCTAAGCTCCTCGTGACAAGGTTAGTTCTGCTTGCAGCCCTTCAACATCACCCGTGTGCTATGTTCTGCAGACCAGCTTGATCCTAGCAGAAACCTCAGCTCATTCTTTGATTTTTCTTGGAAACAAAAATTCCATTCATACAAATAATCTGTGAGATGTGCTAGATATTACTGATATTACTGAGAATACGAGAGTTTGTATTGTAACAGCATATATTCACTGGACATTCTCTTTAGAATAATTCACTATTGATTGTATATGGGTACTCACACTTTTTTGTTCTTTTTTTTTTTTTGGTACTGGAAATTGAACTCAGAGGCACTCGACCACTGAGCCACATCCCCAGCCCTATATTTTGAGTTTTATGTAGAGACAGGGTCTCCCTGAGTTGCTTAGCGCCTCACCGATGCTGAGGCTGGCTTTGAACTCGTGATTCTCCTGTCTCAGCCTCCCTAAGTGCTGGGATTACACGCTTGCGCCACCGCGCCTGGCTTGTTGTTCTTGTTTTGGTACTGGGGATTGAACCAGGGAGACTTTATCCCCAGCCCTTTTTATTTTTTATTTTGAAACAGGGTCTCACTATGTTGCTAAGGGTCTTTCTGAGTTGCCCAGGTTCGCCTTGAATTTGCCGACTGCCTCAGCCTCACAAATTGCTGAGATTACAGGCAGGTGCTACCATGCCCACCTGACTGTAAGGTGATCCTGAGACCAAGAAGTTTGAGAACGGCTGATGAAGAGCCAGAAGACGCAGTCACATTCCTTTCCCTGCCCATCTCCTTCTCTCCTCCTTCTTGGGCTGTCCAGTCTCACAGCTTCAAGGCAAGCTTGTAGCATCTGGAGTCTCCCATTCTTCTCTCTCTACGGGGCTCCTGCTGGGAGGTGAGGAAGAGTCAGAGATCAGAATGTACCCCAGGTCGTACATTTTTTCCTGGAAAGCTGAGTCAGACAGAAGATTAGGTAAAAAGAGGGTTTCCAGACTTTGCATCATTCTCTCCTGTTAAATGCAACCCCAGTTGGAGATAGAACAGTCTGGTAGAAAATTCTCTCCCTGTGGAGACAGTCCTCTGCAGGAAGACTTGCTCTCCTCTGTAGGAATGTTCTGTTCTGCATCTGTGGTGTGAATCGACAGACAGTTCATGCTCCTCCACAAAACAAGTGATCCTTGCCTTCTGAGGGAAAGCATTCTTGGTGAGAAATAGTCTCCTGGGAAAGAAAAAGCTTCCATTGTCAAGGAAAGCAAAAGGGCTTCAGCCAGGGAAGGGGCACTTAGGAAGCAGCCCCCGTCATCGCAAGGCAGCTGCAGATAGGACAGCGATGCCACCGAGCAGAGAAAAGCACATCATCCTTTTTCCTTTCCTCCCTCCTTCCCTTCCTTCCTTCCCTTTTTAGATAGATCTTGCTAAGGTGCCCAGGCTGGCCTTTAGCTTTGATCCTCCTGCCTCAGCCTCCCAAACAGCTGGGATTACAAGTGTGTGCCATCACGCCCGCCCAGCCTCAGTATTCCTTTTCGTATTTTGCAGTACTGAGAACTGAACCCAGGGTGCTCTACCACTGAGCTACATCCCCAACCCCTTTCATTTTGTAGTATTTATTTATTTATGGAACACAAACACCAGTATATTTTTTTGTGCACAGAAAAAGGAAAGACAGAAACCAACAGAGACACAGCAGGCAGTGGGTACACAAACCAGTCACGTGTCTTTCTCAAGAGCTGCCCAGTTGGAAAACAGTCCCACCCATTTCAAAGGCCCCTTTTTGCAGTTCCTCCAATTCCAGGGGACCTCCAGGCGGAAGGTACATTCCCTGCCTTAGCCAAGGCTCAAGGGCTGTCTTTTATTTTGAGGCAGGGTCTTGCTAAATTGCGTAGGCTGGCCTTGAATTGGGGATCCTCCTGCTTCAGCTTTCTGAGTCACTGGGATTATAGGCTTGAGCCCCTACACTCTGTTGTCACATTGTTTCATTTGACCAAATGTATAGCAAATCAAGCTCTAGATGTGTGGATAATAATAGAAGCAGAAAATATGGAGCTTTCTTTTTTTTTTTTTGGTGCTAGGGGTTAGAATTCAAGGCCTTGAGCTTGCTCAACACATGTTCTACCTCCAAGATACACCTCAGCCCTGGGAAGTGCTTTTCTTCTTCTCTTCTTTTTTTTCTTTTCTTTTTTGGTATTGGGGATCAAACCCAGGACCTGATACTTGCTAAACAAGTGCCCTACCACTGAGCTATAGCCTCAGCCCTTCCCTTTCATCTTAAAGGTGAAAATCAAGAGAGATTTTCTTCTCCAGGGTCATTAGTCTTCCAGGACAAAGAGACTGGAGGCCGACCGCCTGGGGAGCCCTGGCTCTCCCACTTCCTGTGAGAACTCTCTGCTTTGGTGTCTATTAGGGTGTGGATGTGAGGTGTCCCCCAAAAGCTCACGCGTGAGACAATGCAAGAAGGTTCAGAGGAGAAGCAATTGGTTTATGAAAGCCTTGACACAATCAGTGAATCCATCACCTGATAGGATGGAGTGGTACTGGAGGCAGGTGGAGTGTGGCTGGAGGAGGTGGGCACTGAGGGCATGTATATATTTTGGGGTATATATTTTGTATCTGGTGAGTGGAGACTTCTCTCTCTCTCTCTGCTTCTTGGTCATCATGTGAGCTGCTTCCCTCTGCCACACTCTTCCTCCATTATGTTCAGCCTCACCTTGAGCCCCGAGGAATGGAGCCTGCTGTCTGTACACTGAGACCTCTGAAACTCTGAGCCCCTAGATAAACCTTTCCTCCTCTACAGTTGTTCTGGTCTGATCTTTCAGTTGTAGCAGTGAAAAAACAGACTGAAACAGTGTCCTCATCTATGAAATAGACATAATCATAGTCCTTCCTCATAGAGTTGTCGTGAGAGCTGGCCTAGCACAGGCTCAAACACTCATCTGTTGGGAAACATTATCATTCATGTAAGTATCTATTAAAAGGTAGGCAGGGAGGTGGCAGTGTTACAAGGAAAAGAAACCCACAAGCCAATCGGGCCACTGCCTGTGGCAGAAGCAAGCCCTTCAGTTCCTAGCTGGACATGGAAATATGCTTTTATGTTTGAATGATTCTAGTAGGAAATTCAAGGGAATTTTTCAGTCTCTGATCTCATAATTCAGATTGCTGCTAACAGTTTTTCTTGGGGAATTCATGAGACTCAAAGGGAGGAGGGGAGAAGGGGCAAGTGGAGATGTGAGTGAGGGGACAAGTTGTCAACCGGGTGTGGTAGCACACACCTATAATCCTAGCAACTTCGGAGGCTGAGGCAGGAGGATAGCAACTTTGAGGCCAGCCTCAGCAACTTAGCCAGACTCGATCTCAAACTAAAAAATAAAGAGAGCAAAAGATGTAGTTCAGTGGTGAAGTGCCCCAATCCATAGTACCCACCACCCCCACTCACTCCCCGCAAAAAAAAAAAAAAAAAAAGAAAGAAAGAAAACTATAGTTGTTACAAAGAATACAGAACTCATAAGACTCCTTACTACCGACCAGGTGCTGTGGTGCACATCTGTAATCTCAACTACTCTGGAGGCTGAGGCAGGAGGGTTTGAAGATCAAGGCCAGCCTGGGCAACTTGATGAGAGTGAGACAGAGTCTAACTAAATAAAAGAAAAAAGAAAAAGAAAAGTTAGCGGGGCTGGAGATGTAGCTCAGAGCCCATGGGCTCAATCCCTAGTACCTCCTCCCTCCCTGACAAAAAGACTCCTTATTATCTTTAAGATAATAAGATAACTTATTATTTAAGATAATAAGAGTTATCTTAAGATAACTCTTATTATCTTTAGAGTCAGTTACCTCAGGTAACTGTTCATCTCAGGCAAAGCAGAGTGTTCAGTCACTCTAATACCTCATCTGCTCCTCAAATCTTTCAAACAAAACTTTTTTGTAGTGCTGGAGATTAAACCCAGGACCTCATCCGTGCCAGATAAGAGATCTACTACTAAGCTATATGCTCAGCCCAGGAATTCCTCATATCTATCTTCCTTCCTCCATCCCTCCCTCCTTCCCTCCCTCCCTCCCTCCTCTCCTTCCTTCTTTCCTTCCTTCCTTCCTTCCTTCCTTCCTTCCTTCCTTCCTTCCTCCCTCCCTCCCTCCCTCCCTTTCTGTTTTGGTACTGGGGGTTGAACCCAGGGGTGCTCTACCACTGAGCTACATCTCCAGCCCTTTAAAAATCTTTAAAAAAATTTTTTTGACACAGGTCTCACTCAGTTGCTTAGGAACTTGCTTAATTGCTGAGGCTGGCCTCAAGCTTGCAATCCTCCTGCTTTAGCCTCCCAAACTGCTGGGATTAGAGGCATGAGCCACCACACCTGGCTCCTCAAATATTAATGAAGAATTAGCTCATGTATTTATTTGATATGTACATTTCCCCTGACTCTTTCTCAATAATGTCTGAATTATCATTTGCTGAAAGAAAAAGGAAAATAGATTCTGAGCTGCTCTCCAGCCTTCAGACTCTACCAGGCAAGAACCACATCCCCACTGCAGCAAATCGAACCCTGTTGGGTACAGCTGCAAGGACAATATTCATATCCTTCTCCTCCTTAACCTTTACCTAGTTTCATAGGAAGATACTTGTTAAAGACCTCACAGAACTGGAGGGCCATAGGAGGCCAATATGGTGGTTCACAGAAGTACCGTCATTCAAACCAGTAAATGGGCACCTCAGCCCCATTTCTTCCATGCTTATCTGCTGGTCTGGAGGACACAAGTTTTCCAGAGGTAACAGTCTAGGATTCTGGCCTCGATGAACCCTTTCTTGCTCTAGGGATAATGTTCACGGATGGGTCTTTCTGGATGTTTCCTGTCATTTCCCTTCATTTGAGTCACTATCCTTGTCCTATACACACAGGGCCTTCAGGATGGCAGCTGTCCTGATGTAGCTAGATCTAGGTTAAGAGGGAGGGCTGAACTCACATGGAAAAATGTCCCCTGAAGCAACAGTTCAGCCCAGAGTGGTCTTCCATGGTAGGTCCAGGGGGACAGGCTGTCTGTCATTCCAGTTAGTTTCTTTAGGTAAAAGAAATAGAAACTGAGTAACTTAAGAAACACAGGAAGCCGAGCTTGGTGTTGCAAGCCTGTAATCCCAGCACTAAGGGAGGCTGAGACAGGAGAACCGCAAGTTCAAAGCCAGCCTCAGCAAGGGCGAGGCGCTAAGCAACTCAGTGAGACCCTGTCTCTACATAAAACACAAAACAGGGCTGGGGATGTGGCTCAGTGGTCAAGTGCCCCTGAGGGTCAAGTGCCCCTGAGTTCGATCTCCAGTACCAAAAAAAAGAAAAAGAAAAAGAAAAAAGAAACACAGGAGTTTATTGGCAAGACAGAGAGGAGCTCAACAACCCAAGAAATGTGAAGACCATTTTGAAAATGACAGCACAGAGCAATCACAAAGGTGTAGTCTCTCCAAGATCCACTGTCAGAATGAATCAGCTGCAGCCATCTTCAGACTTCATGTCTATCTGCTGAGGCCCAGTTTCCTTGAAGAGAATTGGATTGACTCGCTTTGGTTATGTGCTTTTCCTTCAGCTGGACAACTTTATTGGTAGGACCTAGTGGTGAAGGGTGAGAATGGAAGAGGAAAAAGTTATTTTACCAAAAGAAGGCGCTGTGGATGATGGGCAGGCCAAACAGCAGATGTCTATCACACAGGCCTGCTTAGAGCCATGGTCCTAAAGCCCACCTGGATTGCAGAGACAGGGGACTGAGGTGAGCTGAGTCATTTAGTCCAAAGCTGATAGTGTGTTCGCAGTGCAGTATTGGAAAGTGATAAAACCGATGATATCCTTCTAGAAGAAATTTAGAAATCACAAAAAAAGTCTAGAGAATTTTGTTGTTGTTTTGAATGCTGGGAACTCAAATCTAGGGCCTTGTGCATGCACTGCACCAGTGAGCTATTCCCCCAAGCACAGAAAAGAGAATTTCAAACACCATCTGTAATCCTACTTCTCAAAGAAAGCCACAGTTAATTTTTTTAGGTTGTTTCTCTCCTTTTATGGATTCTTTTTCAAGAAGTTGAGATCATGCTGTGTATATGAATTGACATTTAATGTTTAAGCAAGAACCTTAATCCCACAAATGTTAGAGGAATATCTCTGTGGCATTGGCCTATTGAACAGACCTGACCTGTAGCTGCCCTACCTGTGGAAGAGGCGGAAGGGACCTTTCCATAGTTCTGCCAACACTGGGGCCCAGGCAAATATTGCCCAGCTTGGGAAGCTGACAAAGCCTGGCCTTCATTCCAGAGGACATTCTCTCTGGACACAAACCAAGGTGAGTGGGAACTTCCATGGACCCCGTCTTGTGTAGGGAAGGAGCTATCACCTCCTTGTTAGAGTCTATGGAAGCTTCTTTTTTGTTTTGTTTTGTTTTTGACTCAGGAGATGACCATCCCCATGGGTTTTAGTAGGTTTTGATGAATTTCAACATTGTCCTTCTGACATGAATAGATCATATTTTCATCTATTCTTTAAAGCTGCTTTCCCTTTATTTAGTCACTTCATGATGTTAAGAATATTCTTCATGAAGGTTGAAATCACCAGAAAGGTGGTATAAAGGAAGAATCCTAGTTGAAATATAGCCATAGCCATCTTAATAATGCACCGTGGGGATTCAGATGTGTGTATTTAAGCTCTTGAATCTGTGTATTTAACAAGTAAAAACAGAGTTTGCCTATTTCAACCTTTGCTGACATTTGCTAAGGGATGGAATTCAAGGGGATAGAAGAGTTCAGAAGTCTGTCATATGGAGCTAGAGGAATCCGAACCCCTTCTGCAGTTAACTCTCAGGAATGAGTAGCCATGTTCCTGTGGACAAGAGTCTGCCCCTCAGAATTGGATAAATATTGTGTAAAATCATTTTTTTTTTTTTTGAGACGAGATCTCACTATCTCACTATGTTGAGCAACAGGCCTCAAACTTGAAATTCTGATTTGCCTCCCAAATAGATGGGACTACAACCATGTGCCACCATCCCCGGCTAAAACCACTCATGAAGGGCATCGGCTTTCACCTATAGGAGAACATCATTCAACTTTGCTGTTTGATTCACTCCATGTGGCTCGAGGGGCCAGCCTTTCATTCCGGTACCTCCAGGGACACTTGTTTTCTTTGCCAAGACACTTTGCCAGCACACAGGGGCCTCTCAGGTCAAGGCTAGGGAATGCCGAGCCACTGGGAGCACCAGGCTTGGTCTAGTGACACCCCAGGGACTTTGGCTGTGGGGACTCCAGCCTCTCTGACTCCTCCTTCTACCAGCCCTTACTCCACTTCTCTAGGTTTCCAGTCACTCATGGAATCATGGCTCCCTAGTTCACATCTCCAGCCCAACTTCCTTCAACGTCCAGACTCACTTATCCACAGGCCCCTCCACAGTTCTACCTTAGGATTGTCACTAGCCCCTCCTGTTCACCACGTCCCCCAAACTTAGCCTTCTTGGTTTCTTGCCTCAGTGGTACCAGGAGGCTGCCACCTAGAAACCTGGGAGTCACGACTGATTCCACCCTTCATTCTCATTCTGTCCACTATATTGTTTAACTCATTCATTTGGTTATGCAGTGAATAAATTTTAAGCACCTACTATGTGCCACTTACTGTTAGGTATATAGTAGTTAAGGTCTCTGACCTTGTGGCTTTTAGTGTAGTTAGGGAAACAGACAGATAATGTTTTATAAGAAATGTGTGTGGAGTTATGAGAGGGTTTGGTCTAGGGGACAGAGAAGGCCTCCTCCAAGAGCAGCATTTAAATGGAGGTCTAAAGGATGCTTCAGGAATTAACCAGATTGAGGTCAAGGGATGGAGGATCCAATTTCCAAGCAGGCAGAGCAGCAGATGTCTAAGTACTGTGTGGTGGGGATTCAGATGGAGAGAGTGTGGAATGGCCTTCGAGAAAATGCATGGCCTTCTGGGGAGGCCACTGTGGCTGAGGGGCATGAATAGGAGTAATAATGATAAGAGAAGAGACTTGGGGAGGTGGGCACAGGCCCTATTGTCAGCACCTTATAAGGATTTTAGTCCTTTTTGTTTTCTTGCAGTACTGGGGATTGCTCTACCACTGAGCTATATCACTAGCCCTTTTTATTTTTTACTTTGAGACAGAGTCTCCTCACAATGCTGAGATCTCACTAAGTTGCTGGGGCTAGCCTCAAACTTGGGCTCCTCCTGCTTCAACCTCCAGAGTTGCTGGGATTACAGGTCTATTCCACCACACCAGTCTCCTTTTTTCTTTTCTTTCCTCTATACCATGGAGCTACATCCCCAGTCCTTTGTATTTTTTATTTTGAGACATTATCTCACTAAGTTGCCCAGGCTGCCTCAGCTTCCCAAATTGCTGGTATTATAGACATGTACACGTTGGATTATACCCAACAGATTTAAGTCCTTTTTTTAAGAGGTTAGAAAAGACTGAGGACTTTTAGGGCAAGAGTTGAGTGGGTGGAGAGGTTGAGCAATGATAGATGTATACATAAAACTACTCTGGCTACAATGTAGAGAACAAACTGATTGGGCCTGAGTGAATGTGGGGGGAAGGCGATCTTACCAGCTTCCTCCTGGCCATCCATATAACCTTATAGCCATGATCCCCAGTCCAGACTGTCTTTGCCCGCCCCCCTCCACTTTTCATACTGAGGATTGAACCCAGGGACATTTAACCACTGAGCCACTTCCCTTGCTTTTTAATTTTTTAATTTTGAGACAGGGTTGCTGAAGGCCTTACTGAATTGCTGAGGCTGACTTTGAACTTGTGATCCTCCTGCCTCAGCCTCCTGAACGGCCGGGATTACAGGCATGTACCACCACACTTGGCTACCTTTCAACTTTCATCAATAAAGCAACTAAGACTCTGTTTCAAAATATAAAAGGTTCAGTGGTAAAGCATCCCTGGGTTCAATCCCTTCCTCTTCAAAAAGCTTCCATCAATTAAAAAAGAAAAGTGATGATCCTTCATTGGGCTCAAAATACAGTTCAAACTCCTTTGTCTGGCCTACAAGTCCCTTCAAACCTGGCCATTATCTCCCTCTCCAGTATCACATCCAACTAATTGTCCTCAAGTACCCTATTAAGTCCATGAAAAGGAGAGATGGAGCCAGGCAGCAGTTCAAGGCTTCTCTGGTACCCCAGAAGTACCACAGGCCAGATCTGAGGCTGAGTCCATGGTCCAGGAGGGTGATCCAAAGTAGAGCACAGGAAATGCTGCAGTGAGGGTTTTAGGCCACTGTCTACAACCAGAGTGTCAAGGACCAACACGTAGGATACAATCAGGTACAAGGTATCTGGGGGCTTGGACGCAAGACCAGAGGTATAGTTGCTCAGAGATGGTGACCAAGGACAGGGCTCTGAGCACAGAAATCCTGCTTGAGGGCAGGATCCCTACTTGTGGAGAACTTAGGTTCCAGAACAGCCTGGACCCCAGCCAGCCAAGAACAGGCAGTGTCAGGTCCTGGGTTTAGTCCCCTGTAGGGGTTTTGGGTGGGGGGAACGTGCAGGACTTGATATTTGGGACTCAGAAGGTCAAGGACAAAGGCTGACGTGAGGAGGACTTGATAGGAAGAAGAGAACTACATGGAAGTTCTTTATAGTCTTCCTGCCTGGAACCAGAAAGAATCCCAGAGTAAAAAGAGCAAGGCTAAGCCTCCGGCAGGACCAGAGGTAGAAGGGCCTTGAGAAAGGAACCGGGCAGCTCCTGCCATGGCCGCACCAAGATCAACACATGGATCCATGGCTCATCCTCAGAGCACACACAAGTCAGGGACGTTCAAGGTTAGTCCACGAACCCAGGAGCCAGGATTGCTTGGCAGACCCACCCATGTGAAGGTGAATGAAATCTCAACATGAGTGTGCTGCTGAGAGTAGCTCTGTAGCTCCTTAGGGGTCTCTGGAGACCATGACTGGGTCCGGTTCACATGGCAACCAGAAGATTATGACATACTCAGAGGATGGTGAGGTCACAGAACACAAGCCTTAAAGTACGTGAGCCATGTGGGCCTCATTTATTTTTAAAAGAAACCTCTGAGAAGAGCTTAGAACAATTTTTTCCCCCGAGTGCCATTTCCCAAAGGTACTCACAGAACAATAAGGTGTGACTGTAATGGCTGCACTGAGTTGTCTTTTGGACAGTGTTAGAAGGGACATAAAGAAGGTGGACAGAGAACTAAGACAGCTGAGATGCATCGATGAGTTCAGCACCCGATGCCTGTGCGACCTGTACATGCACCCATACTGCTGCTGTGACTTGCACCCCTATCCGTACTGCCTGTGCTACTCCAAACGATCACGCTCCTGCGGCCTGTGCGACCTCTACCCGTGCTGCCTGTGTGACTACAAGCTGTACTGCCTTCGCCCGTCCCTCAGGAGTTTGGAGAGGAAAGCCATCAGAGCCATCGAGGACGAGAAGAGAGAGCTTGCCAAGTGAGAGAACTTGGCTGGTTTTATCAGCCTTATCAGTTGGGGGAAGGGGGGGAGGGGTGTGACAACTGACCCTTGAACAAAGATAAAAAGCGTTCAAGATCATGACTCTGGTGACTTAGGAAAGATTTAAAGAAGAGAGTAAATGGGTCCATGATGGGAATGGTGAGATTCTCCAAAGACAATGTAACGATGTCAACTGGCAACCGTTGGTGGTGGTTTTTATAGCGAGAGTGCCAACTTGACAAATGAGGTGGCTTTAATGAGGGAAAGAAATAGGGGTGTCATTAAAAAGCTATTGGAAGCAGCAAACTGAACATTTTTTCTGGTTATGAGTAAAGTGATTTGAGTATATTTGGACTTTACAGAAATGTCTGCAGGACAAGTCATAATAATTGATCAAATCATTAATGTTTGCCAGAGGCTTGAGGAGCAGGAGAACAAATGGAACGATAGAGGCATTTCCTTCATTTTGTGGGAAAATATTTCTTCCCTTCCTCCCAACTCCAGGCAAAGACTTAAAGTTCCTCTGGAGTCGGGGCCATTATACTGGTGTCCCCCTCCTATTCCAGAAAAGCTGTGCAAATAAACTACAGAACTGAGTTGCCACCGCCAGAGTTAGACTTGGGTGGGTTTTCATTGAATTGGGGAATTTAAAGACTGTTTTGGTTTTGATTATATTTTCTTTTTTGCTTGGAGCAAAGAAGGAAACTTTTCTGTCTATATGAGCCATTTAGTCTGCTACTACTGATGAAAAAGGTGGCGGGAAGCATCGTCCTCTGGGTAACTAAATTATGGTACATCTAAACATGGGGACCATATGTTAAAAGGATGAATGAGGCATTTTTATGTATTGAGGTGGTAAGTGAAAAAAGCAAGTACAGAGAAAAACTATGTTTAATATGGTCCTGTTTTTTAAAAGAAAAGCATAGAAAGATGAGATGCCTGGGAAAATAGATAGACCATGGGTGGGTGGGTGGGTGTGTAGAGGAGAAGTACCTTGACAACAGTGACAGTGGTGTTTCATTGGAAAGGGCAATAGGACAGTTATTGTCGAGGTCATCAGCCTCAGCCAAAGACCAGGACTGGCCCTCCCTCAGAGGCTGGAATGGAGCATTCACCTGCAGATTCATCCACATTCTCTTTGAACCATTGTTTATTTTTACTCCTTAGGGAATCAAGTTTATAAACTGTTCACACTGTGAGGAAGGACACCTGGTGAGCGGGTCTGTGCCCACTCCCCCCACACCACAGGTCTTCTGAGCTCCCCTCTTCCCTCTTCACACCCCTCAGGGGGCAGTGCCTCCCTGTCCTCGATCAGGCCTCTTATCCTTCTTCAGGAGGCCCTATTTCTTGGTGCTCAGTTGGCACAACTTTTAAGTTTCATTCTCAGCAGAGTAGTTCATACAAGAGGTAATGCTTTCTCTAGTTGATGATCTTATTCCGACAGTGTTTGGGTCTTAGCTGTGGTTTTTTCTTCTGTGCCAGCAGCAGTATGTGAAGCTGGGGATTCCTTACATTAATTCCTGGATCTCTGAACAGATAACTCCAGGACCATTTTAGAAATGACCTCAGGCTTGCCCTCTTTTATCTCTTCTTTTTCTTCCCGTCATACTACCTTGTGAGATTTCTATGTTCTGTTTCTGACAGCTTGACATCTCACTATCCAAAAAGGGCTTAGTGTCACCTGTAATCCTAAATCTTCAATTTTCCTGAATAGGGGTTAAAATGTTAAGCCCTGATCCCAGCTCCAATCCCAGAGGACTCACACTGTTAATATTTTTTCTTCCAGTGAAATACCTCTTCTTTCTTATCTCTAAATTAGCTGCTGGTCCATGACTAAATAGATCCAGAAATATTATGTCGATACAATTTTTTAAAAACAATCTTTGGTGTGAAACATTGTCCAAGGCTCTGTGGGTTTAGAATTCATATTCACATGACCTTTCACCCTTTCAAAGAATGCTGAGGTGTTGGTTAGTTATGACATATCTTTTCAGATGTCATGCTGTGTTGTCCAGAAGGTTCTTTGTTCCTGGTCTGCAGTTGCCTCAGCCCCACTGAAATTACTTTCTATGTGAGAGCCAATCTGCTCTGTCTGGATATTACTTTAACAATTGGTTAAAAACCCTTGGCCAACAATTTTTAAATTTCATTCATAAGTTTCTTGAGCATTCCTGAGTATCTGTCATTTGATATATACATGTAATATATATACATAAAATACATATTATATACATATAATATATATATGGATATATATGTGTGTGTGTATTTGTGCTGTATATATGGTTCTTTTCTTTAGACCAGACATAAAACTCACTTCCATTGTTTCTTTTCTTTCTTTTTGTTTTTTGTGGTACCTATGGCCTTGTGTCCATTCTTTTTTTTTTTTTTTGTACCAGGGATTGAACTCAGGGGTACTTGACCACTGAGCCACATCCCCAGCCCTATTTTGTGTTTTATGTAGAGACAGGGTCTCACTGAGTTGCTTAGCACCTCGCCATTGCTGAGGCTGGCTTTTTACTCGCGATTCTCCTGTCTCAGCCTCCGAAAGTGTTGGGATTACAGGTGTGCGCCACTGCCCCCAGCTCTTGTGTCCATTCTTGCTTGAGCAGCTGCTTCAAAAGCTGGTGTCAGCCAGGTGTGATGGCAAATACCTGTAATCCTAGCTACTACTTGGGAGGCTGAAGCAGGAGGATATAAAGTTTGAGGTCAGCCTGGGGAACTTAGCCAAGACTCTGTCTCAAAATGAAACACAAAGGACTGTGGGTACAGCTCAGTAGTAGACTGCCTGACTACTGTGGGTACTCACAAGGCCTTGGGTTTAATCCCCAGTACCACAGGAGTTGGGGTAGGGGAGGCAGTGTCTTAATAGGCACCCAATTTTAGCATTTTTATATCTTTGGCTTCTTCAATATTCCTGTTCCTTCCCCAATCACCTTTTGCACCTCAAGCACTAGCAGTGCCCCTGCTCATCCTTGCTCTTCTGGATCTAGAAGGACTGAGATAACTGAATTTGGTTTCCTTGGGGGAAGCCGCACATCAGCCTGCATTGTTTGTTCCTGATTAGCTGCTGCCCTTCATGGGTTTCCCAGTCCTCGTTACTAAAGCTGGAGGAACGAACCAGCTCCAACCCATTCTCAATCCTGACCATAGCTTACGATCTAATGAACAGATGCAGGTGTGGCTCTGACACCTGGCTTGAGTCCCTGTGGCCAATCTTGGTTTGCAGTTGTACCTTGAGCTACGCTGACCTCACCCTTTGTACCCTTCTTTGGTCCCTAGAAATGTGGTTCCATCCAATCACCCAAGCACCTATGGTTGGCCTGAATCTGAACATGAAATTCCCTCCAAAGTGCCCCCAGAAGGCCATCTCAAAACTTCAAAAATCTGCCCTTTCATTTCTTGTCTGGACTCCCCTACACACTCATGAGTTTGAGGTTTTCATGAAGTCTTCTTTCAGTCAGTCTGTTCTGGACTGGGGCTTTATGGGCTGGTGAAAGAGTGGCTTTCCACAGAGAGCCAGCTTCCCTGTGTCCTGTGAGAGGCAGAAGAGTTGGCCCCTGGTTGCCCTCTCATCATAATCTCTTTGTACCCGTCGTCTTGGAACCCAGTCCCCCTTGGTTGCAAGGGCAGGAGTTGCCACCTAAGCCCAAAGCAGTTCTTTCTTCCTGTGTGTGTGAGTGTGTGTGTGTGTTGTGTGTGTGTTCCTAGGGGTGGAACCTAGGGGAGTTATACCCCTGAGCTACACCTCCAGCCCTTTGCATTTTATTTTGGGATAGAGTCTCACTAAATCACCCAGGCTAGCCTCAAACTTACAATCTTCTTACCTCTTGAGTAGTTGGGACTACAACTATGTGTCACCACACCCAGGTGGTGAAAAGCATTTAGTTTGACCTTATTGTTTAATGATATAGGACTTGGGCCTTGGTCACTTAAAACTCAGATTTTGTCTGGATCTTGGTTTTTTATTAACTGATGTGAAAAAATAACTACATTCTGAAAAAAATCAAGTATGATATGTTGGTTTTGAAAGTAGTATTGGGGAAGTTGTTGGGTTTTTTTTGTTTTGCATCGATAGTACTGGTTACTTGAAATAAAATAAAAGCTTTCTGAAGTTGTTTTTTTTAATCAGGAAAGAAAAAAAAACACCTCAGATTTTGGTTAAGTCCATTCAAGGAAGGAATGTTGAAGACTTATCCTTTATTGAGTGAAATCTGTGTACCCAGTACTTCACAGTCACTCAGTTCTCCTAGGGTCCCTTTGGGGCTGTTATTATCTCTATCATATTATAGATAATGAATTAGATCCAGGACAACATTCTTTTTTTGTTTTTTGTTTTTTTGGTACTGGAGATTGAACTCAGGGGCACTCGACCACTGAGCCACATCTCCAGCCCTATTTTGTGTTTTATGTAGAGACAGGGTCTCACTGAGTTGCTTAGCACCTCACCATTGCTGAGGCTGGCTTTGAACTTGGGATTCTCCTGTCTCAGCCTCCCTAAGTGCTGGGATTACAGGCTTGCGCCACCGCGCCCGGCTCCATGACAACATTCTTGATCACTAAGACATCACAGAGCCCTGACTGGAAGATACATTTGCCTGAGTCAGAAATTCATGTGCTTCACCACCTGGTCAGTGGTTCTCAAAGTGTAGTCCCTGAATCAGCAATAGCAGCATCACCTGGCACTTATTAGAAATGCAAATTCTCAACTCTACACCACACCTACTGAATCTGAAACTCAGGGAGGGGGGCACGCAGACACCTGTGTTTTATCCAGCCCTGTAGGGAAGTGAGATGCAGCTGTACCACAACTACCCACGCCCTATTGAGTGACATTGTCTGCCATATCAATACAAAAGTCTGGGGAAGGGAGAAGTGGCGAGGGGAAAAAAAAGGAGAGAGGAAAAAAAAGGAGAAAAGAAAGGGAAGGATGTGTTTACATGGATGGGTCTTTGGAAAAAGTCTAAACACAGAAGAAAAGCAAAGTATTCCAACAAAGCTTAGAGGAAAGCCTGCTTCTCCTTGCTCTTGGGTGGATATAGTAATTTTTGACATCTTCCTTTATTCAACACAGGGATGAATATGAGTTATATCTGTATGAAGATGGCTGCTTATATAGCTCATCATGGGCATGGGTGGTATATTTCACGTTCAGGAATGTGGTCTGATGGGCAGGTGAAACTCAGCTTCAGCAGAGCAGAGTGAAAAGCACCAGCACAGAGTGAGGCACAGGTGCCTGCGGTCTGACGCTGTCCCCAGCTTTTCTATGAGTCTTCAATAGAAAACCAAAGGAACTGATTGCCCTGTGTGTACTGCAGCTAAGCTTCAGCTCCGTGATAAAAGCATAGGAGGCAATCTCCCTTTGCCCAGAACCCCAGAGAGCCATGGGAAATCCCATTTAGGCTGAGAGGTTCCTCACCAGGCCAAGTCAAATTGCAAGTTCAGAGCTGAGTCTAATGAGCAAAATGTGACTCCTGCAAGTTCCCTTAAACCCACACATTCTTGCTTATAACCACTGAGCTAAACACAAGAAGAGACCTGACCTGGCCAAGAGTTTTAGACAATTTCTCAAAAGACCCTCAGTGTGGGACTGCTGTACAGCTGCTGCAGGGCTAAAGGAGCCAAAGTGGTAGGAATAGGAGACAAAAGAGGGAACCCAGCAACAAAATGCATGAAGTTGCATTTTGGGATTCAGGTGTCTAAGAGGAGGTGGACCCAGGAACTGGCCTTGTCTGGTGGGTCTGGCTCCCAGATCCATCTCCTACAGATGGCAGGCTTAGTCTGGCAGAATTTGCCTAGGCAGTCTCTGGGGCCCTAGAAACCCTATTTGGGGTCTTTGGCCTTCCTTTGGTAGTCCAAGCCCCATCTTTACGGCAGGATTTGATGCTATTTGACTCAGCCCATGTGCACACTGGGGAGATTCTGGGAAACTCTGAGAGCCTACTCTGCTCAGTGCTTCACTTATGGCCTTGGCTGCTCTGCTTTAAACTCTGATCTTATTTTTTTTGGTACTAGGGATTGAACCCAGGGATGCTTTACCACTGAACCACGTCTCCAGTTTTTATTTTTTATTTTGAGACAGGGTCTCACTAAGTTGCCGAGGGTCTTGCTAAATGGCTGAGGCTGGCCTCAAAGTTGCGATCCTCCTGCCCCAGCCTCCTGAGTCACTGGTATTACAGGAATGCCCAGCTTCAAGCTATAATCTATCTAGAGAGGGCAACGTATCTAGAGTTTGCACTGTTTTCCGCATTTTTGTGAGTTATCCTCTGCCCATCTACTGAGACAGTGTGCTTGGTCTCTGGCTTGTTCTCAGAGATAGTAATTTCAGAGTCCAGTTCTCCACCTTTCTTCTTAGGGTATCCCAATACACCCAGGGCAAAAAAGATTATTGTACCCCTGCCACCCTCAGGTACTTTGGAGTTGGGGATAGAAATGGAGCTGAGTGACTATTATAGTCCTCTGGGTATGTTACTCAAGTTGTTTCTATTTGCCTCAGTGCCTCCTTGGACTAAGTTCTACTTGATTATCTTATAATTAGCCATTAAGAGTCTTGGTTTATAATTTTCAGTATAAGTGGTTCACAATATTAAACCAATCCTGTGAAGGCTTGTCCAGCGAAAAGTGGAGATTAAATTCAGTGTGTGTGGCATGAATTTTTTTTTTTTTTGATACCTGGGATTGAACTCAGGGGTACTCAACCACTGAGCCACATATCCAGCCCTATTTTATGTTTTACTTAGAGACAGGGTCTCACTAAGTTGCTTAGCACCTTGCTGTTGCTGAAGTTGGCTTTGAAATCATGATTCTCCTGTCTCAGCCTCCCTAAGTGCTAGGATTACAGGCATGCACCCACACCCAGCTGTGTGTAGCATGAATTTAAAAGCACACACAAAACTCTGTATGTAGACATACACACACACAGAAAAAGTATAACACCAAAGAGTTAAGTGTTGTATGGGATTATGAGTATTTTTAAAATAGTTCATCTTTTTGTTTATATTTTCTGGACCTGTATAACTTATGTAACAAAAAAGAAGTAAATGTTTAAACAAAATTCAGCATATAAAGGCAATACAATGATAATCACATGTGCATCACAGTTATTGTGAAGATTAAATGGAATGATCTTTTTAATACGCTTAGCACTTTTCATGGCATATTGTAAACAAACAAACAGCAACAATAAAAAAAGACAAAAGCCTAACAACCTAACCAACATTGCAAATATTTTTCATGCATTAACTAGTTTAAACCTCACAACAACACAATGAGGTAGGAGACTACTTATTGTCCCAGTTTTACAGATGAGGAAACTGAGACACAGAGAAATTAAGAAACTTGTCCACATGGCAGAGCTGGGATTTAAACATAGATACTCTAGAGTCTATGCTCTTGGGCACTTGGATTTACTAGCTCTTGATGTACCTAACTGATCAATTAGTGTGAGCTGCTGTTAATTTCTTATTGTTAAGGACGTACATGGTAGGACATGAGTAGCAACAGTTAGCTTCTCTAGGAGCCATGGCAATGGCTTTGACAACCAGCGCTGATTCGTAGCATTTTCCACTTGCTGTGGTGTAAATATTCCCACCATAATTGATTTTGAACTATTAATGTGAAGTCACTAATTCACATTAATTCACATAATGGGGAGCTGGGAAAAAACACAGAATGAACTCTTGCAGGCTGTTAGAATCCCAACCAGCATGCCACTGGTGGGTGGTCCCACATCTGATGGACACAGCCCTGCCAAAAGGACCGAACTCCTGCTGGCACCAGGTCACTAGAATCTGGAGCCACCTCATAGCAGCAAGAGGATCCAGGCCTAGTGGGCACAACCAGGCCAGGTCTCTCCTGCCCTGTTGTTTGCTGATGGAGCTTTTCAAGTCAAGTGTCTGTGTGATTGTCCAGTGGCAGAGCTGTCAGTCATATTTTTATTTTTTATTTTTTTAGACAGAGTCTTACTGTATTGCCCAGGTGGTAGCTCTCAAATTCCTGGGCTCAAGCAAACCATTTGCCTTTCTAAGTAGCTGGGACTACAGGTGCATGCCTGTGTACACCTAGCTTTGACAGACATCTTAAGCATGTAGAGTTTAAATGGTATCTTTTCAGTTGTGTCTCATTTTTAAAAAATACTGTCTATATATAATTGTAGTAACAATGATGATATTAGTAATATTTAAGCAAGATTTGCAATATGCCAAGCATAGCTTTAAGTAAAATGCTATCATCTCATCTAATCCTGGAATGGTGCTGTGATGCAGGTATTATTATTATCTCTACTCTACAGATGAGGAAACTGAAGCACAGAAAGGTTGAGGAACCCACCCATGGTTCCCTAATTAATAAGAGAAAGAGCTAGAATTGAAACACAAGAGAAAGATCTGAATGGCCAACCTCCCATTCGTTGTCAACAGAGGCCAACCTGTAGGGCAGTGTGATTCACATAGATAGACTCTCACTTTTTACATTACACATTTCTATAAAATAGATTTTTCATAATGACTGGTGTTAGCTTTTTCTGTTAATAAAAGACAGAGAGATTAAAATACGGCTTCTCGGGCTGTGTCTGGGTTCTGAGGTCTGAGCTCCCTCCTCTCATCCTGTCCTCTCCATTCCAGGCTCAGAAGAACAACAAATAGAATCCTGGCCTCCTCCTGCTGTAGCAGTAACATCCTGGGGTCCGTGAACGTGTGTGGCTTTGAACCTGATCAAGTCAAAGTGCGAGTGAAGGACGGAAAGGTGTGTGTGTCCGCTGAACGGGAGAACAGGTACGACTGCCTCGGATCCAAAAAGTACAGCTATATGAACATCTGCAAAGAGTTCAGCCTGCCGCCATGTGTAGACGAGAAGGACGTAACGTACTCCTACGGGCTCGGCAGCTGTGTCAAGATCGAGTCTCCATGCTACCCCTGCACTTCTCCCTGCAACCCCTGCAACCCCTGCAACCCTTGCAACCCCTGCAGCCCCTGCAGCCCCTGCAACCCCTGCAACCCCTGCAACCCCTGCGACCCTTGCAACCCCTGCTACCCCTGTGGAAGCCGATTCTCCTGTAGGAAAATGATTTTGTAAATTGTGCTTAGGAATCCATGTCTTAGCAGAAGTCAGGTACTCCAGCCAGGCAGCTCTTCCAGCATTTCTCTTCCCCTTCCCATGGCCCTTGTTGTTCAAGTACATAGGAAACTGAATACATAACTGCAATCTGCTGCTGTCGTGTGCAAGTCTTTTTGTTCCGCCTACTATAGGAGCCCTGCACTTAGCGGGCCTTGGAAGGATGAATGGCTGGGATACTGAGATGTGCTCTCCTGTGTCGTCCTCCATACACAGCTAGCTCCAAACCAAGTTCCAGGAAGCATCCCTGGATAGTCTTTCCAACTGATCCAATGAAATCTGTAGCCCAGAAACTACACGGTCACAGCAGTCACAGAGTACCCAGCACTGAAGACAATCACTTTTTGTTTTTCTTTTAATGGTACTGGGGATTGAACCCAGGTGTGCTATACCACTAAACTATATCACAGCCCTTTTTATTTTTTATTTTGAGACAGGGTCTCGCTCAATTGACCAGGCAGGCCTTGAATTTGCAGTCTTCTCGCCTCAGCCTCCCGAGTTGCTGGGGTTACAGGCAGCATCACACCTGATTCTATGGCAGCTGTCTCTTTCCCTCAATTCCTAAAACTGGTTTTAGGCATAGAAGTTCAGCTCCAAGTTCAGGAATGGAAAAGTACAGTTTTCACAAAATGATAGTGTAGCTCTCCTGAATTTGGATCCTCATGGACAGAAGCCACTGAGCTATTCTGATTGTTAGGACAGAAATAGGAGTAAAGGAAAAACAAGATGATAGGGAGGGATGGTTTCAAACCTGGCTCTCAGCTGGGCAAATTGGGAGGCTGAGGCAGGAGGATTGCAAATTCAAAGCTAGCTTTTTTTTTTTTTTTTGGTACTGGAGATTGAACTCAGGGGCACTAGACCACTGAGCCACATCCCCAGCCCTATTTTGTGTTTTATGTACAGACAGGGTCTCACTGAGTTGCTTAGCGCCTCGCTGTTGCTGAGGCTGGCTTGGAACTCTCGATTCTCCAGTCTCAGCCTCCCTAAGTGCTGGGATTACAGGCTTGCGCCACTGCGCCCAGCTTCAACGCTAGCTTTTATCCTGCCTCTAAATAAATAAATAAATGGCCAGGAATGTAGCTCAACAGAGCACCGGCCGGGTTTGATCCTCATACCACAAACAAAACAAAATAAAACAACTGTGACTCTTAGAGGGAAACTAAAACCCTCTAGTTTGCATAGTAAGTCTTTTCATTAGCCTTAGCTGCATAAGAGTTGAAGTGGTGATTCTTAGCCTTGGCTGCACATGGGAATTACTTGGGAAAATTTAAACATATGCATGCTGGGGCTGGGTGTATAGCTCAGTGATACAGCAGTTGTTTAGCATTTGCAAGACCCTGGGTTTGATCCCCAGTACTACCCAAAGGAAAAAAATATATATATACTTTTGGTACTGGGGATTGAACCATTGCCTCAAGCATACTAGGCGAGCACTCTACCACTGAGTTATGTCTCCAATCTTTTTTTCTTTTCTTTTTGTATTTTGAGATAAGTTCTAAGTCGTCCAGGCTGAACTTGCAATCCTCCTGCCTCAGCCTCCTGAGTAGCTGGGATTACAAGCATGTGCCACTGCACCTGGCCCAAAAACTTCTTCAAAAGAAGAAAAAAATACAGATGTCTGGATCTTCTCTCCAGAGATTCTAATGTAATAGATTTGAGAGGCAACCTGGGCATCAAGATTTTTAAAAGCTTCCTGAGGTAATTCAAGCATACAGCTAAGATCAGGAAGCTCTGGGTGAGATCTTAAAGTCTTTCCTTTAAAAGCTTCCTTCAAGTTCAAGATTGAAATATGTCGATGTTGATAGCAGACATATTTTGCTTTCAATCAAGGGAACTAATGGCCTTCTATTACAAGTGGTGAATAAAGAACATTGAACATTCCCAAAATGTATTACCTAGCAAGTAGGTTTAAACGCATATATTTGTGTGTGCTAAATTGTAGAGTTGCCCTCATGTCTTGCCACATTTTGATTATATGTTCACAAATATTCTAGTTTCTAACTTATAATTTTTTTTTAGTACTGGAGATGGAACCGAGGATCTTTTACATGCTATGCAAGCACTCTGCCACTGATCTCCATCCCCAGCCTTTTTATAAATTTTATAAATTTCCCAGGTTGGTCTTGAACCTGCCTCAGTCCTCCAAGTAGCAGGTATTACAGGCGTGCACCACCATACCCAGTTAAAGTTATATTTTTTTCTTTTTTGTGATACTAGGGATTCAACCCAGAGGTGCTCTCCCACTGACCTATATTCCCAGAACTTTCTTTTTTTTTTTTTTTTAATTTTGAGACAGGGTCTCCTAAATTGCAGAGGCTGGCCTTGAACTTGTCATTCTGCCTCAGCTTCCTGAGTCACTGGAGTTACACTTGTGCGCCACTGCTCCCAGCTTTTAAGTTGTAAACATTTTTAACAAATTTCATCCTATAAAGTCAATGTAATCTCACTGGGGTCCTAATTCCTTGAACAAGTGGGGGACATTTGCCCTCTGGAAGGGGACATTCCAGAGCATTTCCAGGAACAAATAGTTCATTTTTCTATTCACCCACCACTTACTCACCCTCCCATTAGTCCAACCATTCACCCATTTATCCATCATCCTGCCTGCCAGACTTCCTCATTTGAAATCCCAGGTACTGTGCTCTGAAACAGGGAGGAAAATACCTTTTCATGAATGCTTTAAATTAAATACAAGGATGGGGTGCTGTGGAGGAATGGAGAGGGTAAAGTGGGGGAGTTCCAAAGAAATTGGATTTAAAAGGGCTAGGAGAGGGCAAGGGAATCTTCCAGACTGGCCATAGGCATTTCCATGGTGTATATCGTGGACATCATTGCCTAACAGAATGCCTCAGGCCTCCAGAGTCCGGCCTGTGGAGAATGGTTTTCCTCACCACTCTCACTGGGAAAGACAAGTGGTTATTGACTGAGAACCTGCTCTGAGTGGGGCCCAGTGCCAGGAGCTATTGGTTATAAGTACCTTTCCAGGAACTTCTGTAGGGGAAGGCCAGACTAACATCCATGGCATAATTGTCAAAGCGCTTGACAGCGTGTAACCAGAGCTACGTTGTCTGAAGTGCCCTCTAACATCAGCAAAGTGCATTTGGGAGGTGAAGCCAGCCAGTCAAGGGGACTGGGCGTAGGTGTGGGCCTTGTCGGAGGGCTTGTTGCATGAACTGAAAACAGGGAGGAAGCAGATCTGAGAAGAAACATTCACTGTTTCCAATTGTCAATGGACCCCTGGGTTTGGACAGTCCTGCCATGGTTTTGAATGAAGTTTTGTAGATCGAGTCCAAATGTAAATGCTTTACTTGATCTGCATAATGGACAACAGGTGGAGGTGACTCTTGAATGGACAGAGACAAGAAATTGGCCCAGAAGGGAACTGAAAGATGAGACTCTATGTCACTGTCCATGTGTGTAATGGATGAATGCCTAGATTAGATAGATATTCTACCTTTTAATTAGTGTGCTTGGTAAATAGTGTTGAATTAAGGTTGAAGATGAAGATAATTGTCCTTGTGTTCATAGAATGTATTCCAGAACTAAAGAGCCATTTAATTGTATCATGACTAAAAAATTTCTTGAGCATAGGACTGAGAGGAATCTATACCAAATGACTACCATATATTGTTTGATTACCTTCAAAACTCATATAGTGAGTATTTTATAAAATTACATTTAAAATTCTCAGAAACTGTTCTTCAGTTCTTGCAAAATAGTTTTATTCAGTGAACTGTTCATATCCCCAAAACTAGTGGACTAAGTAACGGTTTTTAAATTATCTCAATTTATGGGGCTGAGGGTGTAGCTCAGTGGTAAAGCACATGCTTAGCATGTTTGAGACCCTAGCTTCCATCCCCAGGAACCATGAAGAAAGTAAAACAAAATTTTAACTTCTCTTCTCTACACATAAATTCATTGTTCTGTCTGTTTCCCTTTTTCCCACACATGATTGTCACATACTAGAAAAGGTTGGGACACTGTTAGAACATTATTCTGAGAGTTAAGGTAAAATTAATACTGCAACCAGAGAGTGGGAATTTGTAAGAAAAGTAAATGAGGAGAGGGATGCTAATAGGAAAGACAGTGGAAATAATTGGACATAACTTTCCTATGTTCTTATATGAATACATGACCAGTGTAACTCTACATTATGTACAACCACAAAAAATGGGAATTTATACTTTGTGTATGTATGATATGTCAAAATACATTCTATAGTCATATATAACTAAAAAGAACAAATAATTTTTTTAAGTAAATGGGAACAGGTGAGGAGGCACATATTTATAATCCCAGAGACTCGGGAGGCTGAGTCAGGAGTACCACAAGTTTGAGGCAAGCCTCAGCAACTTACTGAGAACTTGTCTTTAAAAAAACAGCAGGGGGTCTTGGAGTGTTAGCCTAGTGGTAAAATGCCTCTGGGTTCAGTCCTCAGTACCAAAAAAAGAAAAGAAAGAAAATCCAGCATATTGCTGGGTGACCTGGTGAATTCCAGTGGAGTCTGTAGGGATTTTGGCCTTTATCATAGCACAGTTCTCAACAAATGGGGATGAGTCACATGACTTGTGATCATGAGAGGAAGACTGGCTCAGAAGTGACCCTCAGGGAGCAGCTGCTCTTGATGCTAACCTGGAAACACTTTTTTCCCGTTTGGAGAAATACAGTAAGTATTAGCTCTTTATCCCTGAAAATGTAACTCAAAGCCAGAATGCATCCACCATTTAGGCATCTGGATCCTGATGAATGTATACAATTTGACAGTCATTAGTACCCATCTCCCTGAGCTACATCAAGCCTCAGTTACAGTACTAGACACACAGAGATCAGCAAACCTGGTGGACAGCCTACCACACTGTGAAGGCTCATAAACTGGGCCTTGAACTCATGGTACTTCAGGAGATGTCTCTGGAGCCAGAACATCAGGAAGGAGGTTCAAGTCTAGCAATCTCTGTTCCTAAGGCAACTGGCCTTAGTACCTCCTCCAGCAGAGAGCACTATCAAGGGCATGGCGTGACCCTGTATGGTTGGAATAAATTCTTCTCTTGTGGGATGGGGGACCATCAAGCATCAGAAAGTTCAGGATTTTCAGTCTGGAAGGTTCTAGGGCAAGAGAATCTTCCTCTTCTACTCAAACTTGGTGGTAACTGCATTTTCAAACTAAGAAAACTGGGGCACAAAGAGTTTTGAACTGATTTGTGAACTTCTTTTTCCCTTTGGCAGGGATGCTTTATCTCTGCTCCTTTTGGGAAGACTTGAATGGCTGAAATCTTCTGGAGGCTTCTCTATTTGGCACCTGGGCTAGGATGATGCTGGGGCTTAGCTTAGCTGATACTGCATCTGGTTTGTGATTTTAGATGAAAAACTTTATAGTGATGTAGAAAACAGACCTTATTTTACACATAAAGAACTGCATTTAGCCGGGCATGGTGGCAAATGCTTATAATTCTAGCAGCTTGGGAGGCTGAGGCGGGAAGATCACAAGTTCAAAAGCAGTCTCAGTAACTTACTGAGGCCCTGAGCAACTTAGTGAGATCCTGTCTCAAAATAAAAAAATAAAATAGGGCTAGAGATGTGACTCAGTGGTTAAGCACCCCTGGGTTCAATCCCTGGTACAAAACAAAACAAAACAAAACCAAAAAAACTGCTTTTACTGAAAATACAATATTTTAAAAACCACAATATTCAGCATTAAAAATGTTTCCACTAATAAAACATTTGGAATTAATAGTACTTTAAAAGGAATATGATCACTATGTATTTGGAAACAATTATAACCAGACACAAACAAGCTTTATTCACCACTTTTCCCAATTATGTTTGTAGTTATTAAAACCATTTTCATTGAAATGGATCAAGGCTTAGTGTTGTTTCTATAAATAAAATGAACATGCATCCCAGATAATCTGGAAGAGCCCAGATTTCAAATAACTGCACACTGGTTTGGGATGGGAAGATGTGGTCCCCACACACCACCTGTGTGGTCATCAAGGTCTTCTGGTGGAAGGAGGAGGTAGTGTAAATCCTTTAGGTAACACCTGAGAACAACAGGAAAAAGGGGAACAAGGACAAAAAAAGGTGTTGGGGAAGAACTGGCAGCTGATGGAGAACGGTGCCAACGTGGCAGGGAGGCCTGGGGCCACAATTTGAGAAGAACAACCTGATGATAAGTTAGGCAGCTGTCCTGGAAGAGGAAGTTCTCTTGAGTGAGCATCTCAGCTGCCTTCCAGTATCATTGGTTCCAGAGGCTTATCAGCCTTCAGGACCTGACCATGGGCTTCTGAGGAGGCTCTACTTCCCAGGAGATGGGGCCAGTTCTAGAAGGGTGGGCCCATAGTTTTCATTAGTAGGAGAAGCCTTCATTTCTTCATCTGAATCCACATGAGGACCTATTCTGTGTGGGAAGCCAGGCAGGATGCAGGACACAAATCTTGGGCTTTGAGGAGTTTTCAACCCAGTGGGGAAGATGGATATATAAACTGGTTAAGTGATAATTCCAACATATCAAGAACTTCCAGGGAGACAGCACTGAGGGACACTAGGAGAACAGGGTGGTGGGGGTGACCAAGGGGACCACTGTGGCTGGATCTCAGCCTTTCTATGTCTTCTTACCCTGTCAGTAGATGAAAGGGGAATAAACACACTCCACGTTAAACTCCTCCTGGGTTGGTTTCAGCTCCTCTGTGAAGCTCCCTTGTCCTCCCAGTTTCCCTCTGCTCCTTGGCCTAGTTTCTCCCCTTCAAGGATCTGTCAGAGTCCAAGCAGGAAACAGTACACTCAGCTGGAATTTTGGAAGACTTTTCAATGCAGTGACTTTACAGAGGCACTGGGGAGCTTGACATGTGTGATAGGGGTGTTGACACACACAGCAACCACCCACAGGGGAAGCTGCTCTCATACTTGACCTTCAAGGCAGAGGAAAAGATGAAGTCCTGGACCAGGGGCTGCCTGAATAGGGCTGGGGCCATAAACGGATGAGGTACAGGGATGGGATGGATGGATGCAGGGAAACAAACTCTTCGGGTCTATTCTGACTTCTCCAATGTCAGGTCACATAGCTTCTTGCTGCTAAAACCACAGTGCTTGAAGAGACCCAGGAAAACTCTCATTATGCTGACCCTACCTAGAAAGCCCCAGGGATGGACCACACAGACGTCAAAGGCAAAATGCTTCACTATCCCCCAGGCCCTCCACTGCACTTCAGCATTTCTATCTATCTATCTATCTATCTATCTATCTATCTATCTATCCATCCATCCATCTACCTACCTATCTCTATCTCTATCTCTATCTCTATCTCTATCTCTATCTCTATCTCTATCTCTATATCTCTCCCCCTCTCTCAGACCTGTGCACAGTCCTTTAATATGTAATGGAAGAGACATTCATAAGAACATCTTTTAACCTTGGGATGGAGGAAGACAATGGAATTGGGAGGGCACTCAAAACTTTGACAAAACATCATGCTCAATTGTCTAAATATTGTCAGGCAAAAATCATAAAGTTAATAGAGAAATAACAGACTAGGGAACAAAGAGTTCAAACTTTAATTTATATCCTTACTAGACAATCAAAAAACAAAAGACAATTTTAAAATACAAGAATGTTTATAGCAGCTTTCCTCAATCTCTGGACACTAGATGCAAACAAGATGTCCTTTTGTTTTAGCTTTTTCATTGCTGTGACCGAAAGACTCGACCAGAACAATTATAGAGGGGGAAAAGTTTATTTGGGAGCTCACATTCAGAGGTCTCAGTCCTTGGGGGCTCGAGGCAGAACATCATGGCAGAAGAGAGTGGCAGAGGGAAGCAGCTCACATGAAGGTCAGAAAGCAGAGAAAGACTCCACTCTCCAGATACAAATTATATAACCCCAAAGACACCCGCCCCAATGACCCACTTCCTCCACTCACACCCTACCCACCTTCAGTTACCACTCAGTTAATCCTCATGAGGAGATTAATTTATTGATTGGGTTAAGACTCTCATAACCTATCATTTCTCCTCTAAACCTTCTTCCATTGTCTCATACATGAGCTTTGAGGAGACACCTCAAATTCAAACCATAACACCCTTAACAGGTGAATGAATAAACAAACATGGTATATCCTTACAAGGAATAGCATTCCATTAGAGAAAGAAATGAGGTATTAATCTACCAAAAGACATGGACAAAACTTAAACGCATACTGTTAAATGAAAGAAGCCAATCCGAAGAGGCTATTACTATATGATTTTAGTGACATGACATTCTAGAAGTGACCACACTCTAAAGATAGTAAAAAGATCAGTGACTGTCAGAGGTTTGGCCAAGGTGCTAGGAAGTGGAGGGTTAACTAGGTGAAGCAAGGAATTTTATTCAGTGGTAAAACTATTCTGTATGATACTGCCATGGTAGATATGGGACATTATGCATTTGTCAAGACCCGTACAACTTTATAGAACAAATAGTCACCCAATGTGTACAAATTTTTTTAAAAAAATAAACATTTAGGAGGTCAGGGGTTCCAGGATATATTGCAGATTGTGACAAAATAATCTATATGTGACAAACATGTCAAAACATCTCACTTAAGGGGATGAGGAGAAAGGGACTGATCTAGGTAATTTTGGAAATTAATAGAGTCCATAAGACTGAACACCAAAAGAACTGCAAACAAGCATCATATTCTAATTGATAGAACAGTGGCCCCTTCCCCAGAGATGACCATGTTTTAATTCCTGAAACCTATGGGTATGTTACCTTACATGGAAAAACGTATTTAGTCAAATTTGCATGTATGATTAAACTAAGGATTCTAAAATGAGATTATGCTGTATTATCCAGATGGGTCCATGTAATTACACCAATCCTTAGAAAAGAGAGGCAGGAGGGTCCCATCCAGGATTAGGATGTTATGATAAGTGGAGGTTGGAGAGATGCCAGCAAAGGGTCCTGAACCTCAGGATGCAGGTGGCCCCTGGGGGCTGGAAATGGCAAGGAAACGGATCTCCTCAAGTCGGCTAATGCTTTGATAGTGAGACTTCTGACCTCCCGAATGAGAAGAAAACGAGATTGTTTTGAAGCTACTTAGTTTGTGCTACTTTGTTATAGCACAGTAGAATTCAAATATAGCCTCACATTTTTTTCTTTGTGGTACTGAGGAACGCTACACCACTGAGCTATATTCCTGGCCCTTATTATTTTGAAACAGGGTCTGGTTAAATTGCCCAGGCTGGCCTTGAACTCATGATCCTTTTGCCTCAGCCTCCTGAGCAGCTGATGTCACAGGGGTGTGCCATCACTCCTAGCTATAGGATCACATTTAAGATAGGATCCATCATTTCTACTTTAGTATTTTGAGTTCCTACAGGGAGATTTTTATGGAGTAAAAGTATCCTGAGAAACTCAGATTGTAGCTGGGAAAGAGTCAGTCCCAAAGGAGTAAAGTGTGGAGGAAAACTTAAAATATCATAAAATTTATAGAGGGCTGGCAATGATCCTTATCTCTGGCTATGCATCCGAATCAATTGAGGACTACTAAAACACTCCTACAGAGGAATCCTCACATGGGCCCACAAGGAGACGCAGGTTCCCTGCAGATTTGCTGCATCTAGGAAGAGTCAAAGGCCCCATGGGCAGCCATCACTAACAGAATGGAAGGTCACATTGAGTGACCCTGTGCAGAATTTATACATCAATAAGAATAGAATTTTAAACATAGTGTGAAGAAGAAGTAATGAAATTTAGAGAGTGTACATTAAAAACACATATACCCAACCAACACTACCTATTTATAGAGATAGATACATTTTTAAGAACACGTATCAAATCCATGGGGTACTCATAGCAGAAGGCTTGGAGTGGAAATGAGGTATAAAAGGTCATTAATAATATATAATGTATGTATGAAATGTCAAAATACAATACTATTATGTATATCTAAAAAGAACAAATAGAAAATACAAAAAATATGTAAAATAAGAAAACAGGCTCTATGAATGTACAAGTGATGGTAAAGACATCCCATCAATTCTGCACCTGGGCTCCAAAAACAACAACAACAACAACAAAAAGAACATGGTTTAGGGAAGGTCCGAGGGCCAGGTCTTAATCATTTTTAAAAGCTAGAGAGTGATTCTGATGTGCCTCCAGGGTTCTTGCCTACCACAGGCAGATCTGTAAACAATCCTCTAGAGAAAAGGGGACTCTAAAGAAAGCAAGAAGCAGAGGGGAAGACAAGTCCCCTAAAATGGCAGTGTATGTGTTAGGACAATGGCATTATGGACAATTCTCTTCCTGTATCTTCTATACTATTTTGAATGTCATGATTTTGCTTTTATATATTTCTAAATGACATTGACTTTTTGTTTTTAAATTGTTCAGAGTTTCTAGGGAGAGTTAAGAGCCATGAGGGAACTCAATAGCCACTTGAGATTTTAAAGTTCACACTGAATAGCAGCAGGTGCCAAATTTAGCAAAAATAAACTTTAAGCTGCAGTCTAAATGAAAGTTAACACCTTAAGGCAGGAAGAATTCTTAACAGACCTAAAACGTTTTTCCTTATAGATTGTGTTTCACAATTTAAATATAGGAGGTGATTGAACTAATATTTGCTATTTAAGTAAATAATAAGTGAATATTTACTAGGGAGAAGGTGGTAGACTGAGTCCTCCCAGAAGCAAATGCAAGATAAGACAAAATGTGAAAGAAACTAGGAGAGGAACATGGCAGGGAGCCAGTGTGGCTGAAAGAGTAGTTGCAGCCGTAAAGCAGGTCTGACCAGAGTGAAGAGGAGAGGGCAGGCAGGCAGGTTCTGGAGTCTCAGGATGGGTGGGCATGGCAGTCAGGTGGTTGAGCAAGGCGCCAGTCAGAGGCGGCCACGCCCCCAGAAATGAGCCCGCCTCTATAGCTCTGCAGCGCCTCACCATTGGCTGGAAATATTCTATGGAAGGCGGGGCCTTGGTGTGACAGGTGATGGATTTGAGTCCGACAGCTGGAGGCCTTCTGCAGTTGGAGACTAGAGGTGCTTTCTCATGTCTGCCTCTGCTCCTTGGCTTTGCCAAGTGTTTGTAAACCAAGCCTAATGTCTGTGCTTGGACCACAGTCATGACATCATTCATTAAGTGGTAGCACTTATTTGGTGAGGACAGGAACTAAGTGGAAGGAATTTAAGATTTTTCAAGGACTTGTCTAAAACTTTCAGTTTCTTTCTTATGGGGTGACAAGATTAAGGCATGTGGAAGGTGGAGGACAAACGTCTCCACTTGGAAAGATTTTCCACACGTAACAATAAATGAGAACCAATTCAATGACAGATCCTACACCACCCGTTTCACGTTCTTCTCTATGTGATTGATGCTGTTATTACCCCTGGAAGGGGTCGTCTGCGTTTGGTTCTCCTTGAATTTCCCACCACTTGCCCTTTGCCTCAAAGGAAGCTTATGCTGCTGGACTAGTAGACAGAAGCTGCCCCTATCTAGCCTTCCTGCTTCTGGGGCAGGGAGACCAAGACTGGATCCTGGGCAGGAGAAAGGAGTAGAGAGAAGTTCCTAATGTTGTACCTCAAGTAGTTAGGTGACCTGGCACTATTCATAGTGCTACCTGGAGAATATAGCAGTATGCAGAAGATACCAGGTGCTTTTTTGGGGATGTCAGCACTACTCATCCTGAATTGAAGGATAGGCCTTCCTTCATTTGAGACATGCAACGGAGATGGAGAGAGCACCGATAATGTTCAGAATTGATCTCCCACCAGCTTGGCAGGATGGAGTCTTGGTGACTGAATTCAATTTAAAGCAAGTAAAAATGTGTGATGTCTTTGGCATTTATGGAGAATGAGTCACAGCCATTTCAAACACATATTGTATATGTGTGGTGTAAGTCCAATTTCAGTCATTTTTCAGGACACCCTCCTCTCACAGTTGTACAAGGGTGCTGGGATATATAGAGGTAAGAAGTCTGTGGTCTGTGGCCACTGTTGTGCAGCCCTGCCAATCTGGCTGTGGAACTACCTAGAATGGATCATCCTTGTCCAGTGACCTGCATAGGTCAGCGAGGCTCTTCAGATGATGGACTGCTTCACTGACAGCATCTGTTCTATGTCCACTCCCTGAATATGTCACACTGCTTTGTAAGCTTCAAATCTACTGCACCCAGCTCAGTTAGGGTAATGCTACCCATTGCAACAAACTAAATTTTCAGTGGCTTGAAAAGTAAGTGGTTTTTTTTTTTTTTTCTCACATACAAGTCCAAAACAGGTATTCTTGGTTAGTAGGTGGCTTTCAGGGACTCAGGTGCCTTTTATCTTGCAGTTTCTCTCTCCTGGAGCCTTGACATTTTCTATGCCCAGAAAGAGAAGATGGAGAAAGGCCTACTTACTTCTTTACCTTCCTAGCCAGGAAATGCCTCAAATAGCTTCTACTTCATAGTGTGTTGGTAAGAGCTAGTCACATGGTGCCATCTAGATGTAGAGGAGTCTAGGAAATGTGGTTCCTGGCTGGGCAGTTCTATAAGATGGAACGGGACGGTGAAGGAACATGAGACTACTGTAGAACTTGCCACCTTTGGAATACCCTTCACAATCCCAGTTCCAGCTAGTGACCACATTTCCAACTTCACTGGAAAATAGAACTATTTCAACATTTACTTATCTTCCCAACCACCAAAGTCACTAGGATATACATGCACCCACTTTCTCGGTCTTCTTTCTTATTACTAGTATAATAGGATGTTACATGGTTCTTTCCTTGTTGTCTCTGTTTCAGTTGAAGGCATAAAAACAAAAAAACAATGCCATACGTGCTATTTACTTCTACAGTAGAATGCTGGACCAACCAGGCATGGTGGCGTATGCCTGAAATTCCAGCCACTCAGGAGGCTGCGGCAGGAGGATCGTTGAGTTCAAACCTAGCCTCAGCAACTTAGCGAGACTCTAAGCAACTCAGCAAGACCTTGTCCTAATAAAATATAGAAAAGGGCTGGGATGTGGCTTGGTGGTTAAGCACCCCTGGGTTCAATCCCTGGTACCAAAAAAAAAAAAAAAAGAATAATTTTAGGCTGGGGATATAGCTCAGTTGGTAGAGTGCTTGCCTTGCATGAATGTGCAAGGCCCAGGGTTCAATCCTCAGCACCAAAGGAAAAAAAAAAAAGAATAGAATGCTGGACTACAGTGCTGGGCAGCCCCTATATAGTGCCCAGTGATCCTTATCTCCTAGGATTCCTGCATTCCTGTAATTTCTTCCTCTTAAATATTGGCTGGGCCTAGTGACTTGCTTCTCTTAATATAAAACTGCAAAAGTAATGGATGCCACTATGAGATAAAGAGGCTGCTGGGGCTGGGAAGAATAGTTCAGAGATAGAGCGCTTGCGTGGCATGTGAAAGGATCTGTGTTCCATCCCCAGCTCTACAAAACAACAACAACAAAAGTCTGTGTTTCTATTGGGTCCCCTCTCTTCCTCTCTTCCTCACATTGAGAGAAACCAGTTACCACATCACAAACTGTCCTATAGAGACACTCATGTGGCAAAGAGCTGATATCTTTGGCAACCTGTCAGTGAGGACCCTGGGGCCTGCCAATAGCCACAAGAGTGAGCTTTTGGGAGCAGATCCTCCCCCAGTGGATCTCTGGGATGACTGGAGCCCCAGAAGATATCTTGGCTGCAGCCTTGGGCGGGAGACTGATGCAACGCCCTGGCTAAGCTGTGCTGAATTGCTTTGCTGACTCAAAAGTATATTAGTCTTCTCGTGTTTCCATAACAACATAGCACAGATGGGCGGCCTGAAACAAAGGAAGTTAATTTTCTCACAGTTCTGGAGGCTGGAAGTCCAAGAGTAAAGAGTCAGCATGTTTGGTTCCTCCTGGCCTCTGTCCTTGGCTTCAGACAGCCGCCCCTCACCCTGTCCTCGAATGACTTTCTATGTGCGCGTTTCCCTGGCATTTCTTCCTCTTCTTATTAGGACACCAGTCATAACAGTGGATTAGGGCCCCACTATTATGACCTTGTTTAACCTTAACTACCTCTTTACAGGCCTCTGTCCAAATGGAGTCACATCTCTAAGACATGGAAGGTTAGGACTTGACACATGAATTTGGATGGGAGGGAGAATAATTCAACCCATAACACACAGAAGCTGTGTGCTAATAAATATTTGTTTTAAGCACTAACATGGGTGTATTTGGGTACATAGCCACAGACAGCTAACACAAACACTTACATAAAACTTTCTGAGAGACCATGAAACTGTCTCTGCCCATGACCCTCCTCCAAGGAACACTCTGGGATTTCACTGGGAGGTGTTAGTGGCTGGATTTCTTTGGAGAGAGATTATGGGTGTGCTGAACTGTGCCAGCCACCTGTTGGGCAGGAAGAAGTGCTTCCACATCATCTCAACCAGCAAGGGAAGCTTCCAGAGAATACTTGGAGAGTCTGAAGTATATCCCTCTGCCCTTTGAGGAAACAGTGGCTGGTACCTGACTTCATCTAGTGAACTCTAATAGAGGCTCTGCCTGAGAGTGGCTCCATCAGGCCCAAGCCTGCACTCAGGGGTCAGGTATAGACCAAGGGACACTGGAGGGAGCTGTCTGGAAGGGAAAGGTGACCCAGTAGAGAGGGACACTGATGGAAGTTGGGGGAGGGGGGTTGGGAGACCTGACTGTGCCTCACATCCCCTGGGGGCATGTTGAACGAGGAGTATTGCCAACGCCACTGGTCCCTGGGCCATGCTTTGTCAGGACTGCCAGTAGAAGGCCAGAGCAGCAAGCCCCAGGTGAGTGAGGTGTCCCCAGCGTGGGAGGCTCTGAAGCACTCACCCACCAGACAGCCCCTCCGAGAGGAGGTTGTGTGTCTGCCTTGCTGAGTAAGAACTGTAGAATCAAAGGAGGCTTCGCCTACCCATTATCCACCCCTTTGTCTCTGCACGCCAACCAGGAACTGGCGTCGGGTGGAGAGGTACTAAAGGAAATTACATTGGCATGTTCACCCTGTGAATAAAGTAGGCCCAAGCTGAGGAGGAAAGAGCCTTTGAAGTGGTCCATGATTGGGGGTTTCTGTATCAGAACACACTGGACTTTTCTTTCTTTTTTTCTTTTTCTTTTTTCAATAGTACTAGGGATTGAACCCAGGGGTACTTGACCACTAAGCTACATCCCCAGCCATTTTTAATTTTTTTTTATTTTGAGACAGAGTTTTGCTAAGTTGCTGAGAGTCTCCCTAAATTGCTCAGGCTGGCCTCAAACTTAACAATCCTCCTGCCTCAGCCCCCTGAATAGTTGGAACTGCAGATGTGTCCGACCATATCTGGCAACTCTTTTAACCCAGGATAAACCAAACATAATGAGGAACACATAGTGAAATCCCAGAGACCAATCCAAGAGCAGTTGGGAAAACACTCTGTGAAAGGTGAAAGGTTTTACTAATGTTTGGGCTCTGGTACCCCTACTAGGGGCCACCAGCATGTCCTAACTGAACTCGGAGTGACTGCAAAGGGATTCTGCTTTCCCTGCAGGTGGGAGGAGACTGCACTGCTAATTGTCAGGAACTGAGCTGGGAGGCATTGCATCTTCATTTCTTTTCTAAATTTAGTTCTGAAGCCATGTGACAAATTAAAGAGAATGCTGAGTGCTGAGGGCGCAAGAGAGCAGTGTTCTGGCCTTTCTCTTGTCAGATACCTCCTGGAGAACAAATGGTGTTGCATGGGAAGGTTATAAGATTGCTCGGGCAGCCGGGCGCGCCTGCGCACGCCTGTGCACGCCTGTAACCCCAGCACTTTGGGAGACTGAGACAGGAGAACCAAGAGTTCAAAGCCAGCCTCAGGCACTTAGCAACTCAGTGAGACCCTGTCTCTACATAAAACAAAAAATAGGCCTGGGGATGTGGCTCAGTGGTCCAGCGCCCCTGAATTCAATCTCCAGTACAAAACAAACAAACAAATAAATAAATATATATGTATATATATATAAGATTGACTAGGCTTTGGAGAATATGTTATTAGATGGATTTTTTTTTTTTCCTGCAGTACTGGGGATTGAACTCAAAGGTGTTCTAGCACTAAGCTACAGCCCCAGCCCTTTTTATCATTTTTTAAAAATTTTTTTTGTAGTTGTAGATGGACAGAATGCCTTTACTTTGTTTATTTTTATGTGCTCGAACCCAGTGCCTCACACATGCTAGGCAAGCACTCTGCCACTGAGCTACAGCCCCAGCCCTGCTTTTTATTATTTTTATTTTGAGACAGGGTCTGACAAAGTTGGCCAGGCTGGCCTCAAACTTGCAATCCTGTTGCCTCAGCCTCCCAAATCGCTGGGATTACAGGCCTGAGCCACAACCTGAGCCACGACCTGAGCCACTAATAAATCCCTAGATGGATTTATTAGTAGAGATTCCACAATAATAGATGGACATCGAATATCTTGCTCTGGAGGATTTCTTGTTTGTTTTTCCTGGGGGATTTCTGTTGATTTGCTTCTACCTGGAAATGCATGTAAAACATGAAAATATGGTTTCTGTTAATTCCTCTTCAGTGGTTTCTGTTATGTTTTTTTGCTCTGATGGGATGGGAAGCAAGGAGTACCCTGGGAGCCGTCCTCTCACCTACTTTATTCAGGATTCAAAGGAGGGTTTTCACCACCCTCTAGTGGCTGGTTCTGGTCTCCTTGCCAGGTGTGCCAACACCTGCAAAAAGCCATCCCCCAGCCTCAAGCTCCTCCTCCACCTCAGATGAGAGGAGGTTTCCAGGCCAGGCAGGAGAGGGAGAGGAGGAAATTGCTCCCATGAGGTCACTTTTTTCCACTCCCTACACCTCTGGGGCAGGACGGCAGGCAGGCCACCTGTGCCTGCACCTGTACCAGCATCCCCTCTGCACCCTGGCGCTGAGCAACAACCAGGAGTCCTTGGCTGGGGAAGGAAAGTCAGTGTGGAACATCTGCCGGTACTTGGGTGTTGATCATGGAAGGAAGGTGGTGGGGCTGCGGCCTCAGGGCGCTGGTCACCTTGCTGCACCTCCACAGGCATGACAAGAGAGAGGAGCCACTCTGGCCCCAAGTCTCATGCTCACTGTGTCTCCAGAGGGGCTGCTGGCAAGCTCCACGTTTGAGCCTATGGTCTGCCTATTACGGTGCAAGTGGAGGATTGAGGAAGACTCTAGGCAGAGGGGATGCTTTCCTTTTCTGTGAGTGTCCCTGGGAATCCTGCCACAGACATCACCACCACCATGGCTTCCACCCATTTCTCAGAAGAACAGCCACATTAACTGTGACTGTGCTTGATGTGTCTTCAACAGAGAGGATAGTGCTGCCTCCAGACTCTTTGAAGAGAAGAACATTCTTTGCCCTCAAAGAGGAGGACACTAAAAGACAGAAACGCCAAGAGAGTTCAGCAGGGCACCAAGTGATTAGCATGGGGGGACAAGGATCAAGGCTGGTTTCAGAGGTTCTACCTCAGCCCTGTGAAATGGACTTTACTACCACCATGGAAATATTCTACGACGGGTTGACACCATCTAATATGGTAGCCACGTGTACCTATTGAGCTCCTCTCCTGACTCTGGAAACCTCCAGATGCCAGTTCTATGCTGCTGTTGACTAGTGCAGTTAAGAAACTAAATTTAAAATTATATTTAGTTCCAATTAATTTGAATTTAAATAGTCATGCATGAGCTGGGGGAGGTGGCAGCATGCCTGTGAGACTGAGGCAGAAGGATCACAAATTCAAGTTCAGTCTGGGTAACTTAGTGAGACCCTGTCTTAAAATTTAAAAAAAGTAATAAATATAAAAGGATGGGTAAAAAAGAATTTTTTTAAAAAAAGGGATGGGGATGTAGCTTAGTAGTAGAGTGCCCCTGAGTTCAATCCCCAGCACCGCTAAATAAACAAATAAGTAAAAATAGTCATGTGTATCTGTCTTCCACAGCATAGTTTTTGTGCTGCGGTGCGGGCTGTTGTTATTTTTCTTTTTTTTTTTTTTTGCATTGGGGATTGAAACCCAGGGGTTCTTTAACAGTGATTTACATCCTTAACCCCTTTTATTTTATTTTTTTGAGAAATCTCACTAAGTTGTGTAGGTTGGCCTAGAACTTAGTATTTCAGTCTCCCAAATTGCTAGGATTACAGGGGTGTGCCACCAGGCAAACTCTTTTTCTTTTTTTTTTTAAATTTAATGCAGTGCCAGGGATTGAACTCTCACATGTTAGGCAAACAGTCTACCAGAACTACAGCGCCAGCCTTGGACAGCATAATTTTAGAGAGGTATGAATGGGAGGTCTTTGTAACGCTTGCGCCATCTCAGGATAAGATGCCATCAACACCGTGTTCAGTGTTGGATTTGTAATTAGCTGCACAAGTTTTATCGTGGAGGCAGGCATCAGGCAGGGTGCATTCAGACGCACACATTCATTTATCCATCGTCCAAGAAACCTCTTCTACCCCACCTTGTTACAGTGTTCAATTATGACTTATTGGGACATAGACTTGGTCTCAAAATAAAAAATTAAAAGGGCTGGCTGGGGATGTGGTCAGTGGTTAGGCACCCCTGGTACCAAAAAAGAAAAAAGAAAAAAAAAATCTCTTTGCCTCTAGTGGCTTCCATTTTAAAATGGATAAATGGATTCCTCTCACTCCCTAAGCACTGCCCAGAACACTGCAAAGATGGAGTCCACTTTACCTGCCCAGTTTTGGCTAACTGGCTTTTCCCCTACAACTCCATCCAGGAGTCCTCTCCCCCAGGAGAACTTAGTTTCCACTTACTGCCCAAGCCCAGATGTGGTTGAAATTCTCATCTCTGTGCTCTCAACTCTTTGAACATATTTTATTTTATTTTATTTTATTTTATTCTTTTGTTTTGTTTTGACATGGGGTCTCACTGTGTTGCCCACACTGGCCCCAAACTCCTGGGCCCAATTTAACCTCTTGCCTCAGCCTCCACAGCAGCTGGGTCTACCGATAATGGGCACAGATAGGGGCCACACTCTGGGATGGCTGCACAGGCTCCAACACACCCTCACCCTCGCCCCTATCTGGCCTGCTCATCAGATGGCTAACTTGAAAGTGAGGATTGTTCTTTACCTAACTGCACACGCCTGACTCATCCCAGTGTCTTGCCAAAAAGCAAGTGTTTAGGGTGTTCAACTGAATTCCACATTCTTAGCAGTTGAATGGAATGAAAAACAAGTGGAATGTTTTTCAAAATATGGTGTTAGGAAAACAAGCATTAAATTATGTGAAACTGAACCTCAGGAATTTAATACTGTTCAGACCTATCCCTTCAGAAGAGGAAACTGAGGCCCTGGAGATGACATGGCTTGTCCAGGGCAGAGCAGTGTGTCAGCCACCAGGCTGAGATATGAGCATCTTTTTTTTGGTACCAGGGATTGAACTCAGGGGTACTCGACCACTAAGCCACATCCTCAGCCCCATTTTTGTGTTTTATTTAGAGACAGGGTTTCACTTAGTTGCTTAGCACCTCACTGTTGCTGAGGCTGGCTTTAAACTTGTGGTCCTCTTGCCTCAGCCTCCCGAGCCGCTGGGATTACAGGCATAGGTCACTGTGGTAGAGCAATTCTTGTTAGTGAAATCAGAAACCATCTCTGCAGTTAGGTTAGTCCACATGTATCAGCCTGAAATGTGCTCATCCATCCCTGTTGGTCTTTGGCCCCCAAAATCTATAAAAAATTCATAGGCCTCCATATTTTGTTTTTTGTTTTTATTTCTACATATTTTTCTTTTTGAGAATTATCTTTTATTAAATTAAAGAGAAAAACATTAATTTTTTTGATACTGGAGATTTAACCACTGAACTACATTCTCAGCCCCTTTCATTTTTTTATTTTGAGGCAGTGTCTCCCTAAATTGCCCAGCCTGGCCTTGAACTTGTGATGCTCTTGCCTCAGCCTCCCAAACAGCTGGGATTATAGACGTGCCCAGCTGTTTTTCTTTTTCTTTTTTGGTATCAGAGATTGAACATAGGAGTGCTTAACTCCTGAGCCATATCCCCGGCCCTTTTCATTTTTTATTTTGAGGCAGGGTCTTGCTAAATTGCTGAGGCTGGCTTAGAATTTATGATCCTCCTAACTCAGCTTCCCAAATTGCTGGGATTACAGGCATGTGCCACCACACCTGACTTGTGTTTCTTTCTTTCTTTCTCGTTTCTTTGTTTTATTGTTTGTTTCTTTCTTTCTGATTACTGTTGGAGTATAAATATTTCTCTAAATTCTTAAAATTGGAGCCTGGAGTTGTGGCTCAGTGGTAAAATGCTTGCCTGTCATGTGTGAGGCCCTGGGTTCAATCCTTAGCACCCCATATAAATAAATAATATAAATGAATTTAAAAAAAGAAAAAAGCAACTCTTAAAAAAAAAAAAGCTTGCTGATCCAAAAGAAAAAAGAATTTTAAATGTTTAAAAATTATGTTTTCTTTGTAGGCTCTGTAGTGTAAAACTTTTCAATTAGTATTGAGTTAATTTATAAATAAAAATAATCTAATATGAAAATAAAAAGAAAAAATGTTACAGAATCTATTATTTGTAACAATGTGACAGACTATAGTTTATGCAGGCATTCCATATTTTACCTAATGTCTAGGTGGTTTGTATTTTTTTTAAATATTTTTTTAGTTGTAGATGGACACAATGTCTTCATTTTATTGCTTTGTATGTGGTGCTGAGGATCGAACCCAGGGCCTCACCCATGCGAGGTAAGTGCTCTACCACTGAGCTACAATCTCAGCCCTGTAATTTTTTATTATAATAAATGAACATTGTGTTTATTTCATCATCTTTTCTTTTTTTTTTTTAAGAGTTGCTTTTTTTTTTTTAGTATAAAATTTCTGCCTGAATTTACTTTCTTTAGTTTTTTGTTTTGTTTTTGGTGACCAGGATTGAACTGAGGGGCACTTGGCCACTGAACCACTTCCTCAGCCCTATTTTGTATTTCGTTTAGAGACAGGGCCTCACTGAGTTGCTTAGCGCCTTGCTTTTTTTTTTTTAATTTATTTATTCTATTTAGGTATACATGATAGCAGAATGCATTTTGATTCATTGTACACAGATGGAGCACAACTTTTCATTTCTCTGGTTGTACGTGATGTAGAATCACATCATATATGCAGTCATACATAAAGCTAGGGCTATGATGTCCATTTCATTCCACCATCATTCCTGTCCCCATGACCCCTTCTGACTCCCTGCCCCTTGACCAAATTTCCTCCATTCTTCCCGTGTCCCCTCCCCCATTATGGGTCAGCACCCACTTATCAGAGAGAACATTAGGCCTTTGGTTTTTGGGGATTGCCTTACTTCCCTTAGCATAATATTCTCCAACTCCATCCATTTACCTGCAAATGCCATAATTGTATTCTCTTTTATTGCTGAGTAATATTCCATTGTGTATATATACCACGGCTGAGGCTGGCTTTGTACTGGTTGCTGGGGATTGAACCAGGGGCATTGTACCACTGAGCTACATTCTTAGCAGTTTTTATTCTTTATTATTTATTTGTTCATTTATTTGCTGAGACTGGCCTGGAACTTGGGATCCTCCTGCCTCATTATCATTTTGGGAGTAACTTATTTATGTTCTCCACTCTGAGGAAAGGACTTTTAAAATAATTTTTTCAAAATTCAGAATCAGCTACAGAGATTATGCTATTTTTCAAGTTATCTTAAAAGCCTTGATTACTTTTTAATCAGAAAAAGGAAAGTTATTTTTTAATAAACAGCAAAAGATACAGTAAAAGTGAAATAACCTTCAAGAGACCTGGCTTTTCACATTTGAAAGAAGGATTGATTTCTCTTTCTATTCTGAGTTGTAAATTAGGTATTAATTGCCATGTGAAATACTAACGAACACATAACACTTTTTAAACTATCTTTTCTATTTGTGTAAAAATTAAATACTTTGGATTCAAAGGGAAAGTAACCAGAAAGAATATTACAGTTGGTTCACAGAACATGGATAATAGCTACTAGACTTGAGTTAACCATAGAAAATGCCAAGGTAAAATAAAACTATTTCCAAATACCATGACCAAGGTAAAGACTTCCATTTAAACCCCAAGGCTTTCTTGGAAATACATGCTCTCTGCGGAATCCTCCCGTCCATCAGAGTGTGTCCAGGAGAAATGGCGCTGGGGCTCTGGTGCACAGAGAATTTCAAAAGGTCCCAGTCAGGAAGGGGAGGGCTTGGGGGCAGGAAGAGAAGGCCAGAGTCCTTCCTGGATAGGCCAGGAAAACCCGCTGATTGACAGGAGGCATGTCTACTGGTGCCCTCAGGGTCTGGCTGGCAGCTCTGCTCCGCAGCCGCTCACCGGTCCCCCTAATTGGACATCTTGGACCCTGTCCCGACCTAACAGATAACATCATGAAATATATTTTATTTTGTTTTTTTGTTTTATTTATTATTTTTTATTAACACATAATAATTGTACATATTTATGGGATGTGGTATTCAATAAATGTATATGATGTGGACTGATGGAATCAGGGTAATTAGCATTTTCCTCTCCTAATCATTTATGTTTGGAGCATTTTGAGCTTGCTTCTAGTTTTGCATAAAATATGTAATTTGTTTGTTTCTTTGTTTCTTTGTTTTTGGTACTAGAGATTGAACTTAATCACAGCCATTTTTTGTTTCTTATTTAGAGACAGGATCTCACTAAGTTGCTTAGGGCCTCACTAAATTGGTGAGGCTGGCTTTGAACTCGCAATCCTTCTCCTCACCCTCTGGAGCTGCTGGGCACACACTACTGCTATAATTGTTTTGTTGTTGTTGTTGTTGTTTTTGGTACCAGGGGATTGAACTCAGGGGCACTCAACCACAGAGCCACATCCCCAGCCCTATTTTGTGTTTTATGTAGAGACAGGGTCTCACTGAGTTGCTTAGCGCCTCGCAGTTGCTGAGGCTGGCTTTGAACTCACGATCTTCCTGTCTCAGCCTCCCTAAGTGCTAGGATTACAGGCTTGCGCCACCGTGCCTGGCTTACTGCTATAATTGTTAATTGAACTATAATCACCCTACTAGGCTGCAGAAATAAAATATGTCCTAAACACAGCAAAAGTTTTTTAAAAAATCAGTTTTCACAGATTAAAAATGCAAGCAAGTAATAAAAGAACCCCTTAAATTTTTATTTTAGGGTCTAAGTATATTTGTGTTATGGAAATCATACAGATACTAGATTATGGTTGACTATACTTTTATCTCACAGATGTATAAACTAATTTTTAGTATATAAATTTGGCCCAAATGTCAACTCTTAGCTTATTATTAAATGAAGAACAAAAATAATTTTTAAAAGATAAACACTGCACCTCAAAACAGCTTTCAGTGTGGTGAATGTTTTGCAATTTGCTTTTGCATTCTTTTTTTTTTTTAATCACTAGAGGAAAAGTACTTAAAAACAGGATTAATGATGGACAAATAAGATTGCTATGGAAGAGATTTCCAGGCTACAAAATAATTTTGAGTTCACAGGGGACTAAACCACTGAGGAACTCTGCAAAACAAAGTTTCAAGTTTCAGGAGACAGCTCCCCAGGGAGGAAAATCATCACAGGGTAAGCCATCCAAATCTTTCACACATTTTCAGAAAGAGAACAATCGTGCATATTTATTAACAAATTAGTACTTAAGAGGAAGAGAAGGCGCTTCATAAACGTTTCATTTACTCCCTGCCCAGATGCAGGTGCCCAAAGAAGTCATTTCTTTTTTGTTTATTTATTTATTTATTTGAGTGCTAGGGATTGGAATCCAGGGCCTTACACATGCTAGGCAAGCGCTCTGCCACATCCCCAGCCAGTCAAGTTTAGTGCCCCAAAGTCCCAGGCTAGTTAGGGGCTGGGATTCAGTCCATGTTTCTGTAATGTCAAAGCCCAGGCTTCTAACTCCCCAGCACTTTGCACTGCCCACAGGGCAAGTTTTAGCACTAAGACAAATAGGAAAACAGTAGAAATCATAGTAGGAAAAAGGAGTCCCCCAGGTTGGATAATGCAACTAAACTTTAATGCTAAAGAAATGTAGAGCTTCATCAAAAGAACCATCTAGGTTTTCAGAAGCCTCTCTGGATATGTGTCTTCAGGATGATGCTGGAGTTCAGAAAAACGACACCCCTTAAATGATATTCCGCATGCTGGGCACTTGGGATGAAAAGAAATCTGGAAGGCTTTGGAAGCTGCCTAAGAATCAAGGTATATTTATTATTTTTTATTAACACATAATAATTGTACATATTTATGGAATGTGTACATTTCAATACATGCACACGATGTGCACTGATGTGGTCTCCAAACTCCCCTTGTTCCCACCACTTCCTCTAAGAAAGGCACAGAGAAAGGCTCTCTCTGAAGTTTCCTTCCCTGGCTGAAGAAAATGCCAAAGAAATACAGAGGTCTTAAGACTCCCTCCCTAACATCTCATTAACCAGGGAAATCAGTCTCAAAGAGACTGAGTGGTCACCACATCCTGACAGACATCATCTATACACTCTTCTGGGGCAGCCCAGAGGGATGATGAGAGAGACTTTATCTGCATTAGATGACCTTTGTTTGCAGTACACTGCCACCTTCACCTTCCCATAATGTGTCCCCACCTGCCACAGAGCCCAGAGGAGATTTTCCCCAGACAATGTCAGTTCTTCAGGCTCATTCATTCCTCTAAAAGCCATTGACTACCCTTCTTTTTTTTTTTTAATATTTTTTATTTGTTCTAATTAGTTATACATGACAGAAGAATGCATTTTGAGCTGGGCACGCCTGTAATCCCAGCACTTTGGGAGGCTGAGACAGGAGAATCACGAGTTCAAAGCCAGCCTCAGCATTGGTGAGGCGCTAAGCACCTCAGTGAGACCTTGTCTCTAAATAAAGTACAAAATAGGGCTGAGGATGTGGCTCAGTGGTCGAGTGCCCCTGAGTTCAATCCCTGGTACCCCCCAAAATGCATTTTGACACATTATACATAAATGAAGTATAACTTCTCACTTATCTGGTGGTACATGATGTAGAGTTACACAGGCCGTGTCATCATATATGCACATAGGGAAATAATGTCCATTCTGCTACCTTCCCTACCACCATGCCCCCGCCCCTCCCTTCACTGCCCTCTACCATTTTTTCCCTCCACTAAGATTTTAATAGAAATAAATATATAATTATAGTAATAAAATTGTCACGGTTGACACATTTCATTTTTAGCTTGCTTCAAGAAACTGGGATTGAATTCTTGTCCAATTTTCTATTTTCATTTTAAATAGACTTTGACAGTATTTGTTGCAGTTTTTATTAGGAAGTTTTCTTTCTTTTTTTTCATGGTGACTCAGAGGGTTTTATTTTTTTCTTTACTTTTATTTGTTCTTTTTAGATATACAAGACAGTAGAATGTATTTTGATATATATACTTGGAGTATAACTTCCCATTCTTGTGGTTGTACATGATGTGGAGTTACACTGGTGGTGTATTCATATAGGAACATGGGAAAGTTATGTCCAATTCTTTCTACCATCTTTCCTAGTCCCACCCAGCTCCCTTCCCTTCTTTCCTTTTTGTCTAATCCAATGAACTTCTATTCTCCCCTACCCCTAGCTTGAGGTTAGCATCCACATATCAGAGAGAACATTTGGCCTTTAGTTTTGGGGGATTGGCTTATTCCACTTAGTGCGATAGTCTCCAGTTCTACTCTTTTTTCAGCAAATGTCACCATTTCATTCTTCTTTAGGCAGAGTACTACTCCATTGTGTATATATATACCACATTTTCTTTATCTATTCATCTGTTGAAGGGCATCTAGGTTGGTTCCATAGCTTAGCTATTGTGAATTTAGCTTCTATAAACATTGATGTGGCTGCGTTACAGTAATATGCTGGCCTATGGCATCCTCACTAGCTGGCAGGCCTGCCAAACCATTGTTCTGGCTCCTGTGATCTTCAGAATCAGACAGGCCTGCCTGCCCTTGTCTTAGTGCTACAGACCCTCATACAAACCTGTGCCAGGGATGCTTGTGCTGGCCAGCGTCTGGACACTACATCCGCCCTGAAGGGAGGGCCAGAGAAGCCCTGCCCTGTTTTCACCCCAAGTGTCCTCTGAGGTCTTTGGTTTAGCTTTACTAGTAATAACACTGATGCTTCACTTTGCCACTTTGCCAGATTAAGTCCCTTTGCCCTCCAAGCCTGAAAGAGCTGGGCTGGACATGAGCTCTTAGATATCTTCGGGCCCTAAAATCATATGCATTTGATTGGAAGAAGGAAAAAAAAGAGAAAGGAATAAGGGTGGGTTTCTCAAACACAATTGATGCTTTGCCTTTGGTCTACTTAAAATCTAAAATATTGATACTTAGAATGTTAAAAAACCAATATTCTTTGAAAATATTTCAAAAGAAAATTCAGCCCAATTGAGTTGACAAAGGTATCCAGAGATTTTCACAGGCAAAACTTTAAATACTTTAGCCACCTGTCACATAGCCGTTCTTGGATCCTCTTCATCGCAGAATGGCAACATCCTGGATTTTATGATAATGCACTTCTTTACTTTTTTTTTTTTTTTTTTTGGCTTCACTTCCCAACCTTTTCCCCCACGGTTTTATTCTCAACAGTTATCAGTATAAGTAGTAATTAGGAAACAGGCTTTAGCTGCCAGAAAGAAAAAAAAAGGCACTCGCTCTTCAAATTAACCAAACACAGTGGCTCCAAAAGGAAGAAAATCTTTCCTGCACTAGCCAGTCTAGAACTACAGAGTCCGCAGGGTAGCTGGGCCTCTGAGTGCACAGGTCACCCAGAAGCCCAAGTTCCTTCTGTCTTGCTCTCCTACCACTCCTAGGGGGACCCCTCATTTTCATGTGCAAAGCTGGCTTACTAGCACCAGGTCAACACCCAGCCTGTCACAATAGGGAAAGAGTTTGTGGAGAGGAAGCAGCTTTCTTTTTAAAGGTTATGACCTAGAAGTTGCACACAGTTATCTCTTGCCCTCACAACTGATTAGCCAGAACTTGGTCACTGACCATGCCAAGGTGCAAGGGATGCTGGGAAACACAATCTTCATCTGAATGTCCATGTGGCTGTTTCAAACTAGGGAGCCTTGTTACTACAGGGAGCATGAGAGAACAGATCTGGAGACAGCCTCTATCCCAGCCTTTCTCTCTCCCTTCTCTACATGCTCTCCTTGAGCCATCTCGCCCTGACTCACCTCAGGGTGCTGGCCCCGCCCTCCACACAGGACTGCCAAATCCCTAGCCTGACGGCGTCCTGGATTTTGACAACCCACATTAACCTGCACGCTCCTCCCCCAACCTCTTCCACCTTCCCTGTCCTCCAGACAGGACCACCAATCTTCCTGGTCATCCAAATTCTGCATCCTCTTCAACTCCCACTCCCTGTCCCCTGTGCTCCAGCATCTAACCGGCAACCTCCAAATAAGGCTTCCTGCCCACAGTCTGGTTTCCTCCCCACCCAGCTGCTGTAAGGCCTCCTCCTGCTCTCTGCAGCCAGCTCTCTCCTTCTCAGGGCTGGCTGCCCCTTCCAGATGCTCAATACATCTTCCAGTTGCAGCAAACCTAACTTTCTATCACCTTTCCTATTAAAGCATAAAATTCCAGAGAAGAGGACCCTGAGGAGGGAGCAGGGCACAGGGCGATGACTCAAGTTCATGACCCATGGCATTTGCACTTTAGCCCCTGCACTTGGCTGCACTTCGCTGCCAGCTCCGTGGAGTCAGCTGCTATGCCCTCCCCTGCCAGCTCCTGCCAGCAACAGCGGCTGCCTTCCGGAGCTGTTCAGACTGCAGGGTAAATGTTGTCTGCAACCTGATCCAGAGTTAAAAATAACCCAAAGTTCTGACCCACTAGAAGTCTTCCCAGGATCTTCTGGGTGGAGTAAGCCCTTCCTGGCACCACCTGTGCGTTCTTTAAAACCACCAGGAAGCCAGAGCCCCTGCCACTCCTTCCACCTGGAGCCGCCTGGGGCTTTTCCTGTCTCAGCACAGAGCCTCTCTCCCTGCCAGGTTTGGGAAAAGGGTCTGGCTTTCCACCTCCCTGTAGGACTAACTAAATGCAGTAAGGCCCACACCTCGCTCAGCTTCCTAGGCCTTGGGGGGAACCTCTGAGGTCACAGCCACATGCTGCTAGGAGACCAGGGCTGCAGGGTCCAGTGGCCAGCCCTTGCAAGCTCCCACTAGCAGAGTGCCAGCTCACCCTGCCCCCAGCCCAGCCACAACAGGGTGAGCTGAGGCAACTACTCCCCCTTCTGTCCTATCGTCTCTGCTCACCAAGCCCTCTTTCCATGCAAAGTCAAGGGCAGATGGAAATGCCAGCTAGTGTGTGTTTGTTTTTACTGGAAGGCTAACTTGGGCAAGGAGTGACAGCCGGGTGGAGTAGGCTGTTTCTTCCTGCCCAGGACCAGAACCTCATCCTCTGTAATGGAGAAGCTTTAAGCCTCAGCCATTTGGAACCCACCTCCAGATAGCAGATGACACCTGCCACTCTTTTCTCTTTTTTTTGGTACCACGGATTGAACCCAGGGGCAATTAGTCACTAAGCCACATCTCCAGCTCTTTTTATTTTTTTATTTTGAGATAGGATATTGCTAAGTTGCTTAAGGCCTCGCTAAATTGCTGAGGCTGGCTTTGAACTTGCAGTCCTCCTCCTCAGCCTCCCAAATCACTGGGATTACAGGCATGCGCCACCACAGCTGGCTGGCACCTGCCACTCTTAGGCCAGGGCAAGCCACGTGCCCCAGGCCATGGGACTCAGGTAGAGGTGGGAAATGGAGGAACTACAGGAGAATAAAGGAGAAGCCTGTTTAGAAGTTGGTCGCAGGAGCTGAGGTGCAGCTCAGTGGTAGAACAAATGTGGAGCACTTGTGAGACCCTTGGTTCCTGGGTTAATTCCCAACACTACAAAAAACAATCAAAAAATAAAGTTGGTCCAGAAAATCAAAGACTCGCTAGGCTCAGTGGCATATGCCTATCATCCCAGCTACTCAGCTGGAGGCTGAGGCAGGAGGACTACTGTTCAAGGTCAGTCCCAGCAACTTAGCAAGACTCTGTCTCAAAATAAAAAATAAAAAGACTGGGCATGGAGCTCAGTGGTAGAGCACCCTGGGTTCAATCCCCAGAACTGCAAAACAGAAAAAATAAAAATAAAAAAGCCTATGACTCCTTTGGACATTTTGGATTCCAGAAGTGCCTCCTCTGGCGGAATCCTAAAGAATTCATCTTGTCCTTTTTTTTCTTTTTTCTTTTTGGTACCAGGGATTGAACCCAGGGGCACTTAACCACTGAACCACATCCCCAGCCCTTTTTTTTTTTTTTTTATTTTGAGACAAGGTCTCACTAAATTGCTTAGAGCCTTGCTAAGTTGCTAAAGTTGGCTTTGAACTCATGATCCTCCTGTCTCAGCCTTCCAAGTCACTGCGATTATCTTGTGCTTTCTTGAACAAAGTCCCAACCTCCCTCACCCAGCCCTACACAGAAAGAAAGCCGGGTGCAATAGTACACACCTATAATCCTAGCTACACAAGAGGGTGAGGCAGAAGGATCAGAAGTTCAAGGCCAGTCTGGGTAATTTGGCAAGACACTGTCTCAAAAATAAGAAGGGCTGGGAGTGTAGCTCAGAGGAAGAGCCCCCCTGAGTTCAATTCCTATTACTGGAAAAAAAAAAAATCATCCACATTGCGGTAATCTCATTCTTGGGAATCCATCCATTCCACAGCAATAAAAACACCAGTGCCTAGGGTTATATGTACATGGATGTTTATTGCAGAACTTCTCATAGTAAAAGAAAAAAAGAAAGGGGATGAAAAAGAAAAGCTGGAAATGCCATGAAATTCCACTGATTGGAATGAAACATGCAACCATGCAAGCCCGGCACGGAGGCACACGCCTGTAATCCAACACTTAGGGAGGCTGAGACAGGAGAATCGCGAGTTCAAAGCCAGCCTCAGCAAGTGCGAGGCGCTAAGCAACTCAGTGAGACCCTGTCTCTACATAAAACACAAAACAGGGCTGCGGATGTGGCTCAGTGGCTGAGTACCCCTGAGTTCAATCCCCGGTACCATAAAAAAAAAATTACTAATACATACAACCGTGCAACGACTCAAGAAGGATTAGCAAAGTGCTAGCTGAGCTACAGGGAACTCCTGAAACAACAAAAGCAAGATACAGAAGAATGTGTATAATAGTCCAATGCAGGTTTTGATACACTTATTTTAAAAAATACTCTTCTAGGCCAAGCACAGTGTTGCATGCTTGTAATCCCAGAGACTGCCGAGGCCGAGGCAGGAGGGTGGCAAGTTCAAGGCCAGCCTCAAAAATGTATATTGGGTATTTTAGTCCCAATGACAAAAAGCTGACTAAAACACTATTAATATGTATAGTTAATGCATGTTAATCAAAAATAAAACACAAATTTTAAAAATTAAAGACAATATATATGCTACTTGGTTTATTTTAATTTTTAAATATTTTTTTAGTTGCTGATGGACCTTTTATTTATATGCTGTGCTGAGAATAGAACCCAGTGCCTCACACATGCTAGGCAAGCACTCTACTACCAAGCCACAACCCCAGCCTCTACTTGGTTTATTTTAGAAGAAATAAAACAAAAAATGCCAGCAGCTTAACTGCTGGAAGGATTCAATTCTTCCCTCCTTTTCCATATCTTACTCCAGAGAAGTGGTTTGTAGGCAGCACTGTGAGCCCATGAGCTACAGTTAGGCTTCCTGTGTTGCCTTAATGAAGTTTTCTAGAGCACATTAGCTGTTTTCTTACAAAATTGTACCATGAATAATTGAAATTAAGCATTTCCAGGCAAACCAAATCAACACTAAATGATGTTGCCTTTATTTTTGCTGTTTCTTATGTCCTTCCTAATCCATGCAAAGTGAAAATCTAGACTAAACTAAATTTGCTTGTCACATTGCTGAATTTTCTAGGCTATACTAAATCGGTTGGTGAAAGCAGCAAATGAACTATGGGAAATGTCAAGTCAAAGACTTAATAGACGTGACTCAGGAAGAATAGTTAGTTCTCATTCTTCTTGGACCCCATAACTTCTACACAATTCTTAGAGGTAAGAAGTTCCAGGTTTGGATGAGTGCAAAGCCATCAGTGGGTAGATGATGTCATCAAGAAGCCTGGATCTTTCTAATGTTCTTTTTTTTTTTTTTTTGCCATTCCCAAGCGTTGACTTTCCATTCTTAGACTTATTGCCTCATTTGTAAGTTAAATGGTGGCCCCCTGGAAGATATGTCTAGCCAGAACCCATGACTGTAATCTTATTTGGGAAAAGGGTCTGCGCAGGTGTGATGAAGTTAAAGATCTGGAGATGAGATCAGTAGGTTAGGCTCTAAATCCAATGTAAAGTGGCAAGGGTGGGGGGCGGGGCAGAGAAAGGCATGATGCAATGACAGAGAATGAGATTGGAGTGATTTGTCCACGGGTCATGGAATGCCACCATTTCAAAACTCAGTAGCTAGGAGAAAGAAGGCATGCAAAAAATTCACCCTCAGAGACTCTAGAAACAACCAACCCGCTGGCTCCTCCATTTCAGACTTCTGACCATCACAGCTGTGAGGAAGTCAATTTCTGTCATTTTAAGCTACCAGGTCTGTGGTGATCTGTTACAGCAGTCCTCAACAGCTAATATACTCATGGTCTAAATACATCTGTGGCATCACAAATGTCACATCCTCCTCACACATTATAGTCAAATTAGAAAGAAAGAGTAGGGACAAGAAAGAATTTCATTTTTTTTTGAGGCATAAAATAAATACTTTATACTATTAAATTTGTGTATTTGAGATCATCAGACATGTTCACCTATCCTTTCCTCTTCCCCAAAAGGAAGCAACTGTGCCACCACTATTGGTCAGAAAGAGTCAACGAGAACCAGGTTTGGTGGTGCTCGCCTTGTTGCATCCAACCCGCACCTCTCCCCAAGAAGTGCAGCCCAGACAACTCTGCAGAAGCAGCAAAGTTTATTGAGGAAATAGGCACACAGGCCAATCGATTGGGGTCAGCTCTCCTTTCCTTCAGAGACTGCCCCCGAAGTGAGGGTTTCAGAGGTTATTATAGGGTGGGCTAGCTACATGACTCAGAACAACAGGATTTGGCCGATATTCAATCTATAGTTATTTACAGTTCAACCGTGACAGTGCCTCCTATGTCCCCTTTCAGTTCCTGGAACTTTAGGTAACTGGCCAGGGGGTCTGGCAGCCTGTGCTTCCCCCAACTCCCCATCCATGAGAAGCAAGCATAGCAAAGCATTAATCACAGAAGCACAAAGAGCAGGTTAGCAGATACATGCAGGCCTGAGCCAGAGTGACTCCATTTTGAGTTTGGATTTTACAGCCTGTAATCCCAATGGTTTGGGAGGCTGAGGCAGGAGGACCACGAGTTCAAAGCCAGGCACTAAGCGACTCAGTGAGATTCTGTCTCTAAATAAAGTACAAAACACAGCTGGGGATGTGGCTCAGTGTTTGAGTGCCCCTGAGTTCAATCCCTGATACCAAAAAAAAAAAAAAAAAAAAAAAAAAAGATTCAATGAGAAACTTTTGCTCTCTGTACTAAGGAATTTCATTTTTTATTGGCAGATCATTATTTACCCCCCTTACTTCTTATTAGCCAGGTTATGTGGCCACCTTGGCTGAAAGGGAATCTGGGAAAATGGAATAGCAGGCGTTTGAAATGAAATAGCAGGTGTTTGAAATGCGGGAAGAGCCCTATTAGTTATCAGTAATGATGACTGTCATTTAATAGGCAGTGAACAGCGAACTTGATGGTCCTGGAATGTGCAGGTTGTCCCCACACAATACAGACTTTTGAGGCACACTGGAGATCAATTATGAGTTGCTTCTTCAGGCTCATACCTAGCCCCCCATGAGGGAGAGGGGAAGGAGGGCTGGCAGATGACAGATCACTAGCAGAGACTGCCACAACCTGGGAGGAGCACGACAATTCAATAATGAAGGTTGATCCATGAAGCCGCGGCGTAAGGGTGATGGGGATTATGACAGGTACTCTCAGCTTTTGTTGGTGTGTGGCCAAGTTTACTTACTCATTCATAAATTAATTCGTCCATCCATTCCCCTATTCAATGAATATGACTCAAATGGACTTAACTAATAAAAGATTCAATTACTAGTGCACATGACCAAAAGTCCACAGAGAGCTGTGGGAGGGTTTGGGGGCTCCAGCGCTGTCATCAAGACTTGCTGTCTCTCCATCTCTGTCCCTTAGCTCTACTTTCTGTGTGTTGATTTCATTCCAACAGGCTCCTCCCACTCTTGGGTAAAGAGACCACCAAGTTCACACACACCCTGGTCTCTCAGTTTCCCTGGGGGAAAGAGAGCTTCTGGTCACAGCCATTCCAATACACATCCCTGTGCTAAGTCCAGCTGGGCCATCTCAGGGACAAGTGCTCATTTCTGTGCCATCTCTGTGCTGCTGGGGTTGGGGAGGGGTGTGGATTTTACAGCCTGTCAATGCTTGGATTATGGTACTGTCCATGGAAGAGGAAGGAGGCCGTGGATTCAGCCACTCAGAGCACATGCATTCAGAGTAGGGAACAATGCCTGCTGTACTCCCATCTGGTAAAAGGAACACCACCAGGGACACACATGAGGCAGATGTATATGGTTCAGTGCAAATTCATCATTACCCTTGGGAGGTCGGGAGGACAATGGAGAGTGTAGGACAGGCCCTTCTAAGCAGGGGAAGTTAATAGCATCATTTAGATATATGGTAATAACTGAGGCACTTAAAGGGAAGATTGAGGGTGCTATAGCAGACCACACTGGGTAATGACATTCCATTTGGATCTGTAACAACCATCTATAAGGCATAATGTTGAGCATTAATCAAACTGTTTTGTTTTGTTTTTAGTTCCAGGGATTGACCTCAGGAGCACTTAAGAGCCACATTCCCAGCCCCTTTTTATTTTTCTATTTAGAGACAGGGTCTCACTAAATTGCTTAGGGCCTCACTAAGTTGCTGAGGCTGCCTCTGAATTAGTGATCCTCTTGTCTCAGCCTCCTGAGCTGCTGGGATTATAGGCATGCCCCACTGAGCCCAGCTGTTAAACACTAATCTTACCAAATAAAGAAGAGGAAGAGGGGAAGAATTATAAAGTAGTAGCATGTTATCAAGTAACATCTTTACGTAGCTTGTTGATGGTAGTTTGAGAGAGAAACACTGTTGCAGAAATGACTTCATCCCATAAGTGGAAATGGGCTTCTCTTTGTCAGTTCTATCTTATGTGAGCTGCTCTCACCCAGACTTTGGCTTTTGTATATAGACAGTTTTTCACCAGAGTGTGACAGACATCCTGTACTGTGCTAGGCCAGTTCCAGCACTGACAAGGAGTTCTGATTGTTCCCTGGGACATAACTTGGATTTACTCTGGAGCACATGTCCGATTTGTCCTTAAAGATAACACATCTAAAAAGGATTGAGGAAAACAGAGAACTCCAACCTAATCTCCCAGGAAAAGCCTGCATTAGATTCTGCATTCCTCACAGAGCAAGGTTCACAATTTCAAGTTCTCCGTCTCTGGCTGTGTCCCCAGATATGCAATTCATTGCTGAACACACACTTTCACTTATTGCTTATTTGGAGGGTGAAGAGTCAAGCCTGTCTTCAGACTCTCTCCTTTTCTCAAGATTCTCTGAAAATTAGAGACATGTCATCTGCCAAGAAATGCTCAAAGACTTCCAGGTGTCAAAACACAGCTCTTGGGTGGGTGGGGCACACAGTGTTCAGAGGCTGTGATACTGCTAAGTACTTCCCAGTGTCCTGCTTCTCTCTGCTTTTTCTTGCACATTTGTTACTGAAAAGATATTTAGATCTAGCATGAAAAATGGAGAAAACATCAAGAATCAAAGTTATATAAGTAAATACATTCTTCTGTTTGCATGACGATAATAACAATAATTCGTATATGCTCTTCCAGACGTTCTGTGTCCCTGCCTCATGTCAAGGATAAGCTCCTTCTCCTGTAAAGTGCTCTGCTGAGCACTTGATATGTAAATCTCATTTAATCCTCATATCATCTCAATGAAGTACCTATCATTCCCATTTTATAGATATGAAAAGTCAAAGAAATCAGGAAATTTGCACAAACTTACACAGTAAGTAACACTGCTGGAATTTGAACCCAACAAGATTGGCTTTTCACCACCACTCAAAACTAACCCTCATCAGCATCTGATTTGCAGAGGTGGAGCCCCCTTTTTTGGTAGCCCTTGCTTAGGAAACTCTTACAGAGGTGGCCCCTTTAAGAATACCCTTGACACTTGATTATTAGCTGGAGGTCCATTCCAAAGCGAACAAACACCCCTCCACCTCCAATAATGTCCTCAGTATTATCACTTCCTGGGAACTCACACAGCCATGATCCACCTGAGGAGGTCCATCTGATTGGACTCAGTGGTACACAATTTTATACAGGGACAACAATGGAATGCACAACCCTATCTACACATCTAAAGCCCCTAGGGGAGCTCTTGTTTGTTTTGTTTTGTTTGTTTTGAGGCAGGGTCTCATTATGTGGCCCAGGCTGGCCTCAAACTTTCCATCCTCCTGCTTCAGCCTCCTGAGTACCTGGGATCACAGCTATGTCCACTTTGCCCTGAAGATTTATTAAAGTTCACAAAACTCGCTGTCAACCAAAGCTTTCCTGGAGACGGCATGGTGTCAAGAAATGATGCCTTTGTTTCTTTAAAACAGATTTCAGGAGCTGGGTGCACAGCTCAGTGGTAGAGTGCTTGCCTAACATATATTAGCCCCTGAGTTGGATACCCAGTACCACAAACAACAACAAAAACACCCAAATTCTAACTTCCCTCCACACCTACCACATTGGGTCCAAAAGTTGTCTTTCCTGTGACATCAAGAGTGGGTGGAAAAGCAAGGATCATTTGTGCTCGCTGCTGTCTTGAAGGAGGGGCTGGGGTGGGCTGAACCAGGAGGTGTCTAATAGGATTCCAACAAGTCCTGGCATTCTGCCCCACTACCAGGCCCAGTGCTCCAAGACACGCTGAGTGCTCCAAGATACGCTGGAAACCCAGAGTCTTTGATAATTATCAATTCTTCCAATAGATAGAGAAAAATATATACGTTGGGGAGTGGATCCAAGACAGCGGCCTAGACGGACGCCGCGTTCCTAGTCTCTCCAGGACCGGGGATTAAATTAGTAGAAATACTGTTTCTCTGCGGGTTATTAGAGGACCCCTGAGAGCTGCCTTCACACAGGAATTCCAGTCCGTGCCTGCTGGGGTCACCAGGCCCCCGCCTTTACACAGGACCCCAGCCACTTGCCGGTGCAGAACCCGCCCCAGCGCCCACACACCACGCAGGACCCCTAGCCATCGTTCCCACGCGGGCCCCTGGCTGCTGCTCCTGTGTGGAACTCCACCTACCATCATGGAACTCCCCTGTTTGCCTACACCTGGGGACACGGGACAAGATCCGGAGTCAACCTTCTGCTTCCACGCAGCACACCACAGAGCGGCATCTCCGAACACATCACCCAAAGCCACCACCTGGCCCGGCCCTACACCCTCTCTCTGCAAATAGGCACCTCCATTTTGGGACTCCTTTGTCGCCATCTTGAACCTGAATGAAGAGATACTAGTAAACAACAGACAACGCCACCTACTGGATGAGAAGGGAAGCAAGCCTTTTTTATTTCCCTTGAGACTTTTTTTTTCTTTTCCCTCTATTATCTCCTTTTTTCCCTCTTTCTTCCTTTTTTTTCTTCTTTTCCCTCTCTCACTCTTTTTCCACCCTCACATCCCCAACATTTGTGAAACGAAGTATTTTTTATGCATTAGACTACTGAAGACTGGGATACCTGATTAGCATATTACAGTTGTATTATACAGTCTCATATCTCCTATTTTCACATTTTATTTTTCTTAATTTTTGTTTCCTTGTTTGGTGTACTCCATTTTCTTCCTACTTGTCTTCCTCAAATCTCTTTCTCAGCAGGGCATGGTGGCACATGCCTATAATCCCAGCACTTAGGGAGGCTGAGACAGGAGAACCGCAAGTTCAAAGCCAGCCTCAGCAACGGTGAGGCGCTAAGCAACTCAGTGAGACCCTGTCTCTACATAAAACACAAAATAGGGCTGGGGATGTGGCTCAGTGGTCGAGTGCCCCTGAGTTCAATCTCCAGTACCAAAAAAAACCACCTCTTTCTCTCTTTTCTACTATTAGCCAACTTCTTTTGGATTCCTCTTTCATGCCTTCTAGGATCTAACAACTCTGTATCTTCACTTCCTACCTCCCTAACATCTCCTCCTACACCCCACCCCCAGTTCTCTTTAGTCCACCAATAGAAACTGTAGACCCTTTTGCAAACCTATTGTTTATATAGTAGATACTAATTGAACCCATAATTTCTGTATATTGTGATAAAGACAAAATATATTGTATATTGTGATGAAGACAAAATATATAATCTTGAAAATAAATTTGACCACACAATGAAGATGGTAAGGAACCATGAACAAGACGCTACAATAATAGAATCCACTGACAGCATGGTAAATGAAATGTCAGAGAAGGAGTTCAAAATGTACATAATTAAAATGTGATAAAGCCGTAAATGCCCTATTAGGAGCTACTTGTTCTAAAATTATATATTGTTTGTATTGAGATCTTTTAATATTGGTTTCCCCCTTAAAGGAGAGGTATTGGAACCCTGTAGGGGATCTATAAGCTTATACGATAAAGACTGTGGACTGAAGGTGCACATGCAGAGAGGGAGACCAATGGAGTGCCGTGCTGTGGCCCCCCCCATCTACCAACTGGCAGCTGTCCCTGCCTACTTCCGTCTAGAGTCAACAGCCAAGACCAGAAAGATCATCCCCAAGATCCCTGCAGGCCTGGTTATACCAGAGGTGAAATATTGGTAACTGGCAGGGACACTACAAGATTATAGGGTGGAAACTGTAATACCTCAGATCAGCTCTGCTAGAGAGGAAGACACTTGAACAACATGAAAAAACAAGTGAAGAAAATGCCCCAAACAAACCAAGATGCTACAATAATAGAATCCACTGACAGCATGGTAAATGAAATGCCAGAGAAGGAGTTCAAAATGTACATAATTAAAACAATCTGTGAAACACAGAATAATATAAGAGAGCAATTACGGGCAACAATTGATTAATCCAACAGAGATAAGAGAGCAAATACAGGGATCAAAAGATTACTTCAAGAAAGAGATAGAGACATTAAAAAAAATCAAGCAGAAATCCTTGAAATGAAGGAAAAAATAAACTAACTAAAAAATTCAATAGAAAGCATTACCAACAGACGAGATAACCTGGAATATAGAACCTCAGACAATGAAGACAAAATATATAATCTTGAAAATAAATTTGACCACACAATGAAGATGGTAAGGAACCATGAACAAAACATCCAAGAATTATGGGATAACATCAAAAGACCAAACCTAGGAATTATAAGATAGAGGAAGGCACAAACCAAAGGAATGCACAATCTCTTCAATCAAATAATATCAGAAAATTTCCCAAACATAAAGAATAAATTGGAAAATCAAATACAAGAAGCTTACAGGACACCAAATGTACAAAACTACAACAGATCCACACCAAGGTGCATTATAATGAAAATGCCTACTGTACGCAATAAGGATAGAATTTTAAAAGCTGCAAGAGAGAAGGTACAAATTACATACAGGGGGAAACCAATTCGGATTTCAGCAGATTTCTCAACCCAGACCCTCAAAGCCAGGAGATCCTGGAACAACATATACCAAGCTCTGAAAGAAAAGTGATGCCAACCAAGAATCTTATATCCAGCAAAATTAAGCTTCAGATTTGATGATGAAATAAAAACTTTCCATAATAAACAAAAGTTAAAAGAATTTACAATGAGAAAGCCTGCACTAGAGACCATTCTTGGCAAAATATTTCATGAGGAGGAAATGAAAAACAACAACTACAATCAGCAAAGGGAGGGACTACACTAAAGGAAAAGCCAACAAAGGAGAAACCAAATCAAGTTAAAAACCAAAAATAACCAAAATGAATGGGAATACAAACCATATTTCAATAATAACCCTGAATGTTAATGGCCTAAACTCATCAATCAAAAGACATAGACTGGCAGATTGGATTTTAAAAAAAGACCCAATGATATGTTGTCTTCAAGAGACTCATCTCATAAAAAAAGACATCCACAGACTGAAGGTGAAAGGATGGCAAAAAATTTATCACTCACATGGACTGTGTAAACAAGCAGGAGTTTCCTTCCTCATTTCAGATAAAGTGGACTTCAAACCAAAGTTAGCAAAAAGGGATAAAGAAGGTCATTTCATACTGCTTCAGGGAACCATACATCAAGAAGACATAACAATCATAAATATCTATGCCCCAAACAATGGAGCATCCATATATATTGAACAAATCCTTCTCAATTTGAGAATCAAATAGACCACAACACAATAATACTGGGTGATTTTAACACACCTCTCTCACCACTGGACACATCTTCCAAACAAAAACTAAACAAAGAAACCACAGAACTCTTGAATAGGCAGAATCAATATTGTCAAAATGACCATACTACACAAAGGACTATACAATTCAATGTTATTCCAATTAAAATCTCAACATCATTCTTTATAGAAATAGAAAAAGCAATCATGAAATTCATTTGGAAAAATAAGAAACACAGAAGAGCCAAAATAATCATTAACAAGAAGAGCAAAGCAGGAGGCATCACAATTCCAGACTTTAAATTATATTACAAAGGTATAATAACAAAAACAGCATGGTATTTGCACCAAAATAGACATATAGATCAATGGTACAAAATAGAAGACACAGAGACAAACCCACATAAATACAGTTATCTCATACTAGACAAGGTGCCAAAAACATACTGGAGAAAAGATAGCCTCTTCAACAAATGGTTCTGGGGAAACTGGAAATCCATATGCAGCAAAATGAAACTAAACCCCTATCTCTCACCATGCACAAAACTCAACTCAAAGTGGATCAAGGACCTAGGAATTAGACCAGAGACCCTGTACCTAACTGAGGAGAAAGTAGGCCCAAATCTTCATCACGTCAGATTAAGCCCCAACTTCCTTAACAAGACTCCTAAAGCACAAGAAATAAAAGCAAGAATCAATAAATGGGATGGATTCAAGCCAAAAAGCTTCTTCTCAGCAAAAGAAACAATCAATGAGGTGAACAGACGGCCTTACGCACATCAGAGCACTAATCTCCAGGATATATAAAGAACTCAAAAAACTTAACACCAAAAAAACAAACAGCCCAATAAATAAATGGGCTAAGGAGCTGAATAGAAACTTCCCAGAAGAAGATATACAATTGAAAAACAAATATATGGAGAAATGTTCAACCTCTCTAGCAATTAGAGAAATGCAAATCAAAACTACCCTCAGATTTCATCTCATCCCAGTCAGAATGGCAGCTATCCAAAATATCAGCAACAATAAGTGCTGGCGAGGATGTGGTGAAAAAGGCACACTCAAACATTGCTGGTGGCACTGCAAATTGGTGCAACCTATCTGGAAAGCAGTATGGAGATTCCTTAAAAACCTTGGAATGGAACCACCGTTTGACCCAGCTATCCCACTCCTCGGCCTATACCCTAAAGACAAAAACAGTAGTAACAGTGATGCAGCCACTTCAATGTTTATAGCAGTACAATTTACAATTGCTAAACTGTGGAAGCAACCTAGATGCCCTTCAATAGATGAATGGATAAAGAAACTGTGGTATAGATACACAATGGAATATTACTCAGCAATGAAAGAGAATAAAATTATGGTATTTGCAGGTAAATGGATGGAATTGGAGAACATCATGCTAAGTGAAGTAAGTCCATCCCCCAAAAAACAAAGACTGAATGTTCTCTCTGATTAGTGGATGCTGATCCATAATGGGGATGGGGGTGGGGAGCATGGGAGAAATGGAGAAACTTTGGATGGGGCAGAGGGGAGGTGGTGGAGGGAAGGGGAACTGGGAGTAGCAAAAATGGAATGAGATGGACATCACTACCCTAGGTGCATGTATGAAGACATGAATGGTGTGACTCTTATCTTGTTTGCAACCAGAGAGATGGAAAATTGTGCTCCATATATGTACTATGACTTGAAATGCATTCTTATGTTTTAAAAATAAATTTTAAAAATATATATATACACACACATTGGGGGAAAATATGTAAATCTCCTTGCATCAATTTAAGTTCCCATCTTTTTCTGTGTTCCGTGAATGGAAGTTGTAGCCTGTCATCCGTGTCTCTAGGAGGTACGTGGAATGGGTTCTTATTCCTCCATATTCTCCTTTCCTCCATCATAATCCCTGTTTCTCTGGGGCCCCAACATGTAAACTTCATGCATTATTCTGGCAAGAAGCTGACTTGAGCTGATTACAAGAGAAAGGCACTTTCCAGGATACCCAAGTTTTTTGCTTTTTTAATTTTTCTTTTCTATTTGGAAATGTGTGTGTGTGTGTATATAGATATACACACACCATTTTAACAATGTTTGAAGGTTCAATTTAGTGGCATTAAGTTCATTTATGTTGTACAACCATATTCGCTATCCATTTCCAGAATTTTTCAGTTTCCAAACTAAAATTCTGTCCCCATTAAATACTAACCTTCCTTCCTCTCCTTCCTCACCCCCTGGTAACCACCATTCTACTTTCTGTCTCTATGAATTTGACTACTTCAGGTACCTCATATATGTGGAATCATACAGTCTTTGTCTTTTTGTGACTGGTTTAATTTTAGTTGGCATAATGTCTTCAAGTTCTGTACATGTTGTAGAGTGTTTTTGGAATTACTTTCTTTTTTAAGGTTGAATAATAGTCCATTGTATGGATATACCACATTTTGCTTATCTATTTATCTTTTGATGAACACTTAGAGGGTTTTTTAAAATTTTGTTTTATTTTTGTATTGGAGATTGGACCAAGGGGCTATATCCCAACCCCTTTTGATTTTTAATTTTGAGGCAGGATCTCACCAAACTGCTCAATTTGCAATCCTGCCTCAACCTTCTGAGTAGCTGGGATTGCAGGTGTGTCCCACCACTCCTGGTTTATCGATGGACACTGGATGGCTTTACCTTTGGGCTATTATTAATGGTGCTAACATAAATATGGTGCACAAATAATAGCTTGAGTCTCCGTTTTCGGTTCTGCAGGGTGTTTTTCCAGAAATGGATCTAATTTATGTCTAAAATTACACAATGCTACTGACATGAGTAATTTGCATCCTTAGACCTTCCACTCCACTGTAGAAGAGACCAGGGTGATATGTAAATATCAGCCTCACACAGCACCGTGTGGTGCAGGCTGAAGTGGAATCGAGAAAGAGCCATGAGGACGTGGAGAGTCTGAATATTCCATTATCATGCTGTGAGCAAGAGGGCAGGGACTGTGCTCAAGCACCTTGGGTGAAACCCTGCATCTCACCCAGCAACTGGGGCAGTCAGCAGGGTGGGCAATCCATCAGCAAATGTTTGTGGACTACATGATTGGTTGAAGGAGCAAATGAAATGACATCTTGTTGGGGAAGTTTACAAAGATTTTATCAAGGACACAGACATGTGTCCATCAGCTTTTTGTCATTGAGAACAAAACACCTAACAGTAACAACTGGAAGAAGGATTTATTTTGGGTCATTGTTTCTGAGGTTCATTCTGTGGTAAGCCAACACCATTCCTCTGGCCGGTGGTGAGGCAGAACATAACAATAGAAGGGCATGGTGGAAGAAAGCTGCTCCACTTAAGGGAGCAGGGAGACAGAGAGGAAGGCGATGGGGGACAAGATAACCCTCCAGGGCAGTCCCAGTAACCTACTTCCTCCAACTAGATCTACCTCCCAGTAGTCCATTCAGCCATCAGTGGATTAGTCCACTGATGAGCTCAGAGCCCTTGTGAGCCCAGCATAGCCTAAAAGCCCCACCTCTGAATGTCGCTGGGTTGGGACCACTCTTTCAGCACAAGACTTTGAGGGACATTCAGATCCCAACCATGACGGCACTTGTCAGAACCCTAAAGAACCTGTGGACAGAGGTAGGGAGTTGCCAGGCAGAGATGTGGACAGAGGCCAATCTAGGAGGAAGACACTGCCAAAGGAAGGCACAAATTCAGCAAAAGACGGTCTGCCTATCTGATCTATGGTTCAGATAATCCCTCTGAGGACAGCTGTGGAGGGCAGTGGCTGGAAGCAGGAAGACAGAGGGTGGTAGAGTCCTCTGGTTGTTTCTCAGTCTATTCCTTCTTCCCTAGTACACGCAGGTTAGCTGGACATACAGCCCCTGTTATGGGCTGAATTGTGTCTCCCCAAAATCCCTCTGTAGAAATCCTAACCCCCAGTACCTCAGAATGTGATGAATTGGAGACAGAGCCGTTAAAGAGGTGATGGTAGCCGGGCGCGGTGGCTCAAGCCTGTAATCTCAGCACTTAGGGAGGCTGAGATAGGAGAATCGCGAGTTCAAAGCCAGCCTCAGCAATGGCGAGGCGCTAAGCAACTCAGTGAGACCCTGTCTCTACATAAAACACAAAATAGGGCTGGAGATGTGGCTCAGTGGTCGAGTGCCCCTGAGTTCAATCTCCAGTACCAAAAAAAAAAAAAGCTAGCTTTGAATTTGCAATCCTCCTGCCTGAGCCATCTTTGTGCAGAGAAGACCACACCCTGGGGGGCTGAACACCCAGACAAAAGAGCATGTGACCTCTGACACTGCTGAGTCTCCAGCACGTGAAGTGTTCTGGGGAAAGGAAACTTGGATCTCTCATGACAGCAGCCCCATCTATGTCCTAATAATGCAGCAGGTAGGCTCCTTCAAGCCCAGCTGGCAACTGGAACCCAAAGACACTGGGGACACTGAGAAGACAAAAGGGAAGAGACTCAGGGAAGACTGCAGCCGACAAAGCTGTGGAGTGTGGAGGCGTCTGGGGTGAGGTCAGAGGCCATGGTGGTGGCACTCCACTGCCCCTTTTCTTTTCTTCTTTGTTTCTTCCCTGTGCGCCCTCTAACCTCCCTGCTCTTCCAGACTCTGCTCACCCATCACGTATCCTTCCGTGGTTCCTCATTTTCTTTTTTATTATAATTTTTTTTACTTATTTGTTTATTTATTTATTTAGTTTGTGGTGCTGGGGATTGAACCCAGGCCTTGTGCATGTGAGGCAAGCTCTATAGCAACTGAGCTATATCCCCAGTCCTTAATTTCTTTATTTTTTGTACTGGTAATTGAAACCAGAGGCCCTCTACCACTGTGCCACACCCACCAGCCCTTTTTATTTTGAGACAGGGCCTCGCTTAGTTGCTGGGGCTGACCAGGAACTTGCAATCCTCCTGCCTCAGCCTCTTGAGTTGATGGGATTATAGACATGGGCCACTGCACCTGGCTGATGGCTTCTCATTTCTCATGTGATCTTTTGATCAAGGGGTTCACTTGATGCTTTAACTATATCCCTTGTGGCTTTGAAACTTACATGTTTTTTTTCTTTTTCCCAACCTTCTTTTCCCTGATCTTCTCCTCCCCAATCTTTTCTCTAACCTTCTCCTTCCTGATCTCTCCTCCCGAATCTCATTTCTCTGAATCACCTCTTTAAAAACCTCCTGTTCCTTTGGATTGTGCAGAGGGGATTGAGGGGAGGGGAAAGGTGGGGCTGTGGGGATGGGAGGATGTTGAGTGAGACAGACATTATTACTCTCTATATATGTATGACTACACTACCCATGTGACTGTACCATGTACAGCCAGAGGAATGAGAAGTTGTGCTCCATTTGTGGACAATGTGTCAAAATGCAGTCTACTGTCATGTATAACTAATTAGAACAAATTAAAGACAAAATAAAAGAGAGACCAGTAGAATAGAATGGGATAAGGGGAAGGGAGGGAAGGGAAAGGGGAGGTACTTGGGAATGAACTTGATGAAACTATACTGTTTTATTGTGTGCATGTATGAATAATTATAACAAGTCCCACTGTTATGTACAATTATAATGCACAAGTAAAAAGGAGGGAGGGCATGTTCCCCATGATGGGTAGAATCACAGGTGCTGGAACAGGACTCCCCTGTGTTTCTCCTTTGCTAGCAAAGCAATAAAACTTTTTCCTTTTTCTCAAAACCTTGTCTTCATTATTGTATTGGTGTCAAGGACAAGGACTGAGCTTTCGATTACAAAAAGAGGTTCCTGGGCCCCACAGAGAAGAGGGGAAGAGCCAACCCATGGGTACCACCATCCCAAGGGCATGCTGTGGGACAGGCTGGGCCAATGAGAAATGAAGCACTTTTTCAGTTACAAAGCCCTCAAGAAGTTCAAGTTCATTTGCTGAAAAAATAACTATTAAGCACTTACTTTGCTAGCTCCGTGCTAGACCCTTTAGGGAGATGAGGAGTGACTGATGGTGGTGTACTAAGACGATAAATGGAATGTTGATGATTACTAAATGACTGCAACATGTTAGTTGTTTTATTTTTCGAGTACTGGGAATTGAACCAGGGCATTTTACCATTGAACTCTATCTCCAGCTTTATTTTATTTTATTTTATTTTGGTACTAGGGATTGAATCAGGGGTGCTGAGCCACATCCCCAGACTTGTTTTTACTTTTTATTTAGAGACAGGGTCTCACTAAGTTGCTTAGGGTCTCACTAAGTTGCTGAGGCCGGCTTTGAACTCACCATCCTCCTGCCTCAGGCTTCTGAGCAGCTGGGATTACAGGTGTACACTGCTACGCCTGGCTTTTTTTTTTAAGTTAGCTGGGCTTGGGCCCAGTGAAACATGCCTGTAATCCCAGCAAAGCGGGAGGCTGAGGCAGGAGGATCACAAGTTCAAGGCCAGTTTCAGAAATTCAGCAAGATCCTCAGCAATTTAGTGAAGGCCAGTCTCAAAAATAAAAAATTTTAAAAAAAGGGACTGGGGATATAGCTAAATGGTTAAGTACCCTGGGGTTCCATCCCCAGTACCAAAAGAAAAGGTATCAGGAAACTGGGGATATAGCTCAGTGATAGAGTGCCTGCTTTGTATGCATGAGGCCCTAGGTTTGATCCCCAGTACAACAAAAAAGAAAAAAAATATATCAGAGGGCTGGGGTTGTGGCGCAGTGGCAGCATGCTCGCCTAGCATGCGTGAGGCACTGGGTTCGATCCTCAGCACCACATAAAAGTAAAATAAAGATATTCTGTCCACCCACAACTAAAAAAATAAATAAAATTTAAAAAATATATATATATATATCAGAGTGAGGAAGCATTTATTCACACAAAATAGGAAGAGTAAACCTGAGTTAAAAGCTAGCTCTGCCATCTGATAGCTGCAAGATTTTCTTAAATTGCTTTTTTCTGACTCTGCTCATTCACATGAAACGTTAACTAACAGTAAGACAACTTAACCTTGTAGAGCTGATGTTAGGTAGCAGTTAGACCTGAGCAAGAGGTCAGGAGTTTAAGAAAACACTTAGCAAACAGCAAATCAGTTAATCAACAGCCCTGCCTCAGAGGTGCCACAAAGTCTGTCAAGAGCTATTTCAGGAGCCATGTGTGATCTCAGCCCTGTGAATGATCCCTCCTACAACACTAGGAAGATGGATGAATTCAGGGGAGGACAAGGGTATGTCTGTTCAGAGGGCCTAAGTGCTATGACGTCTTAAGCAAGACCCTACACAAACAAACAAACATAGACCAGAGATTCCCCGACCTAGGAAAGCAGGATGATGAAGACTGAAGCCCTCTCACCATAGTTTCTGTAAAACCAATTCCAATTAGGAGCCATCAGCTAGGCCACGATGACCAAGAGCGGCCCTTAGATTGTTAGCTCACGTAGTCTGCCAATCAAGATAGAGAGGTGTACGTGGGCGGGAACTTCTAACCATCTCCCTTCTATACCTCAATAAAAATTGGGATGCAAAGAATTGAGTTGTCCCTCTCTTCTCTGAAAGGACTCACTTTCTCCCTTTAGGGTGCTCACCCTTTTTCTAATACACTTTGCTATACTTTTTTAAAAAACAATTTTTGGAGGGAGGCAGTACCAGGGATTGAACTCGACCACTGAGCCACATCTCCAAACCTATTTTATATTTTATTTAGAGACAGAGTCTCATTGAGTTGCTTAGTGCCCCACTATTGCTGAGGCTGGCTTTGAACTGGAGATCCTCCTGCCTCAGCCTCCCGAGCTGCTGGGATTACAGGCATGTGTCACCACACCTGGCTTTTTTTTAAGTTTTAAAATTTGCTCTAATTAGTTATATATGACAGTAGAATGTATTTTGACACATTGTACACAAATGGAGCACAACTTCTCATTCCTCTGGCTGAACATGGTGCAGAGTCACACCAGTAGTGTAATCATACATGTATATAGGGTAATAATGTCTATCTTATTCTACTGTCCTTCCTATCCCCATAGCACCACCCCTCCCCTCACTCCCCTCTACACAAACCAAAGTTCCTTCATTCTTCCCTACCCCCCACCACCGCTGATATGGATCAGCATCCGCTTATCAGAGAAAACATTCGGCCTTTGGTTTTTTGAGATTGGCTTATTTCACTTAGCATGATGTTCTCTAGTTCCATCCATTTACCTGCAAATGCCACAGTTTCATTAATCTTTAAGGCAGAGTAATACTCTATTGTGTATATGTACTACATTTTCTTTATCCATTCATCTGCTGAAGGGCATCTAGGTTGGTTCCATAGTTTAGCTGTTGTGAATTGAGCTTCTATAAACATTGATTTGGTGAGTCACTGTAGTATGCTGATTTTAAGTCCTTTGGGTATATGCCAAGGAGTGGGATAACTGGGTCAAATGGTGATTCCATTCCAAGTTTTCTGAGGAAACTCCATAAAACTGCTTTCCAGAGTGGTTGCACCAATTTGCAGTCCTGATTTTGCTATACTTTTACTAAATCTCAGGTCTTGCTTGAAGTTCTCTCTTTCAAAGACTCAAGAGTCCACAACACAATGCAATCACTGCTAAGATCCTATCTCAGCTATGATCTTATCTGCATTATCAGTGTGGAAAGAACTAAAGGAGAAACATACTGTAACATGCTTAGTTCAGAGCGTGGCATGAGCTATCTATCATTCAAGTGTTAGCTTGGGAAAAAAAAAATCCCCCAAAGCTTTGCTCAGAACTAAAAGGGTTAAGATATGAGAAAGAACTATTTGTTGAAGTGGTCACATTGCACTATAGAAAGCAGGCTGATGGCCTCCATAACAGTGAGAGATGATGATGATGGTGGTGATCCTCATGGCAAGCGTTTGCTTGGTCCATCTCTGTGTGGAGCACAGGACCACTCTGATTTGTCTTCTAGTTCTTTTCAAATCATTTCAATCCAAGGACACAATAAATCATCTAACCCTTTCTAGAATTTGGAAAGTTATGCTGTGCACAGTGGCACATACTGTAATCTCAACTATTCAGGAGGCTGAGGCTGAAGGATTGTGAGTTGGAGGCCAGCCTCAGCAACTTAGTGAGATCCTATCTCAAAATGAAAAGTAAAGCCTGATATGGTGGTGCATGCCTGTAATCTTCATCACCTGCGAGACTGAGGCAGGAGGATTGCAAGTTCATAGCCAGATTTAGCAACTTAGTGAGGCCCAAAGCAACTTAGCAAGACCCTGACTCAAAATAAAATATAAAAAGGGCTGTAGATGTGGCTTAGTGGTTAAGTGCCCCTGAGTTCAATCCCTGGTACCAAAAAGAAAAGAAAAGAAAAAAGTAAAAAGGGATAGGGATATAGCTTAAACCCATACCAAAAAAAAAAAAAAAAAAGTAGTACAATTTGGAAAACTTCACTCTTTGTTTTCTTTTCTTTCTTTTTAGAAACTGCCCACTTTTAGCTAGGTGCGGTGGCTCACACCTGTAATCCCAGCACTTTGGGAGGCTGAGACAGGAGAATCGGAAGTTCAAAGCCAACCTCAGCAATGGCGAGGCACTAAGCAACTCAGTGAGACCCTGTCTCTACATAAAACACAAAATAGGGCTGGGGATGTGGCTCAGTGGTTGAGCACTCCTGAGTTTAATCCCCAGTACCGAAAGAAAGAAAGAAAGAAAGAAAGAAAGAAAGAAAGAAAGAAAGAAAGAAAGAAAGAAAGAAAGAGAAACTGCCCACTTTTACACCCTCTCTTCCCTCCCATTCCTACAAATAAATATATAATATATATATATTTAACTATATACACACACATATATATACATCCTTTTTTTTTTTTTGGCACCATACTGGGAATTGAAATGAAGGCCTCATGCATGTTAAATAAGCACTGTACCACTGAGCTACACTCCTAGGCCCTCCACAAAGCTCTTCAAAAATATTGGAAAGCCGGGCGTGGTAGCGCAAGCCTGTAATCCCAGCACTTTGGAAGGCTAAGACAGGAGAATCGCGAGTTCAAAGCCAGCCTCAGTAATGGCGAGGCGCTAAGCAACTCAGTGAGACTATTTCTCTACATAGAAAAAAAACACAAAATAGGGCTGGGGATGTGGCTCAGTGGTTGAGTGCCCCTGAGTTCAATGCCCAGTACCAAAAAAAAATATACATATATATATATGTATGTATATATATATATATATATATATGTGTGTATATATATATATATATATATGTGTGTATATATATATGAAAAGTAACTCAGGAGGCTGAGGCAGGAAGATCACAAGTTCAAAGCCAGCCTTAGCCTTAGCAACTTAGTGAGGCCCTAAGCAACTGTGAGACTGTGTCTCAAAATAATAAATAAAAAGGGCTAAGGATACGGCTCAGTAAAGTGCCCCTGGTATGTGTCCAGTGTCCCAGTCTATGTATGTTTATATATACCAGAAACCTCTGCCCCAGACAAAGGGAAAAGAAAAGCAGAAGAAGAAGGAGAAAAGAAAAAAAACAGGGCTGGGATTGTAGCTCAGCGGTAGAGCGCTTGCCTCCCATGCGTGAGGCCCTGGGTTCCATCCTCAGCACCACATACAAAAAAAAAAAAAACCAATAAAATAAAGACATTGTGTCCATCAACAACTAAAAAAAAAAAAAAAAAAAAAAAAAAAATTAAAAAAAAAAGAAAGAAAAAAAACAATCTTACCAGATGTATTCTGGACTCAAGACTCAAGACATAATCTATTTTCCTTCAGATTAAACAAATGTAAAACCTGGATATTTTCCTTCTAAATAATTGTTCTAGTGTTGCTGCAGAATTTTGACAACTCGCTGGGGGGAAATAGAATTCTGATTTTATTGTGTGCATTTAACAGATTTCCTGACATAGATTCTGCATTAAATAGTTTTAAGGGTGGGTAGAGGTATCACAATAACTTCTTGAGTCTGAAAACAGATGAGATTCTGGAATGGTGGGAAGTACAAAATTACCTAGACTCGCAGTTAGCCAAAAACCAGATTGGAAAATAAGATGTTCCAGAAAAAAACAAAAGGCACCAGCCAGAGCCAGCTGCTGACAATCACAAAGCACCGAGACTCCAGCCAGAACGAGCCACCCAACCAGGCAAAACATCTCACTCCTGGAGCACTGAAAAACAGTACGCCCAAAGAAGAGGATGGGTGGTGGCAAAGGGGCTCTTCTGAAGCAAATGGGCCACCCTGTCCACAATTCCCAACCACTTCAGTTGTTTACCAGGGGGCATCCTCTCCTCCACCTCCAAAGCCAACTCCCTGGGGAGGTGGGGGTCCACTTGGAACCTGTGACATTGTCACAGTCTGCATCTCACCAAGAAATTAGGTCAGAGCTGGGTTTCTCCAAGTTTGGGGGAAGACTACCCACAGCATAACATCTAACCAGCTCTTGGATAGGCAGTTTCCTCCTTTTCCTCTCTGACCTGTTGAATCAGAAACTCCCAAGCCTGGGACTCAGGAATCAGAGACTTTAATCATCTCTCCAAGGATTTGCCTATAAACTCAAGGATAAGAACCACTACACGGGCAGCTTGGAAAGAGGAATGGGGTGTTTTACAGTGTGGGCTTCCTGGCACCTCGCACAAGGGCTATGGTGGGTGATCAGCAATTACTGAACAAGTGGACGATGAATACCAGAGGCAGTTTCACTATATTTGGAGTGAGGATGGAGGTCAGTTCCCATAGAAAGGTCTATGGAGGGCTCAGACTCACCTAGGCCAGGCCCAGGCCCTGAGACTCTTGCTCAGGGCATCTGTGTCTGCCTCTTTCACTGCCCCTTGACCTGCATGATGGCTTAGGCACATTGGAACAGCCCTACCAACCTCCAAAAGCCTGCTTAGGCCACCCTGCAGCCGACACTTCTCTCCGACTGACTGCTAGACCAACGCAGCTTGGCTGTTAGGATTGGAAGTTGCCAGGGTAGGCACCTCTGACTTGCAGACAGCCACACCATCTTTTGCCAGGAGGGTGGTGCTGGGGGACCACAGGGACTCTTGGCAGTTTAACTCCAATGAAACCACACAAAGCCACCATCCAACCTTGCCAGGAGTGACGTTTGCCCTTCTGGCTGGCTTCCGTGTGCCAGAGCCTCTGGCTGCCCCTCCGCTTCCCTGGCTTCCTGACTTGCCTCTTTCGCCATCTCCCTTGAAATCTCACCTGACCCACCAGAACACCAAGTTCTGAAACTTCCAAGCCAATGAAGTTATCCAATGCAGCCTCACCGCCTCACATTTTCAGTATCAGTTGACTCTCAACAGGCCTTCATTTCTGTTATCTCTATTATCTCACCCTCCAGCAGTCTTGCTCAGAAGCGTGGGGTATTATTTCCCTGTCTGACAGTACAAAGAAGCAAAATGAGGGCACAAGGTCATATGTCTGAGTAGCAGAACCATTGCCAGAACCAAGCTGGCGCCTTTGTTTAGACCTTGGACAGACCTGGAAGAGGGCAGCTGCCTACAGGTTCTCAAACTCCATAGTGCCTAACATGCTGGAGATTCCCAGACTCATCCCTGGGCATTTCAAGGGTTCAGCATGCCTAGGATCCTGTCTACCTTTTATATATAAATAAATACAAATTAATAAACACACATACACAGACATACCCAGTGCTGAGAATCCAGCCCAGGGCCTTGTACATGCCAGGCAAGGCCTCTACCACCAAGCTACACCCTCAACCCTAGAAATGTACACTTTAATAAGCACCTCTAATGGACAAAGCAAGGGATTTTAACACACTCCTCAGATGTCACTAGTTTTATGTGGACTATGACAATTAGACGCCCCTAGGAAAACTGTGCCTGAATTCCTCAGGCCAAGGAGGGTGAACAGGGGAGCCCCCTTAGGAGTAACTAATATGCCCAAAAGCCATAAGCCCACTGCCTGGCAGGTGGGTGGTATTCCGGGTGTACTGACTTCTGTCTTCCTTCTCTTCGATGCCATAAACTTTGGCTGTATTAGGCTAAATCCCACTCTAACACTAGGAAAGAGCTCCCGGGCCCACACCTGCTAAGCAGGCCCTCTACCACTGAGCTACACCCCTAGTCTTCTTATGCTAATTTTGAATTTTGTCTCACTTTTGCTTTTAGTTATTTTTAATTAAACAAATAATATATTTCTTACAGTACTGAGGATTGAACCCAAGGGATGTTCTACCACTGAGCAACATCCCCAGTACCTCTCCTTTTTGGGGGGGCGGGTGACAAAGTCTCGCTAAATTGCCCAGGCTGGCTTTGAACTTGTCATCTTTCTGCCTCAGCCTCCCAGTTGCTGGGATTACAGGTGTGCACCATTGTGCCTGGATCCCCTCCCTGTCTTCTGAACTCTTGAGAGCTTGGCCATTTTTTTTCTGTTGTACTCAAGGCTCTGTAGTTGAAAAAAGTCTCTGGGCTCAAATTGGAGCAATCTGTTTATTTCCACCTGTGTCTTACACAGATGGTCATACCTTTTCCACTGCCAAATCTCAGGACCCAAAAGTATCCTTGTACCCACTCATCCGAGGCCACGGTGGGGGTTGGAGAGGCGAGTGTATTCAGCATGACCTGCCTTTAATGTGCCCCCTCCAGGTGTGAAAGAGAGAAGGTTGCCCCCAACCTGTACTAGCCCTCAGGCCTATTCCTGTGTGAGATGCATTTTAGAGACGTTGACAAGATGGTCGTTTTTACAGAGTGAGATCTGCCTTTGGAGCAGAGTTGAAGCAATGATGCTGGGGTTGAGAGTGGGAAACTTGCAACCACCAGTTTTTGCCATTTGGTCTGAAGAATTTCAAGCAAGTTGCACACAGTAGCAGGCAGTTTATTAGAAGAGAAGGGAAGGAGCCAGGTGCAATGGCACATGCCAATCTGTAATCTCAGTGGCTCAGGAGGCTGAGGCAGGAGGATCACATGTTCAAATCCAGCCTCAGCAACTTAATGAGACCCTTAGCAACTCAGTGAGACTCTGTCTCTAAATAAAATATAAAAAGGGCTGGGGATGTGGCTCAGTGTTTAAGTACCCCTGGTCCAATCCCTGGTACAAAAAAAAAAGAGGAAAAAAGGGATACTCTCAAGGGAGAAAGTGGGTCCTCTCAGAGAGAGGGACAATGTGCCCCTCCTTCCCTCCAATTTTATTGGGGGAGGGCGGGTGTCAGGGAGGTTTCCAGAGAGCCCCACCCAGCTTGGCCTGATGGTGCATGCCTGTCACACCTGCAATCCCAGTGACTTGGAAGGCTGAGACTGGAGGATCACAAATTCAAGGCCAGCCTCAGCAACTTTGGGAGGCCCTAAGCAACTTGGTAAGAATATGTCTCAAAATAAGCCAGGCACGGTGGTGCACGCCTGTAATCCCAGCACTTTGGAGGGCTGAGACAGGAGAATCACAAGTTCAAAACCAGCCTCAGCAACAGTGAGGTGCTAAGCAATTCAGTAAGACCTTATCTCTAAATAAAACACAAAATAGGGCTGGGGATGTGGCTCAGTGGTGGAGTACCCCTGAGTTCAATCCCTGGTACCAAACCAAACAAAGCAAAACAAAAAGAATATGTCTCAAATAAAAAATAAAAAGGGCTGGGGATGTAGCTTGGTGGTAAAGGGACCCTGGATTCAATTCCTAGGAGTGAAATTAAAAACAACACTAAAACAGTTCTGCCCAGGTCCATCTCTGACTTCTGGCGGACAGCAGGATTATCTCAGAGTTTCAAGTCCCCACTGTATGTGATCTTACCCCCTGGAAGGGAGATTGTACTATTATAATGACATGCTATAGATCCAAGGCAACTCTGGGTCACTTTGACCCATGCTGACCAGTTCTTTTTTTTTTTTTTTTTTTAATATTTTTTAGTTATACATGTTCACGATATCTTTGTTTTGTTTATTATTGTTTTTATGTGGTGCTGAGGATCGAACCCAGTGCCTCACATGTGCAAGGCCAGCGCTCTGCCGCTGAGCCACAACCCCAGTCCCGCTGACCAGTTCTAATTGGAACTTGTTCTCACAGATTTTACGGTTGGGGGCTTTCCTTCTAATTATCTTTTCTCCCTTGGCCCTGGAATCCGGTCTGTTTAAAGGTCACAGTCTTAGGTAGTCGTTGGTAATGAGCCGCGGAACGCATAGCAAGGTCATGAGTTTAGTTTAAGTTACTCTTAAAGTTTTCTTAAAACTTTGGAGAAAACTACTTGGAGGCAGATGAGTAAATAACTTGTAGCACATAACCTGTAGAAAAACATTGGTCCACAAACCTTGAGGATAAACAAACAAGAGTTAAAGGAGTTAATTGGGGGGAATACGTTCAGAAAGAAGGATTTATTGGAGTAACTCCTGACAGGGCCATAACTCCCATAAAACTAGAAGTTAATGGCCCCAAGTGTCTCCATCTATCTCAGCAGAAGGAATTCTTTAGTGGCAGGCACAGTGAGGTAACCTATGACGGGGGCTGAGCCCAATTCCCACATTAACATAGGATTGACTTGGAGATGAAGCCCCTCCCACCATGGGATGGCCACCCTCCAGAGAGGACCACCTAAGGCCAAAAACTCCACTGTCCAATCGTGAAGGAGGAGTCAAACGCCTGATCGGTGAAGACTGTGGGAGGTGTTCCCCAGCTCCAAGGCCAAGGTCAAACTGGAATAAATTAGGAAGAGCATTGCTTCCTTTGTTCTCTGCTGGAACTCTGCCTCACCCTACTCTCACTTGGTTTCCCCTTTACTTTCACTTATAATAAAATTCTCTTGCGTGACTTTCAGTGTCTGACTTGAAATTTTCTTTTACCTTTAGGGTAACTCATGTTCTTATCAGCAGGGAGAAGGCTTTGGGCCTGTATTTCTCTCTAGCCCATAACCCGGTCATTCTCAGAGGAATGTAGCATACCCTATTGTCTTAAACCTGCACAGGGCCAGAGAAGCCTCAGGTAAATTTGAGTAATTTTTGTTTGTTTGTTTGCTTGTTTGTTTTTTGTAGTAGGGATTGAACCCAGGGGTGCTCTTCCACTGAGCTACATTGCCAGCTCTTTTTTATTTTTTAATTTTGAGGCAAGGTCTTGCTTAATTACTTAGGGCCTTGATAAATTGTTGAGGCTGGCCTCGACCTTGACTGTCTCAGCTTCCTGAGGCACTGGGATTATAGGTGAGCCACCATAGCCAGCAGAAAATTGTTTTTTAAAAGAAAGTGGCGCAGGCCTGTAATCCCAGGCCTGCTTGAGAGGCTGAGACAAGAGGATTCCAAATTCAAGGCCAGCCTCAGCAGCTTAGCAAGCAATTTAGTGAGACCCTGTCTCAAAATATAAAATAAGGGATGGAGATGTTGCTCAGTGGCTGAGAACCCCTGGGCTCCCTTACTGGTACCAAATAATAAAAACGTTTAAGAGAAAGCATGTGGGGGGTGGGCAGTCAGCACAATAGGCCCAGTTTATGGAAGTATCCTCATATCCTCATGATCCCACTACTCATGTTGTTGGCTACCTCTCAATGGTTGTAGGAAGAAAACCCTCAAGGTGGCTGTCTGGCCTTTCCATCGAAGCTCTCACAGATTTAGAGATGGTGCAGCTGAGATTCCAGTAGCCCAGAAAGGTGCCACACACCTGGAATCCCAGTAGCCCAGGAGGCTGAGTCAGGAGGAGTTTGAGACCAGCCTCAGCACTCAAAAAGACCCTGTCTCTGAATAGAAAGGGCTTGGAGTATGGCGCAGAGGTAGAGGGCCTGTGGGTTCCGTCCGCAGCACCAATTTTTTTTTTTTAAATAAAGTCTACCAGCAGTTTCTTTCTCTTGAGCAGTGCAAATGTGCTCCTGAAGAGCTTGTTATAAAGCTGTTTTACTTATAAAAGAAAAAAATTAACAAGGATGTTTCTTTTAGTGTCTGTTTTACTCACTTCGGTCTCTTAAAGATCATTGTATAACTCACTTTCTAATTATAAAGCTGCATGTTCATTTTGAAAATTTAGAAATCTCAGAAAAATTATTGTATGAATAAGAAAACATCACTAATGGCCCCACTACGCAGAGTCTGTCTGTCTTTCATTTTGGTGTTGGGGATTGAACCCAAGGGTGCTTTACCACTGAGTCACATCCTCAGCCTTTTTTATTTTGAGTCAAGTTCTCACTAAGTTGTTTAGGGCTTCACTAAATCGCTGGGGCTGGCCTCGAATTTGCAGTCTTCCTGCCTCAGCCTCAGAGTTGCTGGGATTACAGGTATGCAACACCACACCCAGCCACCTAGAGTCTTTCTGTTAACATTTTGCTGTGTATACAGTTGCCCCTCATATCCACAGGGGATTAGATCCAGGAACACTGGAAATACCAAAAGCTGAGAATGCTTAAGACCCTTATACAAAATGGTGTAGTATTTGAATATAACCTACATATATCCTTCCCTATACTTTAAATCATCTCTAGATTACTCATAATATCTAATACAAAGTAAATGCTATGTAAATAACTATTAAACTGTATTGTTTAGGAAATAATAACAAAAATATGTACATGTTCAATAGAGACATATTTTTTTTCTTTTTAATATTTTCAATGTGTGGTTGATTGAATCAGTAGATGCAAAACTCATGGATATGATTTGCTTCTTTTTCTTTTTCTTTTTTCTTTTGGTACTGGGGGTTGAACCCTGGGGCACTCTTCCACCAAACTCCATCCCCAGCCTTTTTTTATTATTTATTTAGAGACAGGGATTCATTAAGTTGCCAAGACTGACCTCAAACTTGCAATTGTTACCAGGTGGCTCTAATACCAACCAGGAGGAAGAGGCCAGGCAACCAGGCTGGCTGCTCCAGGAATATGCGGAGTTAAATTGGTAGTAAAATAGATTTTATTCAAAGCCAGCTTTGAAGGAAGATAGAAGAAACTTTTGGTTCAGATTAGTCCATCTTTGAAATTCCTAAAGGTGAGCAGAACTTTTAAAGAGGAAGAGGCAGTAGTAGGTGGGCGCAGTGGCGCAAGCCTGTAATCCCAGCACTTAGGGAGGCTGAGACAGGAGGATCGCGAGTTCAAAGCCAGCCTCAGCAATGGCGAGGCGCTAAGCAACTCAGTGAGACCCTGTCTCTACATAAAACACAAAATAGGGCTGGGGATGTGGCTCAGTGGTTGAGTGCCCCTGAGTTCAATCTCCAGTACCAAAAAAAAAAAAAAAAGAAGAAGAAGAAGAGGCAGTGAAGTGAGGCAAAAGCTAGGAAATGTTCCTGTATACGTTTAGTTAGCCTATGTTGGACAGGCCGGGCTGGCTGCAGTGTCCATTTTAAAAAATTGGTATTATACTGACAGAGTCACGAACCCAATGAGACAAAATGACGGATAAATTGTTATGCCTTGATTCCTAATGTCACCCTCTAAAATCTTTCATTCTTGGGCCTCAATTCATGACCTTCACCATTAAAAGTCTCTTCCTCCCCTCCCACTCTTACAGCGTATTCAATATTCCTTTCCTCACCCTCCTACTAACCAAGCCAACCATAAATTCCTGGTGTAGGGCAATGTCAGGAGATATCGCAAGAGTTTTCTACAAGAAATTCCTTTAAAAACTTATTAAAAAACTCTCTTACCCAGTTCCAGCTACTCAAAAGAGGTTGGTCTATCCTTCCCTTCTTTCTTCCTTCTTGTACTAGGGATGGAACCCAGAGGTGCTCTACTACTGACCCACACCCCCATCCCTTTTTATTTTTAATTTTGAGACAGGCTCTAAGTAAGTTGCTCAGGCTGGCACCACATTTTCCATCTTTCTGCCTCAGCCTCCCAAATCACTGGGATTGTAAGGGAGTACCACTGTGACTAGCTGGCGTACTCTTTTGTCGTGGGGGTGGTGCGACACTGATTTCTCAATCGTATTGTTCCCCTTCTCCTCAAGGAGAAACTCTTTCCTGCTTTTATCTTTTCCTGATTAAAGCTTTGCCGGCATATTCATGCTCACTTGACTCAGCCCTTTTTATTCTGAGACAGGTCTCACCAAATTGCTGAGGGTCTCGCTAAATGGCCCAGGCTGGTCTCAAACTTGCAATGGTCCTGCTGCAGCCTTGGGAGCCACTGGGATGACAGGTGTGCCACATTGCGCCTGACTGGAAAACATAATTTGTAAGGACTCCCAGAGTATTGCATCATTTGTATGTACCAGAGGTGCCATTTGCTTAGTGATCCTCAAATGGTTGGACACTGTGGAGGTTATTTGTAATTCTTAGAGGCGTCTTTGCTCCCTCTATATATGAACCTGCTTCTTGTTTTCAGAGACTTCTCTACCCAATGAGACAAAACTGACTCAGCCGGGCGCAGTGGCTCACGCTTGTAATCCCAGCACTTTGGGAGGCTGAGATAGGAGAATCGGAAGTTCAAAGCCAGCCTCAGCAACGGCGAGGCGCTAAGCAACTCAGTGAGACCCTGTCTCTACATAAAACACAAAATAGGGCTTGGGATGTGGCTCAGTGGTTGAGTGCCCCTGAGTTCAATCTCCAGTACCAAAAAAAAAAAAAAAAAAAAAAAACCGAAACCAAAAAAATTGTCTCTTCCCAGATCAGAAGCTAGGAGCAATACTCATTATCAGTGTGTGTGTGTGTGTGTGTGTGTGTGTGTGTGTGTGTGTGTGTGTGGTACTAGGGTTGAACCCAGGGCCACGTTACCACTGAGCTATATCCAGCCCCACTGTACCTGGCCTTTTAAAACTCAAAACAGCCAGACTTCATCTGTTGCTTATAACAATGAACTATGACTGATTTTTTTTAAAAAAATTATTCTGAAATTTGACATTTTAAATAATGTTATGACCCAAATCCCTGATACAACTCTGCACACATCTATTGCATTCCCCTAGTATAAATTTCTAGAAGTGGAATTCCTGGACTGAAGTACATTTTCCAGGCTCTTGATAAATACAACCAAATTATACACCAGAAAATTAGGAGTTTATAATGTTCTTTTTTTGTGAGGTACTGGAAATTGAATCACAAGGGTGTTTTAGCCACATCCCCAGCCCTTTTTATTTTTTATTTTGAGATAGGGTCTCCCTAAGTTGCTTAAGGCCTCACTAATTTGCTGAGAGTGGTCTCAAACATGAGAGCCTCCTGCCTCAGCCTACCAAGTTTTTGGGGTTACAAGCGTGTGCCACAGTGCTTGGCTATAATGTCCTATTTTTGTTTTTTAGAGGTGATATTTCTTTATGTAATCCTGTCCCCCCATTTTCATTCATTCATTCAACAAACACAATGTGTTGGGCACTTTGTAAGGCCCTTAAACATAAGCATGTCTTTAAGCGTAGAAAGAAGTTAAAAGGACTGTAAGCCGGGCGCGGTGGCTCACGCTTGTAATCCCAGCACTTAGGGAGGCTGAGACAGGAGAATCGCGAGTTCAAAGCCAGCCTCAGCAACGGCGAGGCACGAAGCAACTCAGTGAGACCCTGTCTCTACATAAAACACAAAATAGGGCTGGGGATGTGGTTCAGTGGTCGAGTGCCCCTGAGTTCAATCCCCAGTACCAAAAAAAAAAAAAAAGAAGTTAAAAGGACTGTAGTAGAGGTGTTGGAGAATTCCCAAGTCTCAATAAATAGTAGCCTTCTTCTTCTCAACTAAATCAAAGAAGCTGTAAAATAAAAGATCAAGTCATATGGGGTTAAAACTATCACCTTTACTAAGTTGATATTTAAAAAATCTGGCTTACATACGAATCCTCAAATCAGGCAGGACATGATCATGACATGAAAAAAATCAAATTATAAAATAGCATAGTCCCAAATATATATTTTTAAAAATTCTGTGTATATAATCCCAGCAGCTTAGGAGGCTGAGGCAGGAGGATCTTAAGTTCAAAGCCAGCCTCAGCAACTGAGCGAGGACCTAAGCAACTTAGAGAGACCCTGTCTCTAAATAAAAACTAAAAACGGGCTGGGAATGTGACTCAGTGGTTAGGTGCCCCTGGATTCAATTCCCAGTACCAAAAAAAAAAAAAAAAAGTGTATATAGAAATAGAATCACAGACAGCAGACTGTTAACAGAAGCACTCTGGGCTCTTTTGGGGGGAACTTGGCATGTAAACCCCTTGAAATCAGGAATGTGCTGTTAGCCCCTGGCGTCTGTACTTCTTGGGAAGCAGTGGGAGTGGATGGTGTTAGAATAGGGAGGTCCAGATTTCAGCTCTCTGGGAGCGGTGTTCACATGGTGTTTGCATGGAGTAAGATACAAAAAACATTTGTGTAACTGAGTGAAAGCAAAATTCAACATTAATGCTTGCTACATAACATATTTCAGCTTCTTGCTCTTATACTCCTCACCCCACCCCCTACCCCACAGATCCCCCAAAGCAAGGACATGGTGTGGAAGACTGGTTTCCAATGGTCCCCTCAGATAGCAGTCTGGATATAGTCTTCTGCTGCAGAAGAATTGGCCAATGCAGATAAAGGTCACCAAGGGTAAGGATTGGAAGTGCCATGTCTGATGTCTGAAAAGAGGCTATTTCAGCCACACAGATAATGTCACAGCATCCTAAATGTACACTCTATGAGTACAGGCACAGGACTTTGGGCAAGGGTGCCAGCTGGTGGCTCCATTAGCAGTCAGCTCTGTTCATAGCTGATGAGGAAGAGATTTCAGGCCAGCAAGGTTCCCCTAGAATCAAGTTTTGTTTTGCTTTTCCTCCTCTGCTCTTTTACTTCCTCTTCCTGTGTCTTCTGAGGAACAAGTTGTGGTTCTTTGTTATGGCAGCCCTAGGAAACTAATGCAGACTCTTTCTGGGTGGTTCCAGGGTAGGCTCTTCTCTTCCCTACCCAGAAAGGAGCATTAAAAATGAACAAGCTCGCCGGGCGCGGTGGCTCATGCCTGTAATCCCAGCACTTAGGGAGGCTGAGACAGGAGGATCACAAGTTCAAAGCCAGCCTCAGCAACAGCGAGGTGCTAAGTGACTCAGTGAGACCCTGTCTCTACATAAAACACAAAATAGGGCTGGGGATGTGGCTCAGTGGTCGAGTGCCCCTGAGTCCAGTCCCTGGTGCCAAAAAAAAAAAAAAAATGAACAAGCTCAATAATGATCAGTGGAGAAGAAAGAGATATTTCTAGACAAGAAGAATAATGTGAACAGAAACAGGCATGGACGGACAAGACGCTCTTAGAAAGGGGAGGGGAGGTGGGTATTAAAATAATAATGCTAACATTTATTGAGCACCTTCTATATTCAAGCTACTTTGCACACAGTATATCTACTCATCCTTTAAACAAATTTGTTTGAGCTAAATATTAATATCATGTCCATTTTATACCTGTGAAAAATGTGGCCCAAGAAAGTTAATATGTCCAAGATTAGGTTAGTGGAAGCCATGGTTTGAACCCAGGATTGCAGTTGTTTTCAACTTTCCAAGCAGAGGAGAATGGAACTGGGGCTTCAAGGCTACCACTGATGTTCCCTTGGGATTTAGCCTGGGGCTGGGTTGAACCTCCTAGGACCAGCCTGACCTGAAGCAGTTCATGCCTGTTAATTCCCACCCCATATGTGGCCACTGGGCAGGTCCAGTGCTAAACTAGCCAAACCAGATCAGAGGAGTCAGGGCTAGGGCTGAGTTCTCTGGCTCTAGTTCTCTTCACAGTGGCTGGAGGCCACTGAGGAGACCACCCAGGGTGCCTGCACATTGGCCAGGAGATGCAGGGTGGTTTGGGTGCGGCCACATGTACTCCTGTTAAAGAGCATTTGCTATACAGCTGCTAGAGAAAGCCTGAGAATAAAACCATAGAAAAAATCTTTCAGATTCAGAGAAAAGGCCAAACACCTCTTTGCCCCTGCGACAGAGCTAGGAGAAGTCAGCTCTGTTCCAGCATGGGACAGTCAGGGACTCAGCTCTCATACTTCACTCTGGAGTCATTATAATCAAACAGAACTTGTGACACTCCAAAAGCTGTTGCCTGTCAAGTCCTCCATAGCAGCTTCCTTTTTTGTCCCTAAAGGTAAAGCTCTCAAATAGGCAAGTCAGTCTTTTACTCAGATAGTATCACGTGGCTGTACCAAAGTGGCCATCGTCATTCTCATTGTTACCGAAAGCTTTATCCTTGTCCCTGACGCCAACCCAGTAACGAAGACCCAATTTTGAGAAAAAGGAAAAAGAAGTTGCTTTGCTAGCAAAGGAGAAACAGAGGGGACTCCCGTCGCAGAGACTGTGATTCTCCCCATCGGGGGAACAGGGGACTTTTAAAGAGGTGATTCAAAGGTTATCCTCCATGCATTCTCTGTTGGAGTTGTAATTCATGTGAGGGTTACGGCTGGACCACACACAGTACACCTCATGCGATCAGGAGATCTTTATTCATGGAGATCAGTGCAGGGGGACCTCTGAGGAGAAAGAAAATGGGGAGAGCAGGTGCAGAGCATGGGATTTTCTAGGGCCTGCGGTAAACGCGTCGTGGACTATGGATTGGTTATTTCAGGCTGGTGTGTCAGGTAGGGATTGGTGGTCTGGTTGTGATGCCCCTGAGGTCACTTCTAGGAGTTGAAGGTTAGGGTTTAACTCGGATGGAAAGGTTTAACTTGGGCAGGAAGGGTTTAACATGAGTGGGAAGCTCCAGTGAGAAACTACCGTAGGCTTTAGAGAAGGGAGGGCCGAAACTGGGTACAGGGAAGGCTGTTTCTACCTTACAATTCACTTGTTAATTTGGGAGATGGTCATTTCTGAGATCTTCCGGTGCCATCCCCAAAGTCTGGATTACTTCCTTCCTGTGCTGGCTGTGTGCTCAAGGATAGATACATCTGTCTAATATGGAGAAGAAAGGTAATCCTGTTTCCCCTGAGATTAGGGAAAGGGGGAGATTAGAGAGAATGAGGGAGAGAGGCAGAAAAAGAAATTTATCTTTTTTTTTTTTTAAATAAGTCTCAGTTGCCAGGCCTGGTGGCCCATGCCTGTAATCCCAGCAGCCAGGAGGCTGAGGCAAGAGGATGGAGAGTTCAAAGCCAGCCTCAGCAAAAGCAAGTCACTAAGCAACTCAGTGAGACCCTGTCTCTAAATAAATATAAAATAGGGCTGGGGATGTGGCTCAATGGTCGAGTGCCCCTGAGTTCAATCCCTAGTACCCCCCAGCCCCCAAAACAAGTCTCAGTGGCAGATCAACAGGGCTATATTCAAGCATAAAGTGGACCACCGCTGCACCATGAGCACTCACGTGCTGCTCACCACGTGCCAGGCTCTCTCAGTGCTTTAGAAGTGCGGATCCATTTCATTCTCAAACTCCACCCTAACTTGCCCAAAGTCACACAGGCAGTCTATGGTGAAATTAGGATTTCAAACTCAAGAATCCAGAGATTGTGTGTGCTTTTAACCTCTATACCACCCTGCCTTTCTTAAAATATTTGAGGAGGGAGATCAGCATATGTTATCCGTTTAACATTTGTAATGTCCTCACTATCAAAACCAGGCAGGCGGTGGGGCTGGCCCTGTGCCTTTCTTTCTCACTCCTTAAAGCAGCGAAGTACAAAATGCTGGGAGCACCTCCAGAGGGTCTGTCCTCCCTACACATGAAATGCCTCAGGTGAGAGAAATGATTATCACCGTGAAAAACATGGAATCCCAAAATGAAGGCGTCATGAGATGGTGTCATCATAACTATTAAAACCTTTACTTTGTCTCCAATAGCTCACCATGGCTCTGGTAGAGTGTAAGGGACAGGTGAAGGCCCCTCCCTTCTCTGGGTAGACTGGGTAGACACCACTGGCTTTGCCACAGGGCTTCTTTGTTCAAGAGCCAGTGATCTGGGTCTTGGTCCTTCTTAATTATACAAAGATAGGGTGCCCATTGTCACGGGGAGGAGTTTAACAGGTCTTTTTGTTTTTCAAAATCAGTCACAACCCCATCCCCCTTCATTGTCTCTTGATATGCAGAAATGATTCCTGGAAGGAAGGAATAAATTATCTTGGAGCAAAGCAGCTTGTATGACAAAAGAATATCCGTCTGAATACATTGTATAAGTCAAAGTTATGTGCTGTAACAAATAATCCCTCATGCTGCAATGTCTTAAAACTACAAAACTGTAGTTCACATTCAAGCTTCCTTGTTGTGCTAGCTCTAAAATTAAGGCTGACTGGCCAGAATATTGCTGATCATGACAGTAAAGGGAAAGAGCTCTGGAGGACTTGACATTGGAAGCTACCTACTGTGGCCCAGATGTGAACACCATTTCCATTTGCACCCCATTGGCCAGACCTGAATGCATGACCCTGTCCAGCCACAAGGGGGAAGTACAATGCTGTCATGTGTTTTAAAAGCAGAGTGTAAAATATTCCATGAACTCAACATTAAAACCTTTCCAGAGTTGAGGACCCAGGCCCCTTTCTGTTTCAAAATCATCATTAGTAAAACCACATTGACAAAGAATAGAATGAATAATTAATAGTATCAGAAGGCATCACAGCCAGGCTGTACCTACAAACAGTGAGGCTGAGTAGGACCTTGACTGAATTTTTTTGCTAAACTAAATTTAAATTTGGAGATGGGCACAGTGGTGCACGCCTGTAATCCCAGTGGCTCTGGAGGCTGAGGCAGGAGGATCACGAGTTCAAAGCCAGCCTCAACAAAAGAGAGGCACTAAGCTATTCAGTGAGACCCTATCTCTAAATAAAATACAAAATAGGATTGGGGATGTGGCTCAGTGGTAGAGTGCTCCTGAGTTCAATCCTCAGTACCAAAAACAAAAACAAAAAACTAAATTTGGAACAAGACAGGCGTAGTGGCACACACTTGTAATTCCAGCTACAGGGAGGCTAAAGCAGGAGGATCATAAGTTTGAGGCTAGCCTCAGTAACTTAATAAGACCCTATGTCAAAATAAAAATGAAAAGGACTGAGAAGGTAGCCCAGTTGTAAAGTGCCCCTGGGTTCAATCCTCAGTACTAAAAAAAAAGTGTTGAACACTAAGGTTAGCATGACAATTGACAAAACTGAACATGCCCTTTCTTTCAGAACTTTGGGTCTGATGCCTGTCCTATAGAGACACTTTGCTGCTTGGATTAGTTATCTATAGTTAAATCTGTATTAGCAAATTATTCCAAAGTGTAGCGGCTTACCACAATCACACACATTCATTATCTGGCGGTTTCTGTAGGTTGAGGATTGGGACTGGGGCTTAGCTGGCTGGTTCTGGCTGGGGCTTGGAAGTTGCAGTCAAAGTTGTCAGCTAAGATGCCTGCCTCTAATCCCAGCAGCCTGGGAGGCTGAGGCTGAGGATCGTGAGTTCAAAGCCAGCTTCAGCAAACGGGAGGTGCTAAGCAATTCAGTGAGACCCTGTCTCTAATTAAAATACAAAAAAGGGCTGGGGATGTGCCTCTGTGGTCCAGTGCCCCTGAGTTCAGTTTCCTGTACCAAAAAAAAATGTCAGCTGAGGCTACACATCTGAAACGTGGACCAAGGCTGGGAGTCTGCTTCCAATGTGGCTCTCATGTGGTTGGTATGATAATGCTAGTTGTTGGCAGAAGGTCTAGTGTCTGACTATATAAGACCTCCCCAGTGACCTGCTTGAGTGTCTGCACAGTGTGGCAGGTGGCTTCTCCTCAGTGAATGACCCAAGAGGAAACAAACTGGGAACCCCAGTGCGTTTTTTAAATTTTTCTTTCAGTACTGGAGATTGAACCCAGGGGTGCTTTACCACTGAGCTACATTCTCAGCCCTATTTATTTATTTATGTGTTTGTTTATTTATTTGTCATACTAGGGATTGGATCCTGGGCCTTGTTCATGCGAGGTAAGCACTCTCTTTTTATTTTTTATTTTTATTTTTTATTTTTTTTAGTACTGGGGATTGAACTCAGGGGCATTCGACTACTGAGCCACATCCCCAGCCCTGTTTTGTGTTTTATGTAGAGACAGGGTCTCACTGAGTTGCTTAGCACCTCGCCCTTGCTGAGGCTGGCTTTGAACTCGCGATCCTCCTGTCTCAGCCTCCTTAAGTGCTGGGATTACAGGCTTGAGCCACCGCACCCGGCTCCCTTTTTATTTTTTATTGTGACACTCTGTCTCACTAATTTGCTGAGGGCCCTCATGAGTTGCTGAGGCTGATTTCAAACTTGCAGTCCTCCTGCCTCAGGCTAGCCTCCTGAGCCTCTGGGATTACAGGTGTGCACCACCATGCCCAGCTTGAAACTTTTTTTTTTTTTAAATAATTTGTTTAGGTGTTGACGGACCTTTATTTTATTCACTTATTTATATGTGGTGTCGAGAATCGAACCCAGTGCCTCACATATGCTAGGCAAGCACTCTACCACTGAGCCAAAACCCCAGCCCTTCAAACTTTTTTTTTTCATTTTTTTTTTTTTAGTTATAGATGGACACAATGTCTTTATTTTATTACTTTGTATGTGGTGCTGAGGATCGTACCCAGGGCCTCACGCATGTGAGGCAAGCGCTCTACCGCTGAGCTACAATCCCAGCCCCCCTTCAAACTTATTTTTAAAACTGACATGTTTCTTTCTCTTCTCTCTCTTCTCCTCCCTCCCCCCACTCCATCTCAGGGAAAATAGGATTACTTTTCTTCCCCATCCTAGGCAGACTCATCTGTCCTTGAGCACACACTCATTGTAGGAACAAAGGAATTCCGACTTGGGGATGGCAGTAGAAGATCTCAGAAATGACTATCTCCCAGATTAACAAGTGAATTACCACTCTGGATAGGGAACACATCTGAATCACCTCTTTAAAACATTCCTGTTCTCCCTGATGGGCAGAATCACAACCTCTGGGACTAGAATCCCCTATGTTCCTCCTTTGCTAGCAATAAACTTTCTTTTTCCTTTTTCTCAATACTGTGTCCTCATTATTGGATTGGCATCAGGGACAAGGACTGAGCTTTTGATAACACTTGTGATCCTCCTGCTTCAGCCTCCTGAGTTGCTGGTATAACAGGGATTCACTTGATGCTTTGACTATATTCTCTGTGGCTTTGAAACTTACAAGGTTTGTTTTTTTTTTTTTCCCCAACCTTCTTCTCCTTGATCTTATTTTCTCTAACCTTTTCCCTGATCTTCTCTGATCTTCTTTCCCTCACCTTCTCCTCCCCGATCTTCTTTTCCCTGATCTTCTCCTCCCAAATCTCAGATTCTCTGAATCACCTCTTTAAAAGCCCCCTGTTCCTGCTGATGGGCAGAATCACAGCCTTTGGGACAGGAGTTCCCTGTGTTCCTCCTTTGCTAGCAAAGCAGTGAACCTTCTTTCTACTTTTTCTTCAAAACTGTGTCCTCGTTATTGGATTATATAGGATGGAGGTTTTGGCAACAGTGGGATTCCAGCAGTGGGCCACAGTATCATTTCTGCAACATCCTAGTGCTGACACAGCTAAGCCCCTGTCAATACAGGGGAGAGTTCACGGGGATAGGAGCACCAATAAGCAAAAATCATTGCCATATTAGAAGGAGGCACCACATGGCTTCATCCCAATGCTGTGAATACTGGAATTTGACCTTCCTTCCCAACAGGGACCGCATCATGACAATTGTTATCCTGACACTAGATTACTGGCCCTGGCTGTAGGGGCCTTTTGTGTCCTGATAATTGATCTGAGTAGTGATCATGCAAGGTCCACCACCTTATAACCCTCTTCAAGTTTATTATCTTTTTGAGGGTACAGGGGATTGAACTCAAGGACACTCAACCACTGAGCCACATCCCCACCTCCTTTTTTTTTTTGTATTTTATTTAGAGACAGAGTCTCACTGAGTTGCTTAGCACCTTGCCATTGCTGAGGCTGGCTTTGAACTTGGAATCTTCCTGTCTCAGCCTCCTGAGCTGCTGGGATTACAGGCGTGTGCCACTGCACCCAGCCAAGTTTATTATCTTTGCCACGGTTTTCAAACCGAATTCTATCTTGGAATGCAGATCTGATGAGCATTATAATCTCCATTTTATAGAAAACAAAACAAAGTCATGAAATAGTTAAATTGCTTACTTAACTCAGGATTACAGTCTGTACAGAACTGATATCAACACACAGGCCCTGTGACCCAAGGAGAAGTTTTCTTTCCCAAGGCCACCCTGTTTTATTCTGTCTACTGGTAATAAATACTCAGTGTTTGCTTTTATCTTTTCAATGAGACTGTGCAAACTGACGGGGTACCTTTTTGAAATTGATATTCAAGGTTCTGATAATCTAATCAGAGAATAGGAAACTACTTCTACCAAAGCCTACCACTGGGTCATCTCTTTCTCACTTTGTTATTTCTGAACTTTTCTTTTTCTTCCCAGAATTTCATACTTATTTTTCCCAACCTAAGCGTTGCTGTCACTCATCAGTAATTGAGCTTAGAATTAAAAATTGAATTTTTTTCTAAGAAAATTAAATTAAAAAGTATCAACTTTTTATATTCTGGAGTATTGCCCCCATTTCAGCATCTTACTGCCAAACAAGTCAATTGAGGTCAAACTGGGATTGTTAGCATCCATTGAAGAGAGAGCTATGAATTTCTAAATCTCTGTCGAAAGCAGGGTGCCAACTGGCAGTGGAAGCTTAAAACAACAGATTGCACTATTTCGTTTTCATCTTTCAGCTAGAACAAGCCAAAGACGAGAGAGCTGTGCTTCTTGAGACTTCTGTGTCTATCAGTTTGAAGCCACATGATTTGGGCAGACCCCGTACAGATGTGACCTGATCATTTCCTTGGGGGAAAGATGTTTTTGTTATTCATGCAGATCCTTGCTCCCCTGGGATTTTGACTCAGAGCTCTGGGCATAACTTTCTACCATTTTTAGACAAAGTTTGATGGAGCATCTGAAATTGGGCAGTTTATTATGAATCAGAAGTTCACACTTGGAGAATCCACTCAAGCCAAGGTCTTTACAAGGTGAGCAAAGGGCACTTGGTAAACTGGTAAACTCAGTTCATGTACAGATGCTTCTCTTGTAGCTCTGCCCAAACTTGTGCTTGCTTTCTTTTCTTTTCTCTTTCTTTTTTTATTCTTTCCCTCCCTCCTTTCCTTCCTTCCTTCCTTCCTTCCTTCCTTCCTTCCTTCCTTCCTTCCTTCCTTCCTTCCTTCGTGCCCTGAACCCAGGGGCATTTTACCACTGAGCTGTGCAACCCCCTTTTAAATTTTGAGACAGAGTTTTGTTAAATTTCCCAGGTTGACCTGGTTGGCCTCACATTTGGGATCCTCTTGCCTCAGCCTTCTGGGTGGCTGGGACTACAGGCACGCACCACTGTGACTGGTCAGACATAGGCTTTCTAATCAAATATTCATGGGAGAAGAAATATCTCCAGAGAAGGGTCCAAGGAGTTCCCAGAGGAGAGAGGGAACTCAGCTCAGGACCTGCGGGATTCTTGGCATTTGTGTCAGAAAAAATTTCAGCAGGAGCCTGACAAAGGCATAAACAGAGGTTTATTTAGGAAAGGAGATACACATTCAAGGGAGAATGTGGGATGTCTCAAGAGCGAAAGCAGCCCTGACTTGGGCTGGGGGTCCAATATTTATAGAAGGCTTTATCAGGGGCCAGACGAGGTGGATCTAGGGTGAAGCTGCACAATTTCAGTTTTCCCTACACCTGAGTATTTCCCCCATTTTATGAAGTCATGGGCCAAGGATGTGTTGCTTAAGATTTACAGCTATGCTTTATACATCTCAATAGCTTGTGAGTGTTTCCTTTAAAACTCAGTATTTCTCTCCTTTTATCCTAAATCCTCTATTTCAAAATGATGAGTATCCATGCTTTAGCTCTGCTCAGCAAATGGCCATGGATTTACTCTTTGTGTTTTCCTTCCCATTAGACTGGGCTTATTATAAATGGGTCACCACCCAAACAACTAGATATGCAGGTAAAATTGTAGGAACCGTGGGTATCAAAATTATCCAGTCGTCATTCGAGCATGGTGGTGCACCCCTGTAATCCCAGTGACTTGGGAGGCTGAGGCAGGAGGATTGCAAGTTCCAGGTCAGCCTCAACAACCTAGCAAGGAGGCCAGAAGCAACTTAGCAAAACTGTCAAAAAAATAATAATAAAAAATAAAAAGGTTGGGATTTTGTGTATATATACATATATATGTGTATATACACACACATATATATGTAATCATCCAATTCTAGGTAGCTTCACTTTTCCAGAATAGGTGATCACCCTAGATGGGCAATCTGGAGCATTCACTGCTTTGTGAGACATGGCACCACAACAGTGCCAGGAATATAGAATGTATTATACTTCCAAGGGTTTGGGGGTACATAATCTTATGTGAGTTTATCAGTAGCTCTATGAGCTGAATAGGGCATATATGTTGTATTTGATCCAGAATAATAAAGCAAATTTCCCAAGCAATAAACTAGTTATCAGTGTAACTGAGGTAGGTGGGCCCTTGGGGAGAGAAAGAGATCCTTACTGGATGGAGACCTGGATTTACCAGCATGACCAGTCATGCTTGGCCCTTTAGTTAGATGAACAAATCCTCCGCATATGCTTGTAACACATCACCTAGAAAGAAATCATAATTGATTTCAATGTCACCAGATCCAAAGACTTACACAGTAGACCCACAAATGATTTACGGCTAGCCTGCTTAACCAAAAGGGAATGTTCTAATCAAACCCAAATATCAAATGATTGCTATGGGATTTGAGTTTCAAAGAAGTTTGCCTGAAAACCTGTATTTCTCTTCCCGGTGAAATTACACATGTAGTCAGAGAGCTCAACTCTGGGTGCATCGCCATCTTCTCTTCTCTGGGAGGCAAAGGGTACCCATACTCTCTTTGGAGTGTGTTCACTTTTGGTGTCCCTATTTTGTACCGAAGATTGAGATTGAATTCAGGAGTTCTAAACCACTGAGCCACATCCCCATCCTCAGCTCTTTTTATTTTATTTTATTTTATTTTATTTTATTTTATTTTATTTTATTTTGAGACAGGGTTTCACTAAGTTGCTGACGCCAGCCTTGAACTTGCAATTCTCCTGCCTTAGCATCCCATGTTGCTCGTATTACAGGCTCTCTGAGAGTTTTTGTTCGTGGTGGTGGTGTTTTCAGTGCTGCGGATGGAACTCAGGGTCCCCTGCATGGTAGACAACTGCATTTGAGCTGCACTCCTCACAGCCGGCTTTCTTTAAGAGGCTAGAAGGTGAAATGGTCCTTCCAGCACCAACAAAGAGTGATGAGAGATCGCGAGTTCAAAGCCAGCCTCAGCAACAGCGAGGTGCTAAGCAACTCAGTGAGATGAGAGTGATGAGAGTAAGAAAAAAGTCTTCAGTTTTTCATTGTCTTTGTCTGTCCTGGGCATCATGGAGCAACTTCCTAATTGTTCTTCCTCTGAAACCAGAGTTTCTCCATTTGGCTGAAAGGTGGGCCTCTGCAGCCCAGAATCCTGTTGCAGATTTTTTTTTTTTTTTTTTTTTTTTTTGGTACTAGGGATTGAACTCAGGGGTACTCAACCACTGAGCCACATCTCCAGCCCTATTTTGTGTTTTATGTAGAGACAGGGTCTCACTGAGTTGCTTAGCCCCTTGCTGTTGCTGAGGCTGGCTTTGAACTCGCAATTCTCCTGTCTCAGCCTCCCAAAGTGCTGGGATTACAGGCTTGCACCACCGCGCCTGGCTCCTGTTGCAGATTTTAATGGTGGACTATGCCCTCCAGTGTTGCCGCAGACCACAGCAGTTCACTGCCAACTTCTTTCCTGGTTCTTGTCTTGCAAATCCAGAGAAAAATTCATGGACAATGGAGAGTAAGAGTGAGAGGAGCATAGTTTATTCAAGGACAGAAACAGAACTGTCACAGGGTGAGAGGGTCCCTGATAGCATGTTACCACTTCAGTGAACTAATCTAGGGGTTTATATAGCACTTGGGTCAATGCTGTTGGTCCCTATGTATGCTAATAAGGGTTTGGAAAAGTACTAACACTATTGATTAACACTTGAGTCTAAACTTTCATTCCGGTCTTTCCCATTCCCATTTTCTGGCTGTTCACTGCATTTCCAGCTTTGCAGGAGCTTGAGGATGGTGGGTGCTTGGGGGTTCAGAGCAGCTGAGTGTGCAGAACCAGCATCTACACTGACCCACAGGGAGTGGATGGCTTTACAAGGGGACAGGTCAGCCCACCCTGACTTGCCTCAGAGCTAGCTTTCGGGGCCTCAAGCCTGCCACCCTGGCAGATGTGGTGGACTCCCAGCAACCATAGCCCCCACTCCAGCCTGTCCCAGCGCACCTCCGGGGCTCCCCAGATCCAACCCTGTTTCTCAGTGGGGATTAGTGGTGGCTGGGAAGCCATGTCACCTCCCTACAATCACATGATGCCTCCTCTTGGTTCAATTTCCAGTTTGGCAAAATTTGACTCATCCCTGCGATGTTAGGCACTATCTGTGCTAGATGCTGGTGATACAGCAATAAACAAGACCCACAGTGTTCTTGTCTTCATGGAGTTTTACAGTCAAGGGAAAAAAGGCAGACATTAAGCAATTTCACTAAAGGGTAATGATTATTAGGATAGTGGAAATGCCAGGGTAAAAGGGCAGGGGAAGGGCTTTTTCCCAGGAAAAAACATAACATATGAAGGTTCATAGCTTGAATACAGAGTATAGAAGAAGGTGGAAAGAGGAGTCAGAGGTTAGTAGAATCCTGTTGTGCAAGGACTTCAAGACCTGCTTAGTTCAGGGGAGCAGCCACTAGGCCCGGTGCCTATCGAGAGATGTGCTATAAGACTGGATTCCAAGATTAGTGCCAAAAAGATGTAAAATATATCATGAACAATTTTATATTGATAAGATGCTGAAACCATAATGTGTTGAATGTATCAAATTAAATTAAAATGCTAAATTTTTTCTTTTTTCAATGTGTCTACTAGAAATTTTCAAATTACATATGTAGCTCGTATTATATTTAGGCAGCCCTGTTCTAAGCTATGTTGAAAAACCTAAACTACTTTATCCTGAGAGCACTGGGACGTTTGTGAAATACCTTAAACAGGGAAGTGATGTGGTCAAATTTCCTTTTTTGAGGAGAGGGTAGCGGGAATTGAACTCGGGGGTACTCGACCACTGAGCCACATCCCCAGCTCTATTTTGTATTTTATTCAGAGACAGGGTCTCACTGAATTGCTTAGCGCCTTGCTTTTGCTGAGGCTGGCTTTGAACTCACGAACTTCCTGCCTCAGCCTCCCAGGCTGCTGAGATTACAGGTCTGCACCACCGTGCTCGGCTCAAGTTTCCATTTTTTTTTTTTTCTAATATTTTTTAGTTGTCAATGGATCTTTATTTTTATTTATTTATATGTGGTGCTGAGAATTGAACCCAGTGCCTCACGCATGCAAGGCAAGCGCTCTACCACTGAGCCACAGTCCCAGCCCTCAAGTTTCCATTTTTAACAGACCGAAATGAAGAGACTAGATGGCAGGAAGACAAGACTAGAGGTGGGAAGCTCAAGGAGGATGCTTGCACTGGTTCAGGTGAGAGATGCTAGATTAGACCCCATGGTAGCAGTGCGGGTAGAAAAAATTTTTCAAAAGTAGAATTGCTAATACTAAACAGTTCTCATTTCAGTGAGAAAGGATGGGTTGAAGCCGGGCGCGGTGGCTCACGCTTGTAATCCCAGCACTTAGGGAGGCTGAGACAGGAGAATCGTGAGTTCAAAGCCAGCCTCAGCAATGGCGAGGCGCTAAGCAGCTCAGTGAGACCCTGTCTCTACATAAAACACAAAATGGGGCTGGGGATGTGGCTCAGTGGTCGGGTGCCCCTGAGTTCAATCCCTGGTACCAAAAAAAAAAAAAAGAAGGATGGGTTGAACCATATAAAACTCCCACCTTTGTAAATAAAAAACGGTCATGATGACACATGCCTGTAATCTCAGCAATTTGGGAGGTTGAAATAGGAGGATGGTGGATTCAAGGCCAGCCTCAGCAACTTGGTGAGGCCCTAAGCAACTTAGTGAGACCCTGAATTTAAAAAAAAGAAAAACAAAAGAAAGCTGGGGATGTAGCTCAGTGGAAAACATCTCTGGGTGCAATCCCCAGAATGAGAAGATTAAAAAAAAAAATGAATGAATGAATAATAAGGGAATTAGCATTTGCATGTTAAAATAATCATCACCTCAGAGAAGATCCATATAAGGATACTACAATGAGTAGGGAAACACATAAGCAGAAAAGGTTTTGGGGTTGTTTGTTTGTTTGTTTTTTGCACAAAGTATCTCTCTCCAAATATTTAGTAATTACAAAGAGAAAAGTAGTTAGTTTATAGTGGAAAATTCCGGCAGACATCACCTTCGCCAAGTGAGGCTGGCTACATAGCAATGAAGATCTTCCGGGTATGATGTGCTGAGGGCATTGTCACTGTGTGGTGGCTTTCTCAATTAAGGCATAGCCTTATTCTAATCATGGAAAAATATCAGACAGATGCAACTTGAGGGGTACTTTGCAAAATTACTGACAAGACCAAGGAATTGCCAGTCTGAAGGTTACAGTCAGGACAATTATGGCATTTGAGATAATGGATAAGGTCCTATAATTAGACAGTAGAAAAACTAGTGAAACCCAGTAAGTTCAGTGCTTAATAGTATATGGTTAATTTCTTATTTTTTCTTCTTCCTCCTTTTTTTTTTTTTGGCTTTTGGTTTTTGAACCTGGGGGCCCTTTGCCACTGAGAGTGGGGGTCTTGCTAAATTGCTGAGGTTGGCCTTGAACTTGTGATCCTTCTGCCTTAGCCTCCACGGGTCTGGCTTAATTTCTTAGTTTTGGTAAGTGTGCTATGGCTATGTAAGATGCTGTCATTAGAAACTGAATGAAAGCTATACATATAGGAACTATTTTTCCAAATTTGCCTAAGTCTAAAATCGTCTAAAAAGAACTGTTAAAATGGCTATCAGCAATTTCACTTTAACATATCAGACAAGAAACAAAATTGAGGTGCTAAACCTACACTAATACCCTAATATGCTGCATATGTATTTGTATTGGGGGCAATTTGTTTATCAACATCAGAGCCTGCACCAACATTTAAATCAAAAATACTCTTTTGAATGATTTACTTAGAAGATTCCTAAGGATCTGGACTCAGTGGTGCATGCCTGTAATCTCAGCGACTCAGGAGGCTGAAGTAAGAGGATCACAAGTTCCAGGCCAGCCTCAGCAATTTAGTGAGGCCCTAAGCAACTCAGCAAGACCCTGTTTCAAAACAAGAAGGGATGGGGATATAGCTCAGTGGCAAAGCACCCCTGGGTAAAATCCCCAGTACTGAAAGAGAGGGGGAAAAAAAAAAAGATTCCTAAGTAAAAACTCACATGCTAGCTAGGATTGGGAAGAAGGCAGCAACAGGTAGCAGTGCCACTGGGTATCATCACAAGGACTGGGCACTGGGATAGGCAGACTGCTTCAATCATTTTCCTCCATCCCCACTCCTTGATACCTCCTACCCTGAAGAACGCCAGAGGAGTGAAGCTAGTCCAGATTCCCAAACACCAAAGCTGCACATCTGTGAAGCCTCTCTCCAGCAGCTGTTGCCATATATAGGTGGCATGGTTTCCAAGAAAAGAAGTACCAACAGGTGCATAGATGACTAGACACTTGTCCCACAAATGGTGACAAGTGAGTACATGGCCCCTTCCCATGGTATTCAACAGCAAGTCAGACTCTATGTCGAAGGTTAACTTGGGCACTGTGCAAAATTACACTCCATAGACCAACTAGTTTTTATGGCCCCTGGTCCTACTGATGAGTGACTAACAAGTGTTTCTCTTCAGAGGTGGAGCTGCCTTGCGTGCCATTTATGTACCAATATGTTCATTGTGTTTTAGGTATTACTGGTCTTTTAACTTCTAGACCCTTGGGATGATAGGGCAGTCTTTTCTTTTTTTTTTTTTGGTACCAGGGATTGAACTCAAGGGCACTCAACCCCTGAGCCACATCTCCAGCCCTATTTTGTGTTTTATGTAGAGACAGGGTCTCACTGAGTTGCTTAGCGCCTCGCCGTTGCTGAGGCTGGCTTTGAACTTGTGATTCTCCTGTCTCAGCCTCCCTAAGTGCTGAGATTACAGGCTTGAGCCACCACGCCCGGCTGCAGTCTTTTCAATTGCCCTAACAGTTTCATTACTTGTGATCATGTGGCATTCCTTTTACCTTAAATGCTACTGAACAAGGTGGCTGAAAGAGCTAAATTTCAACCTCAAATCAAGAGTGTTTAAGAAATTAAAATGTGTTGTTTCTTAGAACTGGCTGGCTAACACGTCAGTGACAACAGGAATACCCAGCCTCACTTTGCGTACTAAATTGATTCACGTGAAAGACATGCTCCTAGAGTTCCAAACTTGAATGCGACCCTGAGAGTAATTCAGACGCTAAGTCCACAGTATGTGATCAATATCAGGGTGAGAGTGAGAATGGTTTTTAACAAATGCAATGAACCAATTATATATCAAAGGAAATTCTTTATTGTAAACAAGATATAAAGTACAACAAAAGAAACTTTGTGCAAATTGTCATGAAGATTTTTTTAATGGGAAAATTGTTTTCCAAGGGTCCCAATCTTTAGAAATCTATACCCAGCATATAAGGAAAATTTTAAATGGGAAGATTAACAGTGACATTTTCCACTATATATTTCAAACTTACTTTTGTTTTAACCACTGTGTATATCATCCACTATACAACAGAATATAACAGAAATACTGTTAACAAACGTGAATTTTCTATTAATTTTTCTACCTACCTATTTCCACATCCCAAAAAAACTCCTATAAATTAACAGGACATTTGTCCATGTGTGAATAATGACCACTAGTAGCTTTCTAATTCAATAAAGCACACACTGTATTCTCATAAGGGTTCTTCACTGATGACATTAGTCATCTTTTTCAAGGAGTTATCTAAAATTCTTGATATCCCTTCTTTACAATATATATTTTCATTTTCAAATTTTTTTTCTATACAAAGTGCAGAGTATCTTAAGAGTCTACAGAAAACATGTTGGTATACAGTTTTCAAATCTACACAAGAAACTGCAGGCAAACTAAAGTCCAAAGCATAATAAAATGCCTAAATACAGTCATTTGTTAAATTTTCAAATAAAAATGCAAAAAAACAAATGTTGCTACTTTTCAAAGCAATTAAATTAATGAGGATTCCAATTCTTTGGGCCCTCTTTAGTAATGTACAGCTGTTCAATTCCAAATATCAATAGTGTAAAAATGGTAGTTCTAAATATATTTAATAACTACATCCACAAAGTTGACTGGAAAGACTAGGAATAGCAAACAAGATAACTCTAGGAAAAGATGACAATATTTACCTAATAATACAAACTGATTTTCTGTCTCCATTCTGTACCGTAATATTTCCAGTCTCTATACTCTTGAAACCAGTGCTTTAGAAGAATCACATTGAAAAGTTGGTCTCAAGTATAAACAGCAAAAATAAAGTAATAAATGTGCACACAAATTCAAAATCTGTGCTACCTGTGTTGACCTCATCTGAAACCTTCAAAAAATACTCAAAGGAATAAAAGCCCTCTCATCTCTTATAAGAAATGAAACCTGCCGTTCTGTGACCTGCCTGTGGCTGAAAGCACTTGTCATCTAACCCAGGCTGGGCCTTCACCTCGGGCTGGAGGCTTCTGCTTTCAGCCCCCACTGGAGGGCCACAGACTTGCAGTGGAAGCATCTGGACACCACTACTGGGCTCTTGGCTGTGACCAAAGTTAGTTCTGATTCTTCACCTTCCCATCTGTCACTGCGTGGGTGCAGGAGTTGGAGGTAGAGCAATGTCATTTAACTTGCTCACTTCCATTTGCCAGTTTGGGAGCTTTTTGGCTGACAGGTGACGCCGGGCATGCTTGGTCAAATGGTCACTCCTCATGAACCGCCGATCACACATGGGGCAGGCAAATTTCTTCTCACCAGTGTGGGTTCGCCGATGTCTGGACAGTTCGTCAGAACGTGCAAACCTCCTGTCACAACCCTTCCAGCTACAGCTGAAAGGCTTTTCCCCTGAGATAAAGAAATCAAGATCTGTTACTATACATTTATTAAATCTCTATAGATGTTCAACCATATCTAAAGGTATGAGATACTATTAGAATATTAAGTTAATAAACTATAAAATTAATATAAAAATTGTACTGCTCCATATTCAATTTTCACTCATCACATTTATGAAATTTCCCCTCAATAAAAGCTGAAACCAAAAAGGTTTTCTGATCTCAACTATGGTTTAACAGAGATAGTTTGTTAAAGAAACTACTCAGAGGGCTGGGATTGTAGCTCAGTCGTAGAGTGCTTGCCTCCCATGCAAGAGGCGCTGGGTTCGGTCCTCAGCACCACATAAAAATAAATAAAGATATTAAAAAAAAAAAAAAAAGAAACTACTCAGATATTTAAAGAATCATCATTTGAGAATAAAACAAAAGCACTAAGGAAGTCTTTCAGTGGACTTTGCAATGGTAAGTATCACCCACTGAACTGGCTTCAATATGCTCCATTTGTATCTGTAATCACAGTGTGGGGGGACACCTCTTTATTTACACATTGATCTTAAAGACAAACAACCAATAGTTGATACCTGTATGTGTTCTCATGTGGGCCTTTAGATGAGAACTCTTAAAGTAGGTCTTGCCACATCCAGGGTGGCTACAGATGTGACTTCTTATCCTGGATGAATCAATCTGAGGAGTGACTTTAGCTGCTGAAGGGGAAAAGCCAGGAGCAGGGGCAATGGGAGAGAGTCTGGTGCCATTGGGGCTCACCACCGGAGGCTTTGGGTTCTGCACAACAGGCTGCGGTACCACAAACATGACAGCGCCTTTGGGCACCTGAGTACCCATGAATACTACAGGTGGGCAGACAGCTGGTGGCTGGCTGGGTGGAGTGCTGGGAACAACTGTTGTCATCACAGGGTTGCTTGCAGGCAGGGGAACCATCTGACAGATGACCGGCATAGGTGGCACTCCCCCAGTGGATACTGCAGGTGGAGAGACCAACACAGACTTCTGCTGTGGGGATGTGGGAGCTGGCTGAGACCTACAGATGACTGTCTCTGAGGAAGGCAAAGAAAAGTCATAAAGTGCAGTACCCACTTTCTCATCAGCATCTGCCACTGCATTTTGCTCACATTTAGATCTGTTTGGTGACACAGCGGCACAGGGTATATTTTTTCTTGCAGCTTCAACATTTAGGTGGGTTCTTCTTCGAAAAGAATTGTCCTGATAGTTGAGGATGCTAGCTGCTTTCACAGGGCAGGATCTGTGGTTACACAGCTGGGCATCCGCTGTATGACGGATCACACTCGTTGCTTGAGCCTTAGGAAGTTTGGGGGCAGATACTGGGCTCTTTTCTTCCTCTTTGAAAGGTGTAGTACTGTGAGGCTTGGCAGTATCTGAGAATGATTTGAAGTGTCCAGTAGATGGCGCTGGTGCCATCAGATTTGACACTTGAGAAGGTTCAAAGTCAGAGGGACTGTAAGGCGGAGTCAAACACTAAAAGGAAACATACAAGCAATGGTGTGAGAAATTAAGAGTTAATTAGGTAAATTGTAAGAAATTCTATAATTAACACCTATCTTAAGAACAGTAATACTTACAAATGCCGGGATGGTATGAAAATCAGGTGTCCCTGGAAGGAGGTTCTCTTCCTCAGACATATCAGATACTGGTGTGACAGGTCTGTTTTCAAGGTATTTCTTAAAATCAGACTTCCAACTGCAGCTCATTGACATAAGTGCTTCTACAGCTTCAAAATCACTTTTCTCCGCAGTTTTGTTCCAGGAATACATACTCTCTTTTGACCTTTCAGAAATTATTTCCATTCTTTCCTCCTATAAAAACAAAAAGATTAAAGCTCATAAGCATATTTTATCTTTCAAATGAAACACAGCAGAATGTACTAATACTTTACTTTCAACTCGCACAACTCTCCAAGTTAGAATTTGTAATCCCTACTCCTTCTTAAAAAAAATTTTTTTGGTGTGGTGCTGGGGATTGAACCCAGGGCCTTTGTGCATGCGAGTCCCTGCTCTAATACTTAGAAAGTTCAGCTACATTTATCTGGGTAGTTCAGCTACCCAGACTTCATGGTAATCTTTTTCATTCTTCCCCTCATTTTGTTTGCACCAACACTGACATCCTTCCTTGTAAGGAATACTGTATTACCATTAGAGGGACTGAGACCAGAGTTCACAACGTTTTTGTGTTCCAAAAGAGAAGCACTGGCTTAAAAGAAAAAGTGTTTTACAGTTTTTGTGGTCACCTGCAACAAAGATCAGACAACCAAGGAAAGTCTCTGCAAAAAAATTCTTCTCAATACTACAGGTATGCTACAAGGCTTGTGAGTTATCAGTTCCTAATAGGGGAAAAAATAAAAACCAAAAATCTCTTCTTACATAGTGGAGAGGTCTGGCCTATTGTTATGGGTCTGACCTAATCAGGGATCACTAGGGTTTCTTCCCAAGTTTTCTTGTTTGAAAACTTGATTATCTATGGTAGAGATCAAGTGAAGTATGTGGGGAAAATTTCCAAGCGTTATTTCAGTCAAGTTTCAACCTCTTTATGACTGTTTCCTTTTACCCTTTTTACCCCTTCATGATTGTTTTACTTTAACGGGATCTATTTTTTAACACAATGGTTTGCTAGGAAAGAAATCATGACCAGCAAATGCAATACTGAAAACTGGATAATCAGGTATTATTCTCAAAGCTTGTTTTTAAAAAATGCATGATCCCTTCATACTGATATCCGAAGAAAATGAGCCATCGCTCCTGAAATATCATTAACAATGAAATTGCATAATCGAGCTCGCGTTCATGTAGGCTGTAATGGGCAGACCATGTATGTGTAAAAGCCTTTTCAAGACAGGAAAAAAAGATAGCCAAGTAGGGGGAAGGAGTGCGTGAGCCGGTTAAGAGCTAGGAAGGGAAACGGAGGGAAGGAAAGGGAGTGGGGCGAGAGGCAGGAAAGGGAAGCGAGTGAGGGAGACAGACGGGGGGCGGAGGCGGACAGCGGGGGAGATCCTCGCTGGCTAGGATCGACCGACGGGGCCGCCCCAACCTCAATGAGGCTGCCGGGTGAGTCACTGGGAACATTCCTCACCGCGCGCACGTCCCCGCGCCTCTGCCCCCGCCATTGGCCAGGCGGCCGGCGGCCCGGGCCCGGATTGGCTGGAAGGTCCAGGGCGGGGGCGTAGGGGAGGAGGGGGCGAGGCATGTGAACAAAGCGTGATCAGCCGCTGCTCGCGGCGGCTCAGGAAACGTGAACTGGGAATTGCCGCGCCGTCACCTTTCCCCTACTTCCTGAGCCGGGGCCCCCGCCCTTGCGCCGGCGGGGAGGGGCCGTGGGTGCAGCCGCCAACCGCCCGACAGTGCGCGCCGGGCCGCGGGGAGCGAAGGAGGAGAGAGGCGAGGAGGGGAGGGGAGAGGAGGGAAGAGGGAGGGGCGGGGCGGCGCCGGCTCTGAAGGCGCCCGCCCCTTCCAGCTCTCCCGAGCCGCCGTTCCCTTAGGAACAGACAGCGAGGCCGAGCCTTGCTCCCGCCCCTGGCGGGGGCCGGGACTAGGTCACTCGGGGACGAGGAGCTCCCCGGGCGCACCCGCTCCCGGCCCATCCCCGGCCTCCGCCTCAGCTGCGGAAGGAGGAGCTGGGTCCCCGCGGAAGCCTGGCCGCCGCCCTCCTCCCGCCCGCAGCCCCCGGGGACCCGGCCGAGCCCTCGGCGCTTCCCGCCCACGCGGCCCGCAGAACCTCAGACCACCCCGTCTCTCCCCGCAGACGCGGCGCCCCCTCCCCGCGGTTTCCGGCAGCCTTCGCCGCCGCCGCGAGTTCTCAGACGTGCAGCCCCCACAGGCCCTGGCTCCAGACGCTCTGCCCCCACGGCCCGCAGCTCCCGCCTTGACACGCGGCTCCCGTGTCTCGCAGCCCCAGCTCCTCCCCGCCCACCTTCCCGCCCAGCTGCTGAGCCTGTTCCCCACCCTTCGGCCCCGGAGGCAGCTCCCTGCCCCCTCTAAGGAGTCGTCAGAAGGCGGCCACCTGCCTTCGCCGGGGATGGGAGTCCCTCTCGACGTCTGCGGGGGCTCCTCGTCCCCCTAGGCGACCGCAGGGCGCGCGTGGCATCCCCCGTGCAGATGCCGGGCACCCCTTCCCCCCAGCTCCGGGCTGTCTACTGAGCAGCGCCCTCCCGGCGGTCCTCAGCTGGTAGACTCTATCCTGCAAGCCTCGGTTCAGACTCCCTACGATGAGCAGCCCTCTTGCTGCTCCTCTGGACACCAGCCCCTCGAAAGACTGCAAGCAGCCCTTTCCCACCCTGGGGTGCATTCCTGCTGCAGACGGACACCTCTCCCTAATGCCAGGTGCAGGGTGCCCCCCTTCCTCCTCTCCAGCTCCCTTCACATTTTCCCCTAATCTCGGTGCCAGGGCAGCAGCCCCCTCCCAACTACCCCTCGCCAGCCTCCTTAGATCTCCCTGCGGAGCTGCCCCTATTCCTCAGTACACCTAGAAGCATAATCCCCCTTCCCGGTCTCCAGGTCCCAGTCGCATCATCCGACCCTCTCTGCAGCCAGCACACATGCCCTCGCAAATGCCCACAGCCTGCAAGCAGGAATTCCCTTCCCTACGACTTCGCTGCAGCTCAGGTTCTCAGGCGTGGCTGATGTCTAGGACTAAGGTTCGCACCCTGCTGGCCCCTAGACACGCAAGGAAAGGAAGGACGGGGGCATCCCCAGGTGACTTACCGCAGACTGCTGGAGAGAAGCGCCGAAGTTGAGCATGGTTGGCTGCCTGGACGCAGGCGGTGAGGTGACTGGCTGGTGGGCTGCTTGGTTGCTTGGCCACAGACGGGCGCACAGAGACACTCGACGCCGCTCCCGCCGCCGCCGCGCTCCGCGCCGTCTGCCCCCTCCCCATTCAGGTAGCCGCTCTGCCTGCCCCACGCCGCGGGCGGGGGCGGGGGCGGAGCCTGCGTATGGCCAATCAGCAGCAAAGGTGTGTGAGGCACCGGCCAATGGGCTCCCGGGGCCACGCGTGATCAGCGGCTGCCCGGCAGCGTGAAGCTATGTCAGTGGAGCGTGTACACAACCCCCGGCAGCGTGTTCCCTCGGCTCAGCCCCGGGGAACTCCGGTAGCCACCTGACTCAGTGACGCCCCTCGCCTCTCGCCCCCTCCAACCCTTGTCTTCCTCCCCAGCCTGGGGGGTGGTGTGTGCTGCGGGCGGGGGCCTAACGGGGAGGCGCAGCGGCGCGCCCAGGCACTGCGGAGGGCCGGGCCCAAGTCGGGAGGGTGGGGAGGGATGCCCGCTCCGCCCCGTCCCTTTTGCGCTGGGCCGGGTCTCAGCCTGCCACAGAGTGGGCGGGACGCCGAGCGGGCGGGGGAAGCAGCGGCTGGAAGCCCAAGGGCCCCAGCCAAGAGATTTGCATTGGAAGTGCAGTCTTCTTGCGCGTCTTGAGAGAAAGCGGAGCCCGGTGACCAACTGAGCTGCATATCTGGAGCGTTTGCTAGGTTTTGCCTTGCTAAGCCGTGGGGAGCACCCGGGCGGGGAGGAGGTGGCGGGGAGCCCTGTAGCTGAACAGACACCTGCTCGCGCACCCCCGCCCACACCCGGCTGCCGGCGCAGGCTCGCCCTCCCCATCTGCGGCGCCCGCAGCAGTGCCAGCCCCTACCCGCCCCGCCCATCCCTCCTCTTGAGCGACCGAGAGGCTGGCTTGGGGACTGCAGGAAGCCCCGGCAACAGGGCCAGAGGCGTAGCCGGGAGTTGTAGACCCGTTTATTTTATTTTATTTTTTTATGTTTCTCTGGCGCGGACACTCGGCTGCGGAATCGAGTTTGATTTCAGTGTAGTCGAAGTTTAAATTACAGTCTACAAGCTGTTTCAAAGGTGGACCCCCACTTCCTTCACCCCACCCCCACACTCCGGACTGGGCCTTCGGAAACGCCCAGTCTGGAAACCGCTTTGTGGGGATGGGGTGAGGTGGAGTCTTCAGCCTCCAGCCTGAGGGCGCCTGGAGGTGGAATTCCTGGCCAGGTCCAAGACTCGAGGCCCCCACCCCCACCCTAACCTTATCCCCCAGCCTGTCACAGGCTGGGTTTCCGAAAGGAAAACTGCCTGTGTGTTGTAGCTGGGGCAGAGGCGGAACTCCCGGTTAGACAGCCAGAGCTCTGCTTTGGTTCCTTAATTCAGTCCCCAACACCCCGCCTTTTGACCATTTGTGCGGGTTCACAGCAGCTGTTGGAGAGCAAGGCAGTGATAACCCGGCTTAAAGCAAACCGGAGGTTTATCTTCTCTGGACAAGCAGATCTGGAGTCGGGATTCATTGCCCTTCCTGCTAGCTGTCTAATTTCTCTGCGTAATTGAAAGGCTAATAATGCAAGTATCCTTTTCCAATAACCTCAGAATGAGCATAGAATGGAATTAATTTTTTTTTAGAAACTGATAAATCTATGCACGTCTTCCAGTGGCTCCTTCTGCTATGCCTAAGGCCCAAACTAGCCAACAGTAGTAATACCATTGGCCAGGGCCAGAGAGGACCCCGGTGGGAGATGAGAACTGAGTGATCCTCCTGTTACTGTCTCTCCTGAATCTGCTGGAGGAGTGCCAGCTCAGCAGCCCAGGCAGCTCTTCCTGCCTCCCTCCACCCCATGACCCTGCTTCTGTCTGCTGGGGTGTCCCTCCCTGCAGGCTTCCTTCCGCTTGGGCTGTCCCATCCTGTTGATCTGAGCCCGAGGGGCTGGAGCAGCTGGCCTGGGCACCTGCTGCAGCAGAGGAAGCTCCTGTGTGTGCCCAGCCGGTAGGCCAGCCTTCCTTCCTGTCAGGGATCTGCCTCCCTGGGGTGGCCACAGCCAGACCCTCCAGGCCTAAACCTAGTGCCTTCCTCAGGAATGTAGGGCCTGCTGGCCAGATGCCTCAGCATGCTGAGCTGCAGGGAGCATTCATGCCTTGTGGAGTGATTCAAAACAGGAAAGAAAAGAGAAAGGGGTAGGAGGAACAGGGTGGTAGTGGCACAATTCCTAGAGATTCAGAGAAAGCAGTCCTCCAGTCATTTTGAGCCCAGTATCACCCAAACTAAAATTTGCTGTTTCTACACTTGCACAGGTTCCTTGTCACCTATCCAATATTCACCTTCCTCCCTCAAAACCCGGATCCAGTTAGTCCCCAGGTCACTGCAGCTTTGCCATAGAAGTGTCTCTTTTCTTACTATTTCTACCCTTCAAATGTTGTTCTACGTTAGTCTGTCTTCGGCTCTTGCTTGGATTAAATGATCTGCAATCCCCCTCCAACCTCCACCCACACACCAGCTGTTTTTCCAGTGCCCTAACTTCTTACGGAGAAGAGAATGGTTCTATCAAGCCATAATCCAATCACGACACTCCCTACTTAAAAATGATCCTTGACTCCATTGCCAGCAGATAAAGGGCCATCCTATCCTGAGCTATCAGTCTGTCCCCAAGTGCTCTCCCAATCCTTCCAACCTCATCTTCCACCCAGACCTTCCCTTGTCCATAGCTACAGCCCACCATGCCTGTTTCTCCAGCATATGGCACTTTTTCACATCTCTGTGAGATAAACATTGCATTGCTCATGCCTTTGTTCATTAATCCACTCCATTCAACAAATACTTGTTGAGCATCTACTATGTGTTCTAGGCACTGTGACAAAAGCAGTGAAGCAAAGTCAGGTTCCTATTCTAAAAATGCTTGGATGTGGAGACAAAGACAAGTAGACAACATATGTGTATGTGCATTTTTGTATGTTTATTTACATATACACATACACACAAAAGTATCACTAATGCAGGTAAGGTGCATAGAATATAACAGTGATATGGGCGTTTCTGGGTAGTGGGAGACAGAATCTTGCTCTTGAGATTTTTTTTTTCTTGGTGGTGATGGGAATGTGTATTCTAACATCCAGATGCATCAACAACCTTGAGGAGACTTTTAAGCTGAAAATCTAACGACATGATGGAAGATTCAGGTAAAGTGCAAGTGCCTAGAGCAAACAGGTACAGCATGTAGCAGGAAGGAGCATGCCCAGTAGAGGCAGAGGTATGGAGGGCGCTGGGTAGAGCAGAGGACAAGGTTGCTTAGTGAGGCAGGAGAAGCCAAAATACTGAGAATTTACAAGACATAATATGAGACACTGGTTTTCTTCAAACTATAAGGAGAGGCCATAGTGTCTCAAGACATCACAAGAAACATCATTTTTGTCTTTTTTCTTTCTTTTTTTCTTTTCTTTTTCTTTTTGTGGTACTAAAAATTGAACCCATGGGTATTCTACCACTGAGCTACATCCCCATCCCCAGCCTTTTTCATTTATTTTGAGACAGGGCCTTGCTAAGTTGCCTTGGGCATGATTTTTAAAAAGTCCTAGCCGGGCGTGGTGACTCAAGCCTGTAATCCCAGAACTTTGGGAGGCTGAGACAGGAGAATCACGAGTTCAAAGCCAGCCTCAGCAACGGCGAGGTACTAAGCAACTCAGTGAGACCCTGTCTGTACATAAAACACAAAATAGGGCTGGGGATGGGGCTCAGTGGTCGAATGTCCCTGAGTTCAAGTCCCAGTACCAAAAAAAAAAAAAAAAAAGTCCTTAGGAGCTGGGCTCAATGGCCCATGCCTATAATCCCAGTTACTCAGTAGACTGAGGCAGGAGGATGAAAAGTTTGGGGCCAGCCTTGGCAACAAAGTGAGACTTTGTCACAAAAATAAATATAAAAAGAGCTGGGGTATATCTCAGTGGTAGAGTACTTGCCTAGCATATTGCCTAGCACCCCTGAATTCTATCCCCAGCAGAAGGAAAGAAAGGAAGGCAGGCAGTTAGCCCTTGGGCAGTCCTAGTAAGCAGTACCTCAGATAAATGCTGACCCTGGCTGTTGATGGTGCTGGTTTCTCCTTCAATCAGAATAATGAAGGAAGTGGGAAGGGGGCTGACTTATAAGGGTCCCCAGTTCAGTTATGGATGTTAGAAGGCATCCTACCCACCAGCCAACTTCTTCCTCCTTACAGTCAATGGGTCCTATTACCATTCATTCATTTATTGCCCCACCATATGCCAGGCATTAGCTAAACACTGAGGAACAATCATAAAAAAAGACAGAATTCTATGTTGAAGGAACTCCAATATAATTGGTAGTAAATAACTGAGCCATAGAGCCATAACTTAAACTAATATAGAGTTTAAGGGAAGACTCTCCCTCCCCCAGCTAGTATCTCTCTCTTTTTATTTTATTTTATTTTATTTTTTGGTACCGGGGATTGAACTCAGGGGTAGTCAACCACTGAGGCACATCCCCAGCCCTATTTTGTGTTTTTATGTAGAGACAGGGTCTCACTGAGTTGCTTAGCGCCTCGCCATTGCTGAGGCTGGCTTTGAACTCGAGATTCTCCTGTCTCAGCCTCCCTAAGTGCTGGGATTACAGGCGTGGGCCACTGTGCCCAGCTTCTCTCTCTCTCTTTGGTACCAGGGACAGAACACAGGATCGCTTAACCACTGAGCCATATCCCAAGCCCTTTTTATATTTTATTTAGAGACAGGTTCTTCCTGAGTTGCTCAGGGCTTTGCTAAGTTGCTGAGGCTGGCTCTGAACTCTCAATCCTCCTGCCTCAGCCTCCTGAGCCGCTGGGATTACAGGCCTGGCTCCCCGGAGTTGATCTCTAACCTGGGAGAGTTGGTTGGAGGTAAAGAGGAGAGAGCATTCGGGATGCTCTGAATTACATGGATTACAATTTGAAAGGCAGAGCGAAGAGCTCAGTCTTAAAGGAAAGCAGCCCAGAATATAAGGGGCCTTTGTGTGCCATAGGAATGTCGACTAGTTTTTTTGTTTTTTTTTTTTTTAATGTAGAGCTTTTATCCTAAGGACTCTGGGGACCTAATGACACGTGTTAGCAAGGGATGATGTTAGCAAGGGATGATGGCATAGGAAGCTCATTGTGGCCCCGTGTGAAGAATGGAGCTTACGGTGGGGGCCTAACACCAGCGACAAGGCTTTTGTAGTAATGTAGGCAGCAAAGATGACACCAGCCTGAACTAAGAAAATGGTAGCAGGCATGGAGAGGCTGGAACAGAGATGTCAGGAGCAGGCAGGCGGGACCTGGTAGCTGGATAGGAGCATGAGGAAGAAGAGAGTATTGATGACTAATGCCAGGTTTCTTACTTGGTTCACTAGATGAAATAGGACATCATTGTCTGAGAAAGGGTCACAGAACAGTACTAGCTTTTGAGGAGAAGAAAATGCCAAATTGGTTTAGGACACGCAAAGCTCAAGTTACCTGTGAGACATCCAAATAGAGACATACAGGAGGCAATTGCAGTTTTGGGCCTGGAGCCCAGGACAGAAAGATGGGGGCTGGAGATTAAAATCTGGGAGTCTTCAGGGTATAGTGGCAGGTAAAGCCAGGGGAACAGATGGAATCTTCCAGGAAAAGGAAAGAACCAGAGAAAAGCAGAGGAGTGAGGGTGGGCTTCTGGGAATGCACATGGAGGAAGGAGGAGACTGAATAGACACAGGGACAAATATTGGCAAAGGTAACACATCAAGAACTTCCTATAGGTTGCACTCAGGATTTTCTGGCCTAATATGACATAGAGAGGAGAGGAGAGTCAAATTAGGGCTGATTCAGAAAGCAGAAGTGTCAGACAGTAGGGAAAAAACACCCGCTCTCACTGGTGAATATTATTATTACCATGATTGTTAAGCTCATTTAAAATTTTTTTAAATCTTGAACTCTCTACGTTAGATGAATGATTTCTAAAGATGTCCACAGCATCCCCTTCTGCCTGCATAACCTTTGTTATTTCTGCAGCAAAAGGGGATGTCTGTTTTCCCATCCCTTGATTCTGTGTGTGATTTGCTTTGACCAATAGAATCCAGGGTGGTGATGTGGGACTTGCCAGTCTAGGTCTTAAGACTTCAAAATTTCTGTTTTCACCCCCTTTGGAGCCAGCCACTGGACAGAGGCACTGTAGAATAATGAGAGACTATTTGAAAGGAGAGTAGCCATGTGGAAGAAACCAGGGCACCCTGACCAACAGCCAGTACCAAAATTCCACATGTGTGAGAAGGGCCACCTGAAACCCTGAAGCTGTCACATAGGCCCAACTGATGCTACATGGAGCAAAGATGAGCCATTCCCTGCAGACTCTGACCTACAGAATCATGGACAGTAAACAGAAGGGCAACACAGGAGGCATTTCCTGCTACCTCCGCCCAGCTTTTGTCTACAGGAGTGGTCCAGGGGTGGGGGTTGGGGGATGGGCTACTCTGCCAGAGATAACTGAAACACTGAGTATGTGTTTGTTTCAGCTCTGGAGACAGTCACAGTGTTCAAAATACTCTTTTTTTTTTTTTTTTTTTTCAAGTAAATCATCTAAAACATCTGGGGCAATGTCTTTCTAGAAAAACTGATAAAGCAGAAAAGGAAGAAAAATTGGGCAGAGTAAGAAAAAATACATATAACTTAGAGAAATGGAGTGTGGAGATCTGAAAGGAAAAATCTCCCACACTATCCTCAAGCACTCTAGTGAGCACTCTGAGAGGGAAATGAACTTGTAATGGGAAGAAAGGAGGCCTTGATGGAGGCCTTAATGTGACCCACTCTATATAAAGTCCATGTTATAACACTTTACATGAACATTTGTTGTTGTTGTTTTGTTTTGTTTTGGTGAAGAAATTAAATTCCTCTGCTCTTCATTCTGCACTTTTATCACTTTTTGCTGTGGACTAAACTTAGGACTTTGAGTATGCCAGGAAAGACCTCTACCACTGAATTACATACCTCCAGCCCAATATGCTTTTTTGCAGGGCGAGGAGGGTACTGGGGATTGAACTCAGGGGCACTCAACCACTGAGGCACATCCCCAGTCCTATTTTGTGTTTTATGTAGAGACAGGGTCTCACTGAGTTGCTTAGTGCCTCACTTTTGCTGAGGCTGGCTTTGAACTTGCAATCCTCCTGTCTCAGCCTCCCAAGCCACTGGGATTACAGGTGTGTGCCACTGCACCCAGCCCAATGTGCTTTTTTAGAAAAACTTTATCATAAATCTCTCTCTGCACAACAATAATTATGAAGGTTGAATTCTTAAGGCTTGCTTAAAAGCATGAACTGTCATTTTCTTTAAGTAATTCCCATTACTTTTACTTGTTTGGAATCTTGTTATTTTTGCCTAGTATTACAGATATAAACAGAGTGGTATTCCTTTTTGTTTTGGGGGTGGGCTTCTGTTTTTGTTTTGGTACTGAACTTCAGACCCACGGCCTTATGCATGCTAGGCAAGTGCTTTACCACTGAGCTATATCCTCAGCCTTTTTAATTTTATTTTGAGACAAAGTCTTATTAAGTTGTCCAGGCTGGCCTTCAATTTATGATCTCCTGACTCATCTTCCCCAATAGCTGGGATTCCAGGTGTGTACCACTACGTCTCATTGGGGTATTCCATTTCAAAGGCTCAGTCTTCTTTGTGGACTCAGATCAAGATGAAAACATAAGCTGTAGAGGGGTGAACTGAGCATGGAGCCCCATGCCTGTAATCCCAGTGAATCGGGAAACTGAGGCAGGAGGATAGCAAGTTTCCAGCCAGCCCCAGCAATTTAGCAAGGCCCTAAGTAACTTCACAAAACTCTGTCTCAAAATAAAGAGTGGCTTAGTGGTTAAGCTCCCCTGAGTTCATTCCTCGATACCAAAAAAAAAATGTTTTAGACTGATGAGTCACCAGTGGAAATTAAGGTTGATGATCCCTCTGCTCTGCAAGTGGAGTTTTTTTGTTTTGTTTTATTTTTAATTTTGAGACAGAGTCTCCCTAAGTTGTTTATAGCCTTACTAAATTGCTGAGGCTGGCCTTGAACTTGTGATCCTTCTGCCTCAGCCTCCCAAATTGCTGGGATTACAGGCATGCACCACCATGCCCAGCGTGAAAGGCATTTTTAATTGAAATCTAAATGTTGAGAAATCTTTAAGAAGGACAAGGGTCATGCACACTCTCCCTTGGGGTTCTCTAGCCCACACACCTCCAAACCTGATTGTGGGATAGAGTGTTCTACTCAGGAAATCCTTTCACTCCTGAACAAAGCATGTAGGCCCTTTTGGTTTTAAGTGCTATGTTGTTACTGATAACATATAAAACAAAGATAGAGGCCGAACCACTCCAACTCAAAACAACCAAAAACTGGAGGATGTTCTGAAGGTTCCAGAATCTGAAATTCTCCTTTTATTTGTTCTTTTGCTATAGCAGGTATTGAACCCAGGGGTGCTCTACTACTGACCTACATTCCCAGCCCTTTTTATTTTATTTTTTGAGACAGGGTCTCACTAAGTTGTCCAGGCTGACCTTGAATTTGCAATCCTTCTGCCTCAGCCTCCCAAGTCAATTACAGGGCATGTGCCACCACCTGAAGTGATGTTTTAAAAGTTTAATAAATTGTAATAAATACCTTCTTAGAAGAACATTTTTAGGTTTATAAAATGAAATCCATAAGATTAACAAGGAAACCATTTTACTGATATGCAGTTATAAAATATAAAAAAATGAAATCATACTCTAACACTATAGTACTCCTTTATTAAAACATTTAATAACAAGATATAGTATGAGTCTAATAACTGAAATAATGTTAAGATTGTGAAGAGTATAAATGAGATTTGGAGGGGTGCAACAGCTGTAATACAATATGGGAATATCTGTGATTTTTTTTTTTTGGTACCAGGGATTGAACTCAGGGGTATTTGACCACTGAGCCATATCCCCAGTGCTATTTTGTGTTTTATTTGGAGACAAGGTCTCACTGAGCTGCTTATCACCTTGCTTTTGCTGAGGCTGGTTTTAAACTCACAATTCTTCTTCAGCCTCCCAAAGTGCTGGGATTACAGGCATGTGCCACCACGCCCAGCTTATGATTTCCTTTTTTTTTTTTTAATTTTTTTTAGTTGTAGATGGCTGCAATATCTTTATTTTATTTATTTATTTTTTATGTGGTGCTGAGGATCGAACCCAGTGACTCAAAATGTGAGGCAAGCGTTCTACCACTGAGCCACAACCCCAGCCCTTAGGATTTCTATTAGTGACAAAGTCACAGGTCCTACCAATGCTACTGTGGTTTGTTTCCTATCATTATAGCAAAGAAAATGTTGTCTATTTAAAGTTTTGTGAAAATAAAGATGTTAATCTTTTCCAATCCAGTTTCACAGGCCCCCCTGTATTCTATCCACAGATGCCGTGGGAACTGGGGAGCTCCAAGTTAATCATCCTTGCTTAAACTTTTAAGAAGAAAAATAGAACTGGGTAAACTTCACTCAAAAGCAGTGACCCACTAGTGTCTCCTCCCACCACAAACTCAATGAAGATCTAATTGTTCCCTGCCTTATTCTCTTTGGGTTACCAGAACAAAATGCTATAAATTGGATAACTTATAAACAACAGAAATTTCTCACAGTTCTAGGGGCTGGGATGTTCAAGATCAAGGTGCCAGCAGATTCAGTGTCTAGTGATAGCCCACTTTCTCATGGATGGCACTTTCTCACTGTGTCCTCAAATGGTAGAAGGATTAAACAAGCCCTTACGTCCCCTAATCACCTCCAGAAATGCCCCATCTCATACCATCACCTCAGGTAAGGTTAGGATTTCAACATACAAATTTTGGGTACAAAAACATTCAGAAAATAGCATCTTCCTAACTCGAACTTGGATTGAAAGCAGAGGAGAGAGACTGACACTGAAGCCTCAGTGACTGCTTTTGGACTCAATTAGGTAATTTGCATCCAGCATCCCCAAAACCACAAGAATTGGAAACCTTACCTCCAATGGACATTTGATGCATTCAAGAATCCAATAATGAACTCTTCCTGGATGTTTTCCTACTGGAGTGAGAGAAAATGGGCCACAGAGAACAGAGCATTAAAACAAAATATGACCTTGAGAGATAGTTGCAGAGTCTGAAAATCTTTTTGTGCATGGTTCTTCTGGACTTTCTTGAGTTAGCCACTTTAACCTGCTCAGTCTCAGTTTCCTCTGTGGTATCATGGGAGTTACATTATAACTATACCCAAGGAAATAAGGAGTGTTGGGAAGACTTTAAATAAGACAATCCTTGTGAAAAATGTTTGGCAAAGACTGAAGCTGTGTCTCTTAAACTCTAATGTGTACAGAATCCCTTGAACCCCTTGCTAAAAGTAGATTCTGATTCCATACGTCTGGGTCAGGCCCCAAGATTGTGTATTTGTACCATACAGTGTCCAAGGTGATCCCTAAGTTGCTACTTTGAGAATCACACTTCTTGAGTTTCAGGTCCAAATTACTCTACAAATGTTCATCGTTATTATTGTCAATTTAATATTCTGCCCAATTCACTAACCTAAGAATGCCTGCTGAAGATAAGGAGGGAGGTGCAGCTCCTCTGGTGAAGCCAGGCTTCTGCTCTGCAGGATACTTTGGTCTTGGAGCTGTATTTCTTCTCTGCCTTCCACTACCAGGACATGTGAATACTGACCACAGCTAAGTCAAATAATGTTTTAGGCCAAGTCAGTACAAACTAACTAAGCACGGAGACTGGTAACAAAGATTGTGCAAAAAGAATATGTGCAAGAAATATTTTGCATTTGTAATGCTGAATTTATCAAAGACTTCCTAGAGAATACATACATGTTTCATCTTTTGGCTTTGCAAGTCAGATAAGTCATTCCTGCACAGTTTTTTTTCTTTTTGGTAGTGGAGATTGAACCCAGGGGTGCTTTACTACTGAGCCATATCCCCAGTCTTTTTTATTTTATTTTTTAAAATTCTGAGATAGGGTCTCACTGAGGTTCTTAGGGCCCTGCTAAATTGCTGAGGCTGGCCTTGAACTTGCAATCCTTTTGCCTCAGCCTAGCGATTATAGAATTATGAGATTATAGGTGTACACCACCACACCCAGCTGAAGATATATTAAATATATTAGAATGGATGTGATGATGAAAAGGCAATATAATTAGAGTTTATAAGGAAAAAGAAATAAAGGAACTTTGCATAAATTAATGAAGTGCTTCAAAATCAAGTTTCTAGCTCAAATTTCTTCACTGATACTAAAAAAAGGGAAAAAGCAAAATGAATGCCTGTCCACCCCCCTCCCCCCCCAAAAAAACTTGTTCCATCAGATGCATAAGAGCATTCATAAGGGCTGGGGTTAAGGTGCAGTGGTAGCGTGCTCGCCTAGCACGTGGGAGGCACTGGGTTCGATCCTCAGCACCACATAAAAAATAAAATAAAGATATTGTGTCCACCTACAACTAAAAAATAAATATTTAAAAAAAATTTATAAAAAAAAAAAGAGCATTCATAATCCAGCCCTAATAAGTCTAACCCAAAGTTAACTCCCCATTTCAAGTGTCATCTTCCTCAACATTACAAACAGGCTATCAACTTCCTCTTTCTGGAAATTTCTTTTGGCTGCAGTCCACTTCTTTTCATCTTGGCTTCTTGATATTGTCACCTTCAATAGGTCCCTAACAGCCAGGGGCTAAGCCCTATTGTAATGTGGACAGTTTTAGACAAAGATGTGTTAGGATATGTTAAGTCAGGATATGTTAAGTCAGGAAGTTTTGTTTTCCCCAGCTTTGGTGACACCATTGATGTGAAAGAGAATCTTAGGAAGTCACTTAATTGTACTTCTTTCTCCTGTAGCACAGACTACACAACTCAGCCATCTATATAAATCCAGATATTTCTCTTCTCCGTTGGACTGTAAATTCATGGAGGGTCAGAACCTTATTTGCCTGCGCCCACTACCCAGAACTAATCACACAAGATGCTTATCTCAAGTAATGTTTGTGAAATGAATGGGTTGAATCATCAATCCCCTAAAGCAATTGGTGAAGCAATTCGATCACTAACTAGCTCACACTTCTAATTAAAATTTTTAATAGGATCCGAGCTTGTTGGCACAAGCCTATAATTCTACCTACTTGGGAGGCTGAGGCAGGAGCATCGCAAGTTTCAGGCCAGAATCAGCAATTTAGGGAGGCTCTATCTCAAAATAAAAATAAAAGGGGCTGAAGATGTAATTCAGCGTGAGAGCGCTTCCGGGTTCCTTCGCCAGTACCACCACCCCCGGAAAAAAAGAAAAAGAAAAAAAGAAAAGTAAACCTTTAATTGGTAGTAGTTTCAAAGTGCTTTCTATTACAGTCCTAGAATATGCTACAAAAATAATGTGCAACAAGAAGAGTGTTGCTCAAGTTATTGGTGTCCTGAGGCAAAAAGTACCATGTCGATTTCTCTTTTCTTCAATACATCATAGAATGTATGCACCAGAAATGATTGGATGAAACCACAGAGTCTAGGTTATCATTTTAGTGTTCAACTTTTGGATTACCATGATTTGGATTGGAAAGCGGAATTTCGCTGATGAACGCCTGTGCAGGAAAACGGTGGAGCCTCGAAACTTTCGGGAAAATCGAAGCTACGGCCTGCGCTGTCAGACCTGGCGTACACATTGCCAGCAGGGTCAGACACGTGCCTGGTTGGTTGAACTTGGGAGAGGCTTCAGGGTGACGACCCCGCGAAACCGCATCCCTCACCCCTCTTGGCAGTTGCTGAAAGCCAAGGGTCGGAGAGCGACCTGGGAATCCTCAGCCCAGCGGGGATTTCAATGGGCAGTAGTGATTGGCGTATTCTCCAGGGGGCGGGGTCAGGGCTTCTCGCGAGATGTGGGAGAAGCGGGCATGGGGGTCGTGAGAGGAACTAGCTGTTGAAAGGGTCACCTGCGGCTATGACCTGTGTGGACACAAAGCCCGGTACCAGGCTTTGGTTTTTAGGACCAGGCTTTTCTCCCTGTAGCGATCACCTTTCACTGAAGGGAAGGTTAATTTTTAAATTTGCCTTTTGACCACTGCTGGACTTACAGGGGCCCAGCACTCACTTTTACACACCCAACTAAGTAGAATGAAAAGACTCCCACGGCTAAGGGGAGAGCGATTAGGGGGTGAAATGAGTTGTTCCGGGTCTGGCTTCAAGGTCTCATCAGGACAGCAGTGGGCAGTTTTCAGCTCCACGAGTCAATTGAATCATTTGCAGTCTCAGGGACTCAGCTTGGTTAGCTTCTGCTGCCTGATGCCCCAGGATAGCCTCCAGATCTCGAGCATAAGCGAAATAAACTTGAACTGGGATATGTGGCTGTGGTGGGAACGGTGTAGGCACCTGGTTGCATTAGGATTTGAAGCCCGCTGTCCTTTTGTTACTAGGCCTGGAAGCCTTGGTGCCTGCTGCCACGAGGATTTTCTCCCCTCTCACCTCCTTCACTTATCCACCCGCTGCCTGAGGGCTGAGTTCACACAGCTCCTCCTTTTGGGGCATTTGAATTCCAGTAATTGTAGGAATGTGGCAACACCAGGGGAAGAATTGGATTAATTGGGAGGGAAATGTGAAAGGACAGGGAAGAAGGGCTGTAGTGGAAGTGGCATGGGTCCTTTACCAAGAGCAAAAATTAGGAATCATCAATGTATCTCAACTTTGCTGCATGTTAGAATCCCCTGGGGTGCTCTTCAAATTTCCCATTTCAGCCACACACAAGAACAATTTAGTCAGCATCTCTGGGGGTGAGACCCAGACATCAGTAGTTTTTGAAGCTCCTCAGATGATTTCAATGTGCTCTTAATATTAGAACCACCACTAGATTTAGGAGATTCTGGGTCTTGCTCCTAGTCAAGCCATTTGTAGCTAGTGTGGCATAGGGAAAGTTGTCTAGCCACTTTGTTTTCTTACCTGTAAAATGAAGGATTGCTTTGCAAATCCATTTGTCAAAAAACAAAACAAAACAAAAACAAAACAAATTTAAAAAACCCAATCGATACCCAGGGACCATTTTCTAAATGTTTTTCTAGTTCTGAAATTGTGTATGTGGGGCCGGGCGTGGTGGCGCACGTCTGTAATCCCTGCACTTTGGGAGGCTGAGACAGGAGAATTGCGAGTTCAAAGCCAGCCTCAGCAATGGCGAGGCACTAAGCAACTCAGTGAGACCCTGTCTCTACATAAAACACAAAATAGGGCTGGGGATGTGGCTCAGTGGTCCAGTGCCCCTGAGTTCAATCCCTGGTACCAAAA
>CM053400.1:150787497-150935539 GCA_028644305.1 Xerus rutilus
GCGCACGTCTGTAATCCCTGCACTTTGGGAGGCTGAGACAGGAGAATTGCGAGTTCAAAGCCAGCCTCAGCAATGGCGAGGCACTAAGCAACTCAGTGAGACCCTGTCTCTACATAAAACACAAAATAGGGCTGGGGATGTGGCTCAGTGGTCCAGTGCCCCTGAGTTCAATCCCTGGTACCAAAAAAAAAAAAAAAAATTGTGTATGTGGGGCAGGGGGGAGAGATAGATACTGGGGATTGAAACCAGAGATACTTCACTACTGAGCTACTTAGCCCTTTTTATTTGAGAGAGGGTCTCACTAAGTTGCTGAGGCTGGCCTCAACTTGTGATCCTCCTGCTTCCGCCTGCTGAGTGGTGATTGTAGCACTGTGAAGGCCTATTTCTGAAATTCTAAGAATCCATTCAAATGGCATTTAAAAGTAGCATTGAGGTTTGAATTCTGAAGTTCCTTAAGTATCTGATTTGTGAGTTGCTGTCTACTTTCACCTCATCCCAGAAACCATTCCAGCAAAAGCCTTGTAAAAGAACTTGTGTAACTTTCTAGGACTTTCTCTAATAAGAGGAAATATCTTTCTCCCTCCCTTTCATGAGACTCTAGGAAAGCACAGTGGGTCTATTTGTCTCTCTTATTGGTAGTAAGCTAAAGAATTAGGCAACTTGGAGACAGATTGCTGGTATTTGCACACTCTCTCTACATGTGAGGATAATTGCTACCAAGCAAGGACATTTCATATGAATCTACTTAAAAAGAGGACCACAAGCTGGGCGTGGTGGTGCACACCTGTAATCCCAGCACTTTGGGAGGCTGAGACAGGCGAATCGCAAGTTCAAAGCCAACCTCAGCAATGATGAGGCACTAAACAACTCTGTGAGACCCTGTCTCTACATAAAACACAAAATAGGGCTGAGGATGTGGCTCAGTGGTTGAGTGCCCCTGAATTCAATCCCTGGTACCAAAAAAAAAAAAAAAAAAAAGAGAGAGAGAGAGAAAGAGAATCACAGTTTTGTAATCAGTGGGGGAAAATTTCAACTGCCGCTTCCTATGGAACAAATCAAGCCAGGTACAGTGGCACATGCCTATAACACCAGTGGCTTGGAAGGCTGAGGCAGGAGATCACAAGTTCAAAGCCAGCCTCAGCAATTTAGCAAGGTCCTCAATAACTTGGCAAGACCCTGTCTCTAAATAAAATACAAAAAAGGGCTGAGGATGTGGCTTAGTGGTTAAGTGCCCCTGGGTTCAATCCCCAGTACCAAAAAATAAAAAATAAAAAAATTAAAAGATATTAAAATATATTTTCTTAGGCTTAGCAAGTCTAAGTTATAATTGAACTATACATTCAATGACTGATGTGCTACTTTTCTCAGTGTACAACTTTTTTTTTTTTGGCAGTGCTAGGAAGTCAAACCCAGCACCTTGCACGTGGTAGGCAAGTGCTCTACTACTGAACTACATTCCGGCCCTCAACATACATTTCCTGAAAAAAATTATATTTCATAACATCTTTCACTCTGCTTGGACTTTAAAGACTCCATCACAGAAGAGGTAAGGTTTTGTTTGTGTGTGTTTTGCACCATATTTAAGAGTTTATCAAATTTCCCCAGAGCTTTTCTTTGTTGTTTGATATTTACATCATTTATTTTTGAAGGGTGTTATCTGGCACCATCTTTCTCAATACTGTTCTTCATTTGCAAGCGTGTTTAAGCAGGCCACATCTTTGTCAGTGTTTTTATTTGAGAATCTAGTAATTCTCCAATATTATTTTTTGTCAATTTCATGAAATCCTGCATCTTTTGCAAGTTTTGCAGATTTTTCTCTGCAGGTATTTTGCATAATATTTACTTTATACTTGCTAAATTTTTATAGTTGCAAGAGACCCACCCACAGAGAGGTAATCCATGGGGTAGCAGTGCTACCCGAGAAATGATGTTTTAGTAGGGACCAGTTTTATAAGTGACTGGTTTGTTAGTGAATATTTTCACTACTCAATTTCCTAACTTCAAGGAATTGAATATCCTGCCTCTGCCTCTCAAATTCCTGGGATTATGTGTGTGCACTACAACACCTGGCTAAATGTACATATGCTTAAACCACATGACCCCCTATGTACCCAAGATATATATATATACACACACACACACACACATACACTATGAACTGTACACTAGCTAACAAATTATTGTACCTTGTACTTGAATGTGGTATCGCAATGTTACTATTTCCTGTACCTGGGGGAGTGGGCAGTTTAACTAAGTTTTAGTTTCAAAATTCAAGAACCTACCTCTTCTGAGCCAACCACAGGGAGTTTTCATAGATTTCTAGTCATTTCAGTAGCAGCCTAATGATTGTGTCCTCAGAAAGAAAAAGACCACTAATTTTTTTTTTCCCCCAGTACTGGTGATGGAACCTTAGGCCTTGCCTTGCTCTGAGTTACATCTCAGCCCTTTTTGTTTTATTTTGAGATAGTCTTGATAAATTGTCAAGGCTGGCCTGGAACTTGCAATTCTGCCTCAGCCACCCCAGTTGCTAGAATTATAGGCTTGCACCACCACACAGGACATGGGCTGCTAATTTTGTATGTATAGTTATCATAATAATAATCTCTAACATTTCTTGGGCCAAGGTTCTGCTGCAAGAGCATTACTGTACTAGGGCAACTCTATAACCAAGATACACAATTCTGTTTCCATTTTGTAACTAAGTTCATGTGTATCTTCTGTGTTGCTAACTACCGGTTGAAATCAATAGGGGCATCTTCACACGCACAAATCCTCTTTCCTTAGTTCAGTCTGAAAAAGCATTTTCTTTCTTTTTCTTTTTATGGTGCTGGGGATTGAACCCAGGGCCTTGTGCATGCAAGGCAAGCACTCGACCAATTGAACTATATCCCCAGCCCTGAGAAAGCATTTTCTTGGCCCTGAACAGAAAGATAAGTCAGTAAGTGAGGCTTCTAGCCCACACTTTATCACAGAATCCTAGAGCTGAGTGGGATTCCTCTGGCCAGGAAGCAAAGACAGACAAAACTCACACCCCATCCAGCCTGGCCCCAGCCCCCTGCTTCAACATCTTCAGGGTTCAAATGCCCACCACCTTCCAAGGTTCCTTGTTTTATGTTTTCATTTTTGGTGGTATGGGAGATGGAACCCAGGGCTTATGCATGCTAGGCAAGCACTGTACCACTGAGCTAACTACCCAGCTCTGTTTATTTTTAAATAATTACAATTGTTCAAAAGCTTCTTTTTATGCCAAGAAAAAATCGTCCCCCATGTAGCTTCCAGCCCACTAATGCCAGTTCTGCCACAGTAATCACCCCAAACAAATTCAATTCCTTTTCCTTGTAGCTGCCTTCTGAGAGTAGAAGGCCTCTCACCTAAACAGGTGAGAAACTGCCTGCTCTGAGTTTACACATCTTAATTACATTTTTAGTAGGCTGTCAACCTAGAACCATAGGTTTTTTCCTGGAATTGAGCATCAATTAATAAAATAAATTAGCCTTTAAAAAGGTTAAACACAGGCCAACAAATAACTTGCAAAAAAGTGTTTGCACAATCCTCCCAAAGAATGGCTCTTTTCCCAGACACTGTGTAAAAGGTGCCTAAACCCACTGATAAGAATGTGGGAAAGAAGTCACAAGGATGATAATATGCCTGGCTGCTTCCAGTGTGAGTGACCCCAAAGGATAATGGGTTTGTCTTGACAACTGACCTCTCTTTGAAGCAGAGTTCTTTAAGAAATAGTACTAGAGTTTCTGTAGCCACTGTCTGGCTGACTTCTCCCTTTTAGAAGATATGGTAGAAGAGGTGGTCCTTCAGCAATTTAATTTCCCAGGACATGGAGGAGGAAGGTAGATGGAAAGTGGACAGAAGGAGGAGGAAAACTTTCCATTTTTTTTCTCTTATTTATTTATTTATAGACAGGGTCTCATTGAATTGCCCAGGATAGCCTCAAACTTGCAATCCTCCTGCCTCATCCTCAATTTTTTTTTTTTATAATTTACTTGGCAGTGCTGTGAATTAAACCCAGACCTTGCACATGCTCTCAAATTTATTTAAGTTAAGTGCTCTACCACTGAACTACATCTCGGTTTCCAAGTCAGGTTTTTAAACCCAGCTGCTTGGCCCCAGATGGAAGCTTCTTCTCTGGCGTTCATGATTGCTCAAAATTGCCTGAGCATCACTGAAGTATCCACCATAGGCATCCAGTTCTTTGATGCCACATCTGACTTTTGTAGAGCCCAGAAAAGGATAAAGAACTGGCCTTTTTGTGAAAAGAGTGCATATGAGACACCAGGACTAGTGTCTGGGCCCAGGCTAATGGTCCATGAGGACCATCCCCTCCAACTTCACAGTCTACCCATGTCCTTCTCTGCTCAGAGGAGGGAACTGAGACATGGAGAAGTTTAAAAATGAGCCATACAGCTGACCAGTGTTCCAGGCCTAGGTGGGTTACCCCTGTTCCCTGTCCTCAGGTGATGTGTGCCCAAGGATTGCGGCCTCTGCTCCAGGTTGGGCCCACCAAATGCTTTCCTGATTAGAGCAATCATTCCCTAGCCTAGATGACCATGAGCTGCACTCAGGGAGCCAGAATACACATAGATCCATGGGGCTCTTCCTATAGATCCTAAGTTTGTAGCTCTGGGGTAGGCATCAATATTTTTCAAACATTTCTCAGGTAGTTTTTTTTGTTTTGTTTTTGATGCTGGGGATGGACCTCAGGGGTGCTTAACCACTGAGTCACATACACAGGCCTTTTATTTTTTTATTTTGAGACAAGGTCCCACTAAGTTGCTTAGGGCCTCACTAAATTGCTGAGGCTGGGCTTGAACTTGTGATCCTCCTGCCTTAGCCTCCAGAATTGCTGGGATTATAAGTGTGTACCCCCAAGATCAGGTCTTCAGGCAGTTTTGAAAATCAACCAAGTGTGAGCATTGGACTAGATTATTAATTGGGGCCTTTATGTTTAACTTCACCTAATTTCAGGTGCCTGTTTTTCTGGACTTAGATTCAGTAATCAAGCTGCATATCACACCAGTGTATAACTCTGGAGCTTTGAGGCTCATGCTTGCCATTCAGTCACTTGACACATGTGGGTAAAGTGCCCATGATGCTACTGTACCATGCCAGGAGTGGGGATATGCCACCAAGCTTGCAGTCTAGTAGCCATATCCCAGTACTGTCCTTTCCACCAACCCTCCTCTGCATCTTTGAGTTTTAGATCTACTGAGTTTATTAGCCCATGAACTTATTTCAGAGCAAATTCTATATTTTGTCCATTTCTAATTCATTTTCTCCTGAATTTGCCCTTATGCCCAATTACCCACATATAGTGTCATGATTTTCACTCAGTAGATGACTATTAAATGAATGCATTGTGGGACATGCCTGTAATCGTAGTTGCTTAGGAGGCTGAGGCAAGAGGATCTCAAGTTCAAGACTAGCCTCAGCAGCTTAGCAAGACCCTGTCTCAAATAAAAAGGACTGGATTTGTGGCTCAGTGGTAAAGTGCCTCTAGGTTCAGTCCTCAGAACCTAAGTAAATTTATTCACTTATCAAATATTTCCAGAGTGCCTACTGTATGCACCTTCTTTATCTTTTTTCCTTGCCCACACTGGCTGCCATGGTTGTTGCTGACAGGCCCTAAAGAAGGTGAGAGAAGCTGGGCATGGTGGAACACACCTGTAATCCCAGCAACTCGGGAGGCTGAGGCAGGAGGATCACAATTTCAAAGCCAGCCTTAGCAATTTAGCCAGGCCCTAAGCAACTTAGTAAGACCCTGTGTCTAAATAAAATACAAAAAAGGCTGGGGACGTGGCTCAGTGGTTAAGTATCCCTGGGTACAATCCCTGATACAAAAAAAAAAAAAGATGAGACAAGCTGATAGTGGTGGCCAATCCCTGTAATTCCAATGACCCACAAGGCTGAGGCAGGAGGATTTCAAGTTCAAGACCAGCCTCCTCAATTTAGCAAGGCCCTAAGCATCTTAAGAAGACCCTGTCTCAAGATAAAAAATAAAAAGGGCTGGGGATGTGGCTTAGTAGTTAAGTGTCCCTGGGTTCAATCCCTGGTACCAAAAATAAAAAAATAAAGGTGAGGCAAGCACGATATCAAGGGCACAAAATTTTAGGACAGTCTCTCACTCCATGTGATACAAGTGCAAGGCCCACTCCTGAGACCGAGGGCCTCTTCTGTCTGGTATGCTGGATGCTTCTAGGGCCACTATGCATCTATGCATCCACCCATCCTGAGTCCTAAGTGATCTGCCTAACTAGACTATGAAGTCTTTTTTTTTTTTTTTTTTTTTTTGGTACTGGGGATTGAACTCAGGGGCACTGGACCACTGAGCCACATCCCCAGTCCTGTTTTGTGTTTCTTATAGAGACAGGGTCTCCTGTTTTAGTTGCTTAGCGCCTCGCCATTGCTGAGGCTGGCTTTGAACTTGCGGTTCTCCTGTCTCAGCCTCCCTAAGTGCTGGGATTACAGGTGTGCGCCACTGCACCCAGCTTAGACTATGAAGTCTTACTCTGATCTGTCCCTTCCTCTTCTTCTTGCCCCACCTTCATAGGCATTCTACTTTGTACAGTGTTTTCCAGAATCTTGTCCCTGACCTTCTGCCAGGAATACCTGGTAACACTTGTTTAAAATGCAGCTTTGCCTCGTCCTGCCTATTGAATCAGGTCCTTTGAGGGTGGAACTTAGGAATCTGCGTTATTGACAAGCTCTCTTTGTGGCTAAGGCACACAGAGGACCCCTACCTATTGATTTGTTCAGTCAGTATTGCTAATACCAATACTAGAAGAAAATGTGCCTTTGAATGTGCTCCTGTACCTTGGTAATTCTGTTTGTGGGGACACAAAAGGAAGGTGTGGATGGGGTAGTCTGCAGGTGCCCATGCTGGCCTCTGTAGGAAGATCTTACTCGGCTCAGCCTTCCATCTTTGCTAGGCCAGCCTGGGTTTTGCCACACCTTCCTTCAACTTCTTTCCTTGCCCACACTGGCTGCCCAAGAAGCTAGAGGCTGGCACCGTCAATAGGTTTTGCAGCTGGGTTCAGGTTTCTATGGTGCCAAATAGGAGGTGGGTGAGCAAACAGGGCTCATGGGAGGGTCTGTAAGTTTGTTCATCCTTAACTCTAAGACAGGGACCTATCATTTTCACTTGCTTCACATAGTACTCTGCATGCATTCCCACACAGAAGACGGTGTCAGATGCATCCTCTTTCATGGTGATCATCTGAAGGAGATAAATCAATCATGTGAGTCACCAGTAAACTGCAGGGTGGAGCACACCTTTGATTTCCCAATTCATTAGCCTCTTGGCGGGATCAGCATGAGAGTCTTCTGGCTGTCCATTCACACCCGGCTCAGGAGTGGGCTTGCATCTATGTTTTAGCTTGTTCTTGAAATGATTCAGGCAGGAAGATAGGAGACCCGAAGTCCAGCTCAGAAGGCGCTTTGCGGGTGAGGTTGGCATCTGGGTCACCATCCCATTGTCCCTGTGAGGCAGAACCTCCCAGAGCAGGCCATGCCAGTTGATTTAATTAATAACATGTTTATTTGCCTGAAAGGTTGAGGGCAGAGGTTTTCAAGCTTCTGTATGCATCAGTATTATTTCCTATTCAGATTGTTGAAACAGGGGCTCACCCTACACTCTTAAGAGATAGGGCAGGAGGGGCTCAGTGGTAGAGCACTTGCCTAGCATGTACGAGGCCCTGGGTTTGATACTCAGCCCCACATTTAAAAAAATGACTAAATAAAATAAAGGTACAAAGAAATGTTTAAAAAAGAGAGAGAGATAGGGGCAGGAAAAAATTGGTCTTTTCACCAAATTTGCAAGCAATTCATACACACACTACACACAAGTCTGAGATTTCTGGGGCTTTGAACTAGGACCTCCTATCTTGGTCATCTCTTAACTCAAGCAGGGCCTTTTGCCCCTCCTATGCTTCTTCTTCAAGTGTGGTAGTTTGTATCTGTCAACTTGAATGAAATGAACTACCTTTCCTAGAGCCCTTTCCCTATATGGTTCTGAGTTAGAATTGACCTGAAGAGAAAATCGTACGTGATTTGGAGAAAGTGAAGTGGTGGTCTTTCCCTATGAAGGTGGTTGGGGTCAGACATGGTGACAGACACAGAGGGTCAGCAGTTTCTAGCCTATTCTTGTTCCCTTTCATCCCACCTCCAGATCTTCTTCCTGACTGTTGACACCAGGGCCCATAGTTGTCCAGCCTTCCCTCAGATGTTGAGTGGCATTTCACAGAGGACAGCCACAGGGCACTCCCCACGACCTCACCATGGGCTTCCTTTTCCACCCCTCCACAGCAGTGGTGCTGTGTGTTCAGCTTGTTAGATCCACTGCCTGGTGGTTCCTTCTCTGATCCTCTATTTCCTTCTGGGTCTTCACCTCCAAGGTTCCTCCTACAGCTACATAAAATATAACTCCTATAAGGACTAAAAGGGGTTCCGCTTCTCTGATTAAATCCTGACTGATCAGTCAAGAAGTACTTCCCCTGTCCAAAATAAAGCAAGAGTTGGGAACTAGCCTTTCATTTAGCTCCAAAGAAAAGTCTATAGCATAGGGAAGCTGAGACAGGAGGATCACAAGTTCAAAGCCAGCCTCAGCAACAGCAAGGTGTCAGGCAACTCAGTGAGACTCTGTCTCTAAAGATACAAAATAGGGCTGGGGATGTGGCTCAGTGGTTGAGTGCCCCTGAGTTCAATTACCAGTACCAAAAGAAAAAAGGAAGGAAGGAAGGAAAGGAAGGAAGGAAGGAAGGAAGGAAGGAAGGAAGGAAGGAAGGAAGGAAGGAAGGCAGGCAGGCAGTAGGCGGGCATCCATTGTTTTCTACTAATCATGTGAACAAGCTTGGGTAGGATTCCATATTTTCCCTGTTGTAACCTACACCATATTGTAATGTTACTACTTATTTGACATCTGTCCACCCACTTAGGACAATACCTGATTTAGTCACCTTTGGATCCCCACTGTCCAGCACAGAACCTGGCACAGAGGAGCATGCAGTAAATATTTGTGGAATGAGTGAATGAGCCATGCAGAGGTCACATCTGGTTTGGAGCTGGAACTTTCTTATCTGGCTGTATCCTCATTTGGACAGATCTAGCATTAGGGACCAGATGGTTGCCTTTCTGAGGGTGTGCAACACACAGCCATAGCTATGTTCCAGCCAGTCACTGGTCACCATAAACCTGATTTGTCTCCCCACGGTGCTTGGTCAACCTCGGCTGATCACGAACTATATCAAAATTGGTAAACACATACTGCATGAGACCCCATTCTGTTCTCCAGATCCCATGATTGCTGACCTACTGTGGGACTCCAGCTCTCTCAAGACAATACCCCAGATAGTTCTTCCCAATAGATCAGGGTTGCCATGCTGAATGGAAGTTGTTCTTTACCCGTGGGCAGCCCCAGCAAGCCCTCTTACTGTCACGTGTGCCAGCTAAAGCATTACCAGTACTTTAGATCATGGGGAAGTCTTTAGCAAAGAAAACCAACATGTGAAGCAGAAATTGAGTTGTAAATAAATGACATCAAGTTTATTCAGCTTAAGCAACCAATAAACCAAACATACACACACACAAAAAAACCATTTTCTCCCACCAGATCAAATGGAAAAGGCAAAATGACAGCTTGGTCTGTATGATATTGCCACATTAAAATGGGCGTAGGGCTGGGCACAGTGGCACATGCCTGTAATCCCGGTGACTCAGGAGGCCCAGGCAGGAGGATCACAAATTCAAAGCCAGCCTCAGCAACTTAGTGAGGCCCTAAGCAACTTAGCAAGACCCTGTCTCAAAATAAAATATAAAATGGGCTGGGGATGTGGCTCAGAGATTAAGTACCCTGGGTTCAATTCCTGGTACCAAAAAAAAAAAAAAAAAAAGATGGGGTAGGTACAGATCGAAATGCCTAGAGACAAGGCTGCTGGTGCTGGGGACTCACTCACCCCACATGCAGGCTGTTAGGAGTCTCCAAGGCCCACCCATCTCCCTGCCCTCCGTTGCCTTGCTTTACCTATAGAGCTTGGTATTGGGTAGCAGTGAATCGATCCCTGGCGTGCTGGCAAGTGAGGTGAGGCACCACGGTGTGGTGGAAAGACGTGGACCAGAGGCCAACATGTGGCTTCCTGCTGCAGCTCTGCCACCTACAAACCATGCGACCTTGGACAAAACAACATTTTTGAGCTGCCATTTTCTCATCTGTGAAAGGAGTGGGGAGAGTAATTATTAGCTGTGTGTGTATCTCACTGGCATATCGAGAACACCTCATAAAATTGGGACAGCTGATGTTAAAGTGCTTTAAGTAAGGAAGGGGAAGTTTTTGTTTTCTTCACTACTTATAGTGAGCACTGGCCATTCCTTGCTGCAGGTGGTCAGGGTTAGACGTGGTGACAAACACAGAGGGTCTCACTCCCCACCCCACTTCCAGCTCCTCTTTCTGACCAGTGATGGCAGAACTGGCAGTGGCAATTCCCCACCCGTCCTCACATGCTGGGCTGGGCAGCATTTCCATCAAGAAGGAACCCTCTCAGGGCACAGCTCCCTAAGGCCTCCCCCTGGACTCCTTGAGGACAAGCAGTGCTACATCATCGCACAGAGCCTGGCTCATAGCACAGTGGGGTACGTAGTAAAACATTTGTTGGATAAACAAATGTGAACACAAACATCTTACTCCCCTGGGAGAAGGGAGCCTGTGTTCAAGAAGGGGCACACAGGGGCCTCCAGATGTGGATATTATACTCTTTGTCTTAGGCCACAGGGGTTACATGTTTATTGTCATTCTGTGTTGTATGTTGAATCTTTTGTAGGTTTTCAACATCTAGTAAAAGCATTTAAAAATATTAATGCAGGGGCTGGGGATATAGCTCAGTTGGCTTGCCTCACATGCACAAGGCCCTGGGTTCAATCCCCAGCACCACACACACACACACACACACACACACACACACACACAACTTAAAAAATATTAATGCAGGACTGGGGTGATAGAGCATGTGCTTCGTAGGGATGAGGTCCAGTTCCATCCCCAAATTGAATCACAAAAGAAAAAAGAAAAGAAAGAAAAAGTAGAAGGTTCATTAGCAAAGGAAGACAGCATAATGTCACTCTTGCTGTTTCTACTCTAGCTCTAAAACTTTTCTAAGTGAGCTCACCCAATTCTCACCATACGTTTGGGTCAACCTTTGTTGAAGTTGGAGGAATTTATGAAAAGCAAGTAAAGCAGAAACCAGACTCAACAGGACCTACTTTTTAAAGAAAGAGTATGTATGCTGATTTTTTTGGTTTGAATTTACTGCCTCTCTCTTATGTGTGTGTCAGTCCTGAGCCTGGTCCACATAAAGTTCAGGTGAGCCATTTTGTCTGCGTGTGCAGTGGCCTCTGTCTTGCTTCACCTCGCTGATTCGTACTCGGCTTTTAAGAGCTGCTCCAGGTGTTATCCTTTCCAGGAAGTTTCTCTGAATTGGCAAACTGGATTAAGAAGCATTGTGCCACTTTAATACAGCTATGTCAATGATTCCTGATTAGAGTGATTTTGTTTTCCCTGGGGACACTTGTCAATGTCTGGAGACTATTTGTGTGTGTGTGCAAGGTAATGGTGATTGAACCCAGGGCCTCATGTATGCTTAGTAAGCACTCCACTGAGCTAATCCCAAACCCTTTACCCCTCCCCCCTCATTTTTTTTTTTTTTTTTTGGTACTGGAGATTGAACTCAGGGGCACTGAGCCACATTCCCAGCCCTATTTTGTGTTTTATGTAGAGACAGGGTCTCACTGGGTTGTTTAGCATCTCACCATTGCTGAGGCTGGCTTTGAACTCGCGATTCTCCTGTCTCAGCCTCCCAAAATGCTGGGATTACAGGCTTGTGCCACTGTGCCCGGCTCCCTCCTCATTTTCAGATAAGATCTCAAAGTTAAATTGTCCTGGATGGTCTCAAACTAGTGATTCTCCTGCCTCAGCTTCCCAAGTAGTTGGGTTACAGGCATGTACCACTGCACTCAGCCCTGGAGACCTTTTCTTTTTTCTTTTTTTTTTTTTTTTGGTAGTGGGGATTCATCTCAGGGGTACTTGACCAGCACTATTTTGTGTTTTATGTAGAGACAGGGTCTCACTGAGTTGCTTAGTGCCTCACCATTGCTGCGGCTGGCTTTGAACTCACGATTCTCCTGTCTCAGCCTCCCAAAGTGCTAGGATTACAGGCATGCACCACTGCACCTGGCCCTGGAGACCTTTTCAATTGTCCTGATTCTGCTGGGGGACAGTGGGGGAAAGGGTACATGATGTACCATTGGGATCTAGTGGATAGAGGCCACTTAGCATCCCAAATACATAGCATGACCATCCCCACATCAAGGAATTATTTGATCCAAAATGTCAATAGCAGCACTGTTGAGACCCCTGCTTGATGGTGTCCCAATGAGACCCAAGCTCATCCTGGGCACGGGCCTTGATGACTTAGCCTTTCATCCCCAACACCCTGCATACTGCTTGAAACCACTCCCCTTCTCCACAGACATGCACACACACACACAAACTATATATATATATATTTGTTGTTGTTGTTCATTTCACCTATTATAAGGTACAGTACTTAGCTAAAGATGCACACAGCTAAGGTTCCTGCTCTCGAGGAGTCTTGTAATCAAATTGCGGAAAAGGTCATGTAAACTCCTAATTATTCACAAGACAGCTGGAAAACAGGGCCATAACAGAGGATAGGCAAAGCGCTTTGGGAGAACTGATTATTAGGTTGAACCAGATAAAGTTGCTGACATCCTCCCTTTTTAACAGGGAAAACAACAATTTTGTATGGTTCACCCCCAAAATGTGGCTTAACCTAAGTACTTCAGACTGGATTAGGGGTGGTGAGCAGACATGACTGAGGAGAAACCAGCAACTGTGTTTCATACCTTGCCTTTTCCACTGCATGGTCTCTCCTTGAATGCAAGGACCAAACTTTTTTACTTCTTTGTATTTTTTTCCCTTTTCCCCACATCACACTTCCTGGAAGAGAACCTTATACTTATAAATAAAGCATTAGTCATTTTTGGTTGAGTAGAGCGTTACAAATTGGCTTTAGCATTGTGGCTACACTTCAACCCCTGGAGAAATCTAAAGAACAGAGTTATTTAGGCATAAAATATAAAGTGATTTCCTGGTGGCAATAGGTACAAGAAAACACAGTTCCCAGCAGAGGACTGGGGATGTAGCTCAGTGGCAGAGCACTTGCCTAACATGTGTGAGGCCCTGGGTTCAATCCCCTGCCCCACCAAAAAGGCCACAGCCTGTGGCCATCATGGAAACTGTCAGGAGCCAAAAGCCCAGAAGCATAGTTGGTGGTCACCTGTATGGTCACGAGCCCTGGCGTGTCAGATAGCCTGACATACCTGGCCCATGAGTCTTGGCCACTTACCTCGTGTTCAGGAGCAGGTGGTAGAGGATAAACATTTCAAAGCTGGACTTAGAACTTGGCAGAGTCCTGCTTTCAACCATGTGCAAGCCAGAAAACTGAACTTTTTATAAGGGTCAAACTTCGGTAAGTCTGATAAAGTCTGGCTCCAGATGTCGATCTAGCCTCTTGAAAGGATTGCCCAAAGCTCATTGTTGCCAGATTGGATGTTACCAGTGGTGCTTAGTCTCTGCTTGTGAGTGGAATCCGGCAGCACCGACTGCCTGACAGCTCCTGATGCAAGTCTGGGCAGGAGCTAGAAGCTTGCAGCCAAGAAGATAAGCCCAGGATAGCCCCGGAGGCTATCCAGCCATCCACCAGTTGGACCTGCTCAGGGCACTAGTAACCCCTGCAATGACACCAGACACCAGTAGTAAGAATGCCTAGGATTCAAAGTGCTTCTCCCTCTAGGGGACTTCTAGAAAGCAGAGGCAGCTCCAGTCCTTCCAAATGCTACAATGACCCCAAGGATGATTATCCAAGTGAATTGCAGTTGATGCTTGAATGTTGTCCTAACCAGACACTCTTATCAGAGCATGGACTGAAATGCTTGATTCTGGCCTAAAAATCCTAGATTCTGGCTGTAGGTGTTGAGATTGTTTTAAGTAAAATAATTCAGACTGTGATGGTAATATTTCTTTAGCTATTTCACATAGATATATTTTTTTGTTTTAATGCTACTCCACAGGGGAAAGGGCTTGTGAAAACTTGATCAGCTGATGTTTGCGGACTCAGATTCTTTGGAATTTGTCTATGAGATGTGGTGGGGCAATGGGCTTCTACCATTTCCCCAGGGGAGAGGTTGCTCAACCTTTGAAACCACACAGCTCTCCAGCATTTGTTATTGTAAGCTCCCAGTCCTTCTGATTCTAAAATGCTATAATGTGGCAATTGCTCTGGAGGTCAGTGCTTCTCAAAGGTACCTACTTTTGGGTTGGGGATATAGCTCAGTTGGTAGAGTGCTTGCCTTGCATGCAGAAGGCCCTAGGTTCAATCCCCAGCACACAAAAACAAAACAACCAAACCAAAAAGATACCAACTTTCTAACTCCTCCTATTGAGTATGCTCTTGGCGACCTAGGAACTGTTGGCTTGTGATTGGAGGGTTTGAATCTATGTAAAATCAAATTAAATTCCAAAGAAGGAAGACTTATTTTTCAGTGCTGAGGATCAATCCCAGGGCCTCATGAATGCTAGTCAGGCACACTACCGCTGAGCTGCATCCCAGCATAAGATTTTGTTTTATTTCATATATTTGGTCAGAGACAAATATTCTTTTATATAACTGTGATAAGTTTTGACTCATAAATGCATCTTTCTTTCCTTCTTTTTCTTTTGAGTACTGGGGATGGAACCTAGGAGTGCTCTACAACTGAACTGCATCCCAGCCCTTTTTACTTTTTGTTTTATTTTATTTATTGGTACTGGAGATTGAACTCAGAGGTGTTTCTACTACTAAGCCACATCTCCAGCCCTTTTTGTTTTTATTTTGAGACAGAGTCTCACTCAGTTGCTGATGCTGGCCTCAAATTTGTGATCTTCCTGCCTCAGCCTCCTGAGTCACTGGGATTTTAGACATGTTCCACCACACCCAATTCATAAAGCTTCATTTCTAGATACTGCATGTTAAAGCCACTGACGTTTCAAGGGCAGAGACCATATCTGATTTCTTTCTTTCCCTGTCATACTAGAGAGTATGATAAGTGTTTGTTGAATGACCATGTATTCCTAGCATCATTTCTAGCTTTATTTTATTTTATTTTATCTTTTTAATTTGTTGCTGAGGATTGAACTCAGAGGTGCTTAACCACTGAGCAACATCCCCAGCCCTTTTTATTATTTTCAGACAGGGTCTCACTAAGTTGCCCAGGCTGGCCTCAAACTTGTGATCTCCTGCCTCAATCTTCTGAGTTGCTGGGATCATAGGCATGCATAACCACACCTGGCACTATTATCTTTTGTACAAAACTACTATTACAACAGTAAGTATAAAAGTTGTAAAGAGTCCAGGGGCTGGGATTGTAGCTCAGCGGTAGAGTGCTTGCCTTGCATGCGTGAGGCCTTGGGTTCGATCCTCAGCACCACATACAAAGCAATAAAATAAAGACATTGTGTCCATCTACAACTAAAAAAAATTTTTTTTAAAAAGTTGTAAAGAGTCCAAACCCACAGTTTGATAAGTGAAATTCAACATCCTCTGTGTTCATTAGGTTTTTCTAGTCTGAGTAGTAGCACTGTCCACAGATAAAGAAACAATTTTTGTTTATTTCATTCATTTTGGTGGTGCTGGAACCCAGAGCCTTGCACATGCTAAGCAAGTGCTCTACCACTGACTGAACTTGTGCATGCGAGGCAAGCACTCTAACAACTGAGCGATATCCCCAGACCCTGTCCCCATGTTTTATAAGAAAAATTTTTCTACTTCATCTATCCTGGAGGCTCCTGGGAATCCTATATTATCATGTCTATGGTTTGTTACAACTAGCATGTAGGCTTGTTCTCTAAAGTTTATGGGAATCATTGCAGTAGCATGCTGGAGATGGTGCATACCAACTCTCAAGAGCAGATTTATGCCCAGCATAGTAGCTCAGGCCTGAAATCTCAGCAACTCTGGAGGCTGATGCATGAAGATCAAAAGTTTGAGGTCAGCCCAAGCAATTACCAAGACCCTCAGCAACTTAATGAGATCCTGTCTCAAAATTTTAAAACAGGGGTCTGGGGTATATATAGCTCAGTGGCAAAGCATTCCTGTATTCAATCCATAGTAACAACAACAACAACAAAAAAGCCAATTGTATATCTCTCTTCCCAATTCTGCTCAGTGACCTCATGTTGATGACTTGAAATCAGCCCTTGTGGAGTATTTATATCAAGGACATTGGCAAATGCTACAAGTCAGGACTTTTTATTTTCCTGGGGAGCTGGTTTCTAAACATGTGCTACCAATCCCCTGAATAATTGTTTCAAATATCATACAGTTGTAGGTGATGCTCTCTATGTCATGATGTTAACTATTCTTTTCATTGAAAAAGCCACCCATACAAATGTATAGAGTAGAAACTTTTGTTTAAAAGGGATCTACAAATAAAATGGTTAAAATAGAATAGAAATTTACTTTTTTCTCAGATAAAGGCTCAGAGGTAGGCTCCCTGGAATTGATAAGGCAACTCTATTATCCTGAATATGTTGTTTTTGTCTTTGGGCTTAAGGTGGCTACTCCAGCTCACACCTTCATATCTGTATCCCAGTGATCCAGAAGAGGAATCAAGAAAGGCAACCTTTATTCCTTTTTAAGGGCATGGCCCAAAAGTTGTACATATCCTTTCTGTTCTATTTTACTGGGTAGAATATAGCCACATGGCAACAGCTTTACAAGAGATCCCACATGCATAGCTAAACCTCAGGATTTCTATAATCAAAAGAAGGGGCCAGGCTCAGTGGCACACGCCTATAATCCCAGCGGCTCTGGAGGCCGAGACAGGAGGATTGGGAGTTCAAAACCAGCCTCAGCAAAAGTGAGGCACTAAGCAACTCAGTGAGACCCTGTCTCTAAATAAAATACAGCAAATAGGGCTGGGGATGTGGCTCAGTGGTTGAGTGCCCCTGAGTTCAATCCCTGGTACCAAAAAAAAAAAAGGAAGGGAAAATGGATATTGGTGGTTAGCTGACAGTCTTGATCATTACAGTGTAAACAATTCCATTGACATAAAAGGACAGTGAAAGTTGGCATCCATCTCTCCCACTCTCACTTCTAGTCTTCCGCCCTAAAGGGAGTTCCAGCAATTTTCTCTATATGTAACAAAATACATGAATATGTTTTTTCTTAGGGAAGGCATGTAGCCCCAAAGGGTAAAGTGTGGACTTAGGTGTCACAGTGGCCTAGAGTTTAATCCTGGGTCTACATCTTAGTGACTGTGGGAATTCAGGTAGCACACTTAACCTCTGTACTGCAGTTCTCTGTATGCAAATGGAGATGGTAATAGTACTTAACTCTCTAGGTTCTTGCAAAGACCAAATGTGACCACACACTTGGTGCTTTGATCAGTTCCTTGCACATACTAAGCACTCAAATATGGGCTGTTGTAATTATAGTTGTATCAGTTTAATAACATGGAATGCTTATGTATTCAGAAATAACAGCATTGATTTTATTCATCTCAACTTTATGGTACCTTTGGCAATTTTGCTCAGAAGTTCATCAGTTCTCATCATAGAAGAAATGAATGGATTCCACAGTTAGAAGATCTGGATTTGAAGCTGGTTCTAATTTTATTGGCATTTGAATTAATCATTCAAACTCTCTGATCCTGAATTTCTGAATTTATAAAGTAGGAAAAATAATATGTACCTCCCAGGGTTTCGATGAGGAGCTAAGAAGACTATGTAGGTGGAAATGTGTCATAACTATTAAATTGCTGTTCTATATCATATCTGAGAACCGCTTAGTTGAGAAGGATTTTGGAGGCCATTTGGTCCAACTAGTTATATTGTGGAGACAATAGGATGGACTTCTTGGAGCACCTGCTCAGTTCACCCACAGAGGCAAGTTACAGCAACTATCAGTAGAGATCGCTCAAGAATGTGGCGTACACCTGTAATCCCAGTGACTTGGGAGGCTGAGGCAGGTAGATCACAAATTCAAGGCCAGCCTCAGCAATTCAGTGAGGCCCTATACAAGTCAGTGAGACCCTGTCTCAAAATAAAAAAATATAAAAAAGGGCTGGGGATGGAACCCAGTGGTAGAGCACCCTGTGTTCAATCCCAAGTACCACATGCATGTGCACACACACCCTCAACACACACATAAAGAATATATATCAAGGACTATAGAGGCTGGGGTTGTGGCTTAGTGGTAGAGCACTTACTTGCCTAGCATGTGTAAGGCATTGGGTTCGATCCTCAGTACCACATAAAAACAAAGTATTGTGTCCATCTACAACTTAAAAAAAAATTTCAAAAGAACTATAGTCTAGGGGCTGGGGTGGTGGCTCAGTGGTAGAGTGCTTGCCTAGCATGTGTGAGGCACTGGGTTTGATTCTTAGCACCTCATATAAATAAATAAAATAAAGGTCCATTGACAACTAAAAACTATTTTTTAAAAAAGAACTATATTCCAGTGTAGGCTGCATGTTTAGCACGCAAGAGGCCTAGGTTCAATCTCCAGCAATGCAAAAAAGAAAGAATACCTATGGAGTTAGTTCTTTTCTGTCTCACTACCACCTCTCCAGGCCAGGTTAAATAAATATACCATTCCACACTATTACAATAGCCCCTTAAATGGTCTCCCTTCTTCAGATTTCACCCTACCTGCAATTAGTCCATTCTCCCATTCTGTACCCAACTGACAGTCATCCTTTAAAAACAAAACAGAACAAAGGTCTGATGTTATGTGACTCTTCTGCTCAAAAAACATTCTAAAGACTTCCATTTCCAGTCGTACAGTGAGACAGGTTTCTGGACTGACCTCTTTGGTACAATATGTGCTCTAGAAAGTATTGAAGACCTGGCAAGACAATGAAGAATTTTCTAATAGGACCAAATCCAAGTCACACTGGGAACCCAAAAAGGTAAACAGAGGATAGGAGCCACATTTTTTCTGAGATTTGTTGTAACTGCTAAACTTTATAATGCACATTATTATCTGGAAACAATATTTAAATTGACATCAATAAAATCAAACTTTGGCCAGATGTGGCCTCCAGACTACATGGAGACTGGAGACTGGGGTAGGGGGAGGTGTGAGTGGTGATTGGTGCTCCTTAAAGGTCCTGAATTTGTTTATAATCATTGTTCTTTTTTTTTTTTTTCTTTTTAATTTGTTTCTGGGGATTTAATTTGGGGTGCTTTACCACTGAGCTATATCCTCAGCTCTTTTTAGTGTTTAATTTGAGGCAGGGTCTCACTAAGTTGCTGAGGGTCTCAGTAAATTGTCCAAGCTGGCCTCAAACTTGAAATCCTCTTTCCCAGCCTCCCAAATCACTTGGATTAAGGGCTGGTTTGTGCACTGCATTGGCTACTATTGTACTCTTTTCTTGTTCACTTCAGTGACTTCTAAGGCCCCGGGCTCCAGTCCTACTGTTTTAGAGGTTTCTGCTAAGCAGGTGAGAGAGTTACATCAGAGAAAGGTATGAAGGTATTTGCCTGAGTGTTTCCTAATTCTCTTTCTTTTCCCTTCCACAGTTTCTGAGTCATTTCTCTATTTTTAGGCAAGATGCCCAATACCTAATAGCTCATAATTTCTCTTTACTCTTCAGGAAGTGCAAATCCAGTCTGTGGATCACGTCCTTTAGCTGACAGTTGTTTTGTTGTTTTGTGATTCTGGGACCCCAAGGCCTCATGCATGCTAGGCAAGTGTATACCACTGAGCTTACCCCAGCCCTGACGGAGCCTCGTTACCAGGGGTTTAGAGCTGATGGTGGCAGAGACATCCAGGTAGGCAACACTTGTGTTCACTGGCAGGCCCCAGGTTTTTAAAGTAGGGCATCTCAGTGTTTCAGTACCTCGGTACCCCAGCTTCACGGAGTGTATAACATGTTCCTGGACAAAACAACAAGAGAAGAATCCAAGAAGGAAACAGTGAAGTTCTGGGAGGCAAAAGGGTGCAGTTTAGACATTAAAAGCATGAACTTTAGGGAAAGAGAGAGCTAAAACTCAATCCAGCCTCTGCTGCATTATGCCTGCTTAATCTCTGCCAAATTATTTAAGCCTCAGTTCCTTTATCTGTTAACTAAGGACACTATTCAGTTGAGCCATATGAAGTTGCTTTTACCAAATATTGTCCATTTCATATGGGCACAACCTAATAATGGCATCTACCCCATGGGGCTGCTGAGGATGAAATGAGATCGTTCAGGGAAAGGACACAGCACATGTTTTAGAGTATTTGGTCAAGAACTGAAGGCAGTGGGTGGGCAAGCCAGGCAGAAGGCATGGAGCATGCAAACTCTGAGGCAGGGATGTGCTTAACAGCACTTCAGGGACAGCAAGGAGACCTATGGGAGGGAAGGCGGAGGGAGGTGGCTTGGGGTCAGGTCACACAGGGCTATGTGGAGCTGTGTGAAGGCTGTGTGTATGTGTGTGTGTGTGGTGTGTGTGTGTAACTCAGTGATGAAAACAAGAACTAGTATTTATTGGGAAGGATGTTCTGAACATTTATGTGGCCCATAATAAATGCTCAATAAACAGAAAGCTGAGGATGTAGATGGTAGGTAGATGAATGAACCACAGAGAAGAACAGTAACTCTAAATGAAACAATTAGGCAGCCCAAAGTAGTACTTCCTGGGGAAAGAGCTGCATGCTATACTTCTAGACCTTGGACCCTCTAGGTCCAGGGAACTTTCCTCTGGGTCCAGATAAAGAGATGTGTCATGAGGGCAGGCCAGGAAGTTGTTCATAGGTGATATCAAGGTGGTAAATTTAGTGCACTTAGCAGTTAGGTACATAGGCTCTGGATTCATCTCTACCAGTTACTAGTTAAGTGACATTGGGCAGGTTAAGCACCCTGAGCCTTAGTTTCCACTTCTATAAAACGAGAGCTATGATGTTACCTCCCACATGGAGTTGCATGAGGATTAAATGAGATAATTCCAGCAAAGCCCCCAGTAAGCACTCGGTAATTATGATTCCTGGATCAAAGACACAGGATGTTGGGAAAGCAACTCCAAAGATGTTTTGAGCCTATTAATCACTGTTTCCTTTTAGAAGCTCATGTGAGGACATAGATTCTTCATCAGAAGAAACCTGACAAGCATCTCTAAGACCCAGGAAATCCTGAATAGGAAACTGCTGGCCTTGAGGTCCTGCTTCAAGTCCTGTGTGGAGGTTTAGAGGGAGAAAGGAGATACAAGACATGCAGCGGGAGGAACATAGGCATTGTTCCAAAATAGAGCTGGTGTTTTGGACCCTGGGTTAATGAAGAACAACTGTCCTGTGGCTTGAGGCAGAAGGTAAGGAGGTGGTACCATGTGCCCACCCTTCATTTAAACCTTGGCCTAGCCCTGTGGCCACCTTCTAAGAGTTCCTCTCCCAGACAGGGAAGCCAGCAAAGGCAGCGCCAGGACTTGAAATCTTCTTCCTGAAGCCAACATACTTGGAAGTAGGACCAGAATAATACTTGTGGTCTTACATCTGTGTGAATAATAGAGACCTCAAACATGAGCTCTGTGGGACGATTCGTTTGGTGCAAGAAGTAAAAAATCAATTAGAGCTCACTTAAGCAAAAAGAAAATAGTAATAGTAATATTATTGTTGTTTGGGGGAGGATTCTAGGAAGAGGTGAACCACAAAAATTTCAGAAGGCACAGAGGTCCGAAAGAGCACCTGCTTGGCCCAGCTGAACTTGACACATGGCTGGCTGGGACATGGGCAGAGCCTAAAGGGCCAGCATTGCCTATGGGTTACCAGTGCTTCTGGGCTGCTCCCAGAGGACAAGAAATTACTGGGGCTAGGCAGCACTCCAAGAGCCGCCCAAGGTATGGTGGGTTTCAAGAATAGGATCAGACAATGAGAGAATAAACTAATTGTGTGTGTGTGTGTATGTGTGTGCGCGCACACACACAGCTATAATGGGGATTGAAACCAGAGGTATTCTACCACTGAGCTACATCCTTAGCCCTTTTTATTTTATTTTGGGATCTTGCTAAATTGCCCAGGCTGTCCTTTAACTTGCAATCCTCCTTCCTTAGCCTCCAGAGTGCCTGTACCAGGCATGCACCACTGTGCCCAGCATAATTTTGTTATATAATTTTTGGGGGGTGGTGCCAGGGAGTGAACTCAGTGGTACTCAACCACTGAGCCACATCCCCAGCCCTGTTTTGTGTTTTATTTAGAGACAAGGTCTCACTGAGTTGCTTAGCGCTTTGCTTTTGCTAAGGCTGGCTTTGAACTCATGATCCCTCTGTCTCAGCCTCCCGAGCCTCTGGGATTACAGGCATGAGCCACCATGCCCAGCTATGTTATATAAATTTAAATGCAATTTAGATATAACACAGACTGTTCACATACCATTGTGTAAAATCAAACTGTGGATCTAGATGCTGGTTTATGGAGTCCAGGCAGTGACTGACTATTGTGAACTTACTGTTCTGGTCTGGGAGGCAGTATCTGGTGGATATCATCTGAAAGTTTGCTTTATAAGGGTTTTTATGTTTGTGTTTTTTTGGTACCAGGGATTAAACCCAGGGGCACTCAACCACTGAGCCACATCCCCAGCCCTATTTTATTTATTTATTTATTTATTTATTTGAGACAGAGTCTAAGTTGCTGAGGCTGTCTTTGAACTTGTGATCCTCCTGCCTCAGCCTCCCAAGTTGCTGGGATTACAGATGTGTGCCACTGCACCTGGCACTTTCTAAATCATAAAGGCATTATGAAAGCTAGATTACAGTACAACCACAAGAATGGGAAGTTATACTCCATGTATGTATAGTATGTTAAAATACATTCTAGTGTCATGTGTAACTAAAAAATAAATAAAAAATTTTTAAAAGGAAGTTCTATTATAGGAAATTTAGAAAGAGGAAGAAAACACCCCCACAAGCCCACTAACTTAATTCCATTGTGCCGTCACTTGAGTTGCTATTAGTCTTGTTACAATTTTTTTTACCCATTTTTTTATTGTCATGAGCTTGTTTGGCTCATGGGCTTCACAACAATTATACAGTCATATAAGAATGTGTATTGTGTGAAATGAACAGACTTGGCACAAGGGGAAGTAAAGTTGGTATTTTATAAAGGAAACACTGACCTTTGTGAAAATGTATAGATCTAATGCCATCAGTGAATTTCCAATAGGTAGCAATTTCCGTCTGCCACTTGCCAATAGCATGGTCATGCTCTTCCTTCCTGTCCCACTGGGAGTTTCAGCTCTGTGGCTCCCAAGTGGGTTGTACAGAGCATAGAAGGCAAAGTGGGTGGGCAGGAAGGAGCTAGGGGGTCCTGCCAGTGGTCTGGATGTCTAGATGAATGGTTTTCAGCTGGTGGCATTTCTACCCACCCACCAAGTGGACATCTGGCGACATTTTGGTTGTCACAACTTAAGGTGGGGAAGGGACACTGATGGCATCTAGTGAGTAACAGTCAAGAATACTGCTAGACATCCTTCAATACACAGGACAATACCTGCGACAGAAAAAATAACCCCTCCAAAGCCTCAGTAGTGTCAAGGCTGAGAAGCCCTGATCCAGTGCTGGAGTGCAATTTCATTTAAAGTGTAAGGAATGAGTACTCACTCCGTAAGGTTCAGGTCTTCTGTCCTTGTTTCACTTGAGAAGGATTCTGGGATTTTTGCTAAGGGTGATAGGAATGAATTATAACAGGTTTGCAAGGCACTTGAAGTGTAGCATGAAGCAGGAGAACACAGAGGTTAAAAATTTGAAAAAATCAACTTGAAGTCCTGGTCCACTAATAAACTCTCCAAGGCCTGCAAAAGGGGATGCTAAGCTGCCTCCTGGCGCTGTGACAGGGGAGTAAATGAAGTAGTGTGTGTGGAGCACCGAGCCCGGCCTGGCTTAGTAAGTGTGGTTGTTTTGTGTGAAAACTCAGGCTTTACTGCTTTTCTGGTCTCTAGGTTGCAGCTATTTGACAAATTTATATTTCAGGAAAAAAACTGGTCTTAACTGTTCTTTTGTGACCCAGGTAATGTATAAAAGATACCTGACCTAAATACATTGATGGTATGAACATTTTTGGTGAGAGTCGTCTCATAGAAATCACAAGTATATTTTCTCTGGTGGTTTTTCTTTTAAATAATTTATTATGGTGGTTCTTCTTATTGTTTAGTTGGAAAACTTTTTATTTTTATTTTTTTATGTTCTTGGTTGGCTATTTTGATCTATTGAGAAATGAAGAGAGGGCCAAGCTGAGGTTAAAGGTTATTGGGCATCCAGACAAAATTGTCCACAATGCCATTTGAATACTCAGTGCAGTATTTGAATTTCTTTCATCCCATCTTGAGCCAAGCATCAGATTAACAGGAAACAGTGGCAGGAGGGCCTGATGTAGAGTGAGGGCCTGGAATCCATTTCTTATCTCTAGCCTGTTCTTGTGTGAGAACATACAAGGCGCATGGAAAAACTCTTGTGCAAAGCTTCCTGGGCTTCCTGGGGAGGGCAGAGTCCTGAGATCCAGTAGAAAGAGGAGGCCAGGCTGGGGTCAACCTGGTGCAGAGGATGCTGCTGGAGACTATGGTGGGCCCATCCAAGGGAAGGGGTGGGGCACACTGAGATTCTGACTCCAGGAGAAGAAAGAAGAGAAAGAGGATAGGCAGTGTGAGAACTGCTCCTGATACAGGAAGAAGGAAGACCAAGCTGGGCAGGGTGGCATACGCCTATAATCCCAGGGGCTCAGGAGGCTGAGGCAGGAGAATCACAAGTTCAAGGCCAGCCTCAGCAATTTAGCAAGGTCCTAAGCAACTTAGTGAGAACTTCTCTCAAAATAAAAAATAAAAAGGACTGCGGATGTGGCTCAAAGGTTAAGTGCCACCAAGTTCAATCCTTGGTACCAAAAAAAGAAAAAAAAAAAAGGAAGACCAGACCCAGGAGCAATAAGGGCATAGAGGGGGGTTTGGGGAATATGCCATCTTTGCCATCAGAAAGGTAACCCAAAGCAGAGCACTTGTGCAACCCTTTCAAACCTGTGTGGCCCTCCTCTCATGCTGTCATTAGGAGGTTTCATGCTGTTCCTAGGAGATCTTGGGTGTCTTGGGCCCAGTTGGGAGTTTGCACTGGGAAAAGCTACTTTTTCCTTCTTCTCATGATCTGTGCTTTGGGGCCCAATGGATGGATGCAGCTTCTGAAGTAGTTTGGAGCCTGTGCTGAGGGCTGCGAAGTGCAATGTGTAGTCCTTATTCATTACTTTTGATCTATCACATTTCCTTGTCTTTTCGTGAGTCATTTCTATTATTCTCAAACCCTTAAAAGAGGTGAAAAGATAACTGATATACAATAATTTAGTTTAGTTGCTATAAATAGTATAGAAGAGGGAGAAAAAGACAGTTGTAAAAAAAACAATGTGTGGAAATGTAGATGCTGGAAAAGAGAAAATTTGGAATTGAGAGAAGGGACCACAGTGAAGCAAATGGTGGAAGGACCAGGTGTCTGCAGTCCGGCTTTGGAGGAATGAGGCTCAGTCAAAACCAGAGGGTCGCTGGGCACAGGGGCGCACACTTGTAATCCAGCAGTTCAGAAGGCTGAGGCAGGAGAATCCTGAGTTCAAAGCAGCTGCAGCAACTTAGTGAAGCCCTCAGCAACTTTAATGAGACCCTGCCTCAAAATAAAACATAAAAAGGGCTGGGTATGTGGCTCAGTGGTCAAGTTTAATCCCTTTACCAAACAAAACAATACAAATAAACCAAAAAGAAGAATGAAAAACCCAGAGGGTCTTAGGATATGTGTTCCTGAGATGTGGCGGGCAGCTGAGGGCCCCAGGCCAGAGGATCTCAGTAGGCTTTGCTCCAGCCTGGGGTCACCTGAAGCTGGAAAACTTCCTATCATATAGGGGTTGGGGAGCCTTCCAGTGTCTTGTCAGGAATTCCTTGAAGTTGTTGGCAGATTTATGAGAATTGGCAGTTTTTCCAATTTTTTGAGTATACAAAGCCATTTTAAGCTGTCTTAGTCCATTTTTGCTGCTATAATAAAATCCCTGAGATTGAGCAATTCATAAATTTTATAGAAATTCATTTCTCACAGTTCTGGAGGCTGGCAAGTCCAAGGTCAAGGTGCCAGCAGGCTTGGCTGTCTAGTGAGGGCTGCTCTCTGCTTCCAAGTTGGTGCCTTCCTGCCTCATCTTCCCCTCCAGAGGGGAATGGGTGCTGTGTCCTCATGGTGGAAGGCAGAAAGGCAAGGAAAGCGAGCCCAACACTGCATGCAGCCTCTTATAAAGACCACAGTCCCACTCGGGAGCTGAAGAACCCGCAAGGTCAATCATCTCTTTCTTTTTTGTTCTATTTTGCAGTGCTGGGAGTTGGACACAGAGCCTCTAGCACACTAGGTGAGTGCTCTAACACTGAGCTATACCTGCAGCCCTTTTTGTAAATATTGTTTTGAGATGGGGTCTCACTAAGTTGCTGAGGGTCTTGCTAAATTGCCCAGGCTGGCCTTGAACTTGGGATCCTCCTTCCTCAGCCTCTGGAATTGCTAGAATTAAAGGTGTGAACCACCACACCCAGCTTCCTAATCACCTCCTAAAGCCCTCACTTCTTTTTTTTTTTTTTTTTAAATATTTTTAGTTATACATGGACACAGTGTCTTTATTTTGTTTTGTTTATTTTTATGTGGTGCTGAGGATCTAACCCACTGCCTCACACATGTGAGGCAAGCGCCCTGCCACTGAGCCACAATTTCAGCCCCAAGCCCTCACTTCTTAATACCATTGCCTTGGCTGTTAAGTTTCCATGCCTGGATTTTGGAGGAGACATATTCACACCCTAGCACCCCCTTAGCAGCAGTTGTATGTAGAAGCCTCAACCTTGGAGAGAGCTGGACAGTAGACAGGGAGGCCTGAACAGAGAGGATGCAGGAAGAGCCAGAAAGCTGGGAATTAAAACCTGCGAAGAGAAAGAATGTTTTATGGCAACCAAGAGAAATGGAAGTTTCACAGAGAGAAAATAACAAATCTGATCAGGTAGAATAGAGGCCTAAAAGTGTCCACTGGATGTTGGTAGCTGAGGTCATTGCGTACTTAGCGGGAGCTGTTCCCCACACTGGTAGAAAGCAGTGTGAGTAAATACCAGGTAAACGAGCAGAGAACAAGGCCAGCTGCACTTTGAGACATTTAGCTTTGAACAGGAGGTCCATAATACTTAGCAGGAGCTGGATGCAGAATCAGAGTTGTTTTTCTTTGTGAGATATATATATATATATATATATATAAAATAACCAAGCCTTGACTATGGCTATAGATTAATGAAAAAAAACTAAGCCAGGCCAGAGAGAAAGTTTCAGGAAAGAGAGTGGACAGGGATGGACAAAAGACCCCACCAAGAGGGCCAAAAGGAATGGGATGGAATGCATAGCCCACAGTGGTTGGGGGAGGGTGCCTGGTTCTGGGGAGGAGGCAGGAAGTGACGGTAAATGTCCCCTCCCCCTTCAGCACAGAGGCCTGCTAACCTGGTAATTCCTGCATAGGAAGCTCTCCTTTTCCCACCAGGAAGGAATGGTGGCCACCTACTAGAGGGGGTTGGGCCAGGGAAAAAGTGAATTGCTGAAGGGAATGAGGTGGGCCAGCAGGCTGCAAATGGGAGCCACACTTTGTAGCAGCACCAGGTGTCTGGCGTGGGTACTCTCTGCATTGAGACTCCATGTTCACTCCAGTCTGCCAGCCAGATTCCTCCTTCCCCACTCCCCGGACCTTGCCCCCACCTGCCTACCCACCACCCCTTCAGGAAGCTGAACCAGGCTGAGCAGGGTATGTGTGTATGTGAGAGAGAGGGAGAGAGAGAGAGAGAGAAAGAGAGAGAGAGAGAGATCTATTCTGGGACCCCAGTACCTTCCTACAGTGTTCCAATGCCATCATCTTCCAAATTCAGACCAATGTAAGATCCAGTCCTGTTTCTGCCCCTCACTATATCCTTGCACAGACTTTTACCTAATTGTTCTCTCTCAATTTCCTGAACTGTAAGAATACAATAATATCACTGTCTTTTGAGGGTGCTGAAGGATTACACCAGAAGATGTAAAATATTTTGCATGGTGCCTGACCTATGGTAGATGTATAAATGATCACCACCACAGTATTAGTGACAATGCCTCTCAATCTTAATAATCTTAATAATTCCAACCACAGTTCTTCAAATATTTAAAGTCAACTATGTTACCATGAAACTTTCTCTTAATTCTTTTAACATTTTCTGCTAGGGTAGGTTTCAAACAGCAGCATGGGTAGTAAGTCCCATGTCCCTGGAGGGATTCAAGCAGAACGTGGAGGTTGCTTGGTTGTGATATTGTCAAGGGACTTGAACTTCTGATTAAAGCTTGAGCTGTAAAACCCTAGGGGTCCTTTCCAACTCTATGTCCTTCTAACTTCCTGAGGTAAAAACAAAGTCAGAAAATAAAATTTGCAATAAATTCTACTCAGTCTTATAATAGTTATCATCATTAAGACCAAGATTGTAATAGGAAAACCTATGTTCTAAACTCAAATTAGTGGACAGAGGTCTTATTAAGTTATAAACCCTCAATGGCACCATGCTGTTGACTGTGGCCCAGATGCCATAAAGGTGTGCAGAGTTACTTATAAAAATAATTGCATTTATACAGTGCTTATTCTTTAAATTCTGTATTTTTTACATGTTTTAATTTCCTTATCCTCTTGGAAATCTATGCTGTTATCCTCATTTTACAGAAAGGAAACTAAAGCTCAAGAGGGTAAGTGAACTGACCAAGGCCACACAGCTGGTGAGTGTTGATTTGAGCATGTGAACCTGAACCATCTGACTTCAGAGTCCTTTCCTGACTGGTGAACTGTACTGCCTCTCTGGTAAGGATGGAAATGACAAACTCAAGTTTGGGTGCCATTTCCCAGAAGACCTCAAGCCACTTAAAATCATTATCAAGCTGGAAAGGAGTCTTTGAAACCACTTTGCACATCTGCCCCCATCTTGGGACTGAGGACACTGGATTCTGGCGAGTTTGGGGTCTTGGTTCTCAGCAGTAGCTTCTCCACCCACCACAATGTTCATCTCACCATTTCTCTTCAAAGTGCCTGGTAGCCACAAAGTCCCTTCTCTGGCCTTACGTGAAGCTGGCCAAGAAGGCCGAGGGCAAGGTTTCCTCATCATAGACTGATGTTTCTGGACCACTGTCAACAGGCATCATTAGAGGCCTCCAAGAGAAATAATCTGAGCTCCATTAGTCCAACAGAAGCTTCTCTAACCTGGCACCAAAGACAGGTCCCTCCAATCCAGGGCGGAGGCCTCTTTCCCATCTGCCCCATCCCCATCCGTTTGTGCTGAAATCAAATAAACAACTTCCACCAGGGAAGGGTTAGGAGCAAATTGGGAATTCTTTATCAGACGCACAACTTGATTGGGAACAACTCCGGATGACTAATTATGACTTTGAGGGGAATTTGCTGAGTTGAGGCAGCTTTGGAAGAGGGACACTGAGTGTAAATTGGGCCATCTCACAGCTTTGCGTCTAATAATTTAATTAGCTCCATAGATAGATGTTATCAAAGTCAGTGCAGCATGTCAAATAGACAGTTTTGCCATCAGCGTGCGGGAGGCTTCGCGATCCGTGTGTGGGTAGCAGACAGCTTGTGCGGTGGGGAGGCTGCCGTGCGGAGCCAGGGCTCCCCAGGGTTGCCGCCAGAAAACCCTCTTAGAATCTCACCGGGTACCTATTTTCCATTTGATCTGAACTTGGAAAACTCTTCAATTCAGCTCTCAAGGTTTTTAAAATTAATTTTATTCATTTAACTTTTGGGAGAAATGTTTAAACAGACACACAATGCAGAGGGAAGCGTAATGAAACCCCTTGTACTTGACACCTGACTTCAGCCACAGCCAATGTTTTTCCTCACTGTTATTTCATCTTGCCGTTCCTGCCCCAAACCATCCTATTTAAATTGTTTGTAATGATGTGTCTTAAAATGAGTTCCTGATGACATATCATTTCATAAATATTTCAGGATTTACCTCTAACCAATAAGTTCTTTAATAAAAATATAACATGATGCTATTGTCACACCTAACATTACCAGGAGCCTCTTCACATCATCTAATATCCTGTCTAGATTCAATCCTTCCCAATTGTCTCAAAAAATGCCATTTAGTGGTTGGTTAATTTGAATAGAATCTAAGCAAGCTTTGCACCTCTCATTTCCTAAATGCCATTAAAACTCCTCCCCAAGCCGGGCGCGGTGGCTCACCCTTGTAATCTCAGCACTTTGGGAGGCTGAGATAGGAGAATCGTGAGTTCAAAGCCAGCCTCAGCAACGGCGAGATGCTAAGCAACTCAGTGAGACCCTGTCTCTACATAAAACACAAAATAGGGCTGGGGATGTGGCTCAGTGGTTCAGTGCCCCTGAGTTCAATCCCTGGTACCAAAAAAAAAACAAAAACAAAATAAAAAACTCCTCCCCAACCCCTCCCCCTCTCCATGCCATGTGTTTGTTGAAAAATCAAGTCATTTACACACTGGTTTTGACTAATAGCATCTTGAGCGTGTTGTTTAGCATATTCTATTTCCTTGGTGTTTCCCATAAAAATCAAGTGACCTGGTTGGAGTCAGGTTATTTCTTCATTGTTTTTGCAAGAATTTTTTATAGGCAGTCTGTGTTCTCCCCTTTGTGTCACCTCAAGAGGCACACGGTGTCTGGTGGGTCTCAGTGAAGTTCAGATTGATCAGGGGCTTCAGGTGATGCCAGCCTGATCCATTCATGGTAAAGTGGCCATCCTTGTTTAGGTACATCAGGGGTAACCCCATCAACCAGATTTATCAGAGCCTTTAAAGAATAAACTTAAGTTCCCATTACTTGTGATTTTCCCTTTCTAGCATCAGATTTCTTTTACTTTATAATTCTTTGTGCTATTCTGACTGCTTTGTGTTCCTGTCCAGAAATAGTCCCCTTCGTGAGAGCAAGTCTGACCTCTCACCTTCTCTAGGGCTAGTGAGCTGGGATCTCGCTTTGAAATCTCGCATTACATGGAAACTAAGTCCACGCTGTTCATTTTGCCTGCTGGCGCAGCATGCCATTCATAAAAAGTTTTGTAAAAGAGAGTATATTCACAAGGCTGCTAGGCATATGGAGGGGGAGAGCAAGTCTCACATCTGCCTCCCCAAGGAGAGGGTTTGGGGGTATCATGGAGCAAGGTGATTGGAGGTTAACAGCAGGGGAAACAGGCAAGGCTAGAGCTTTATTCAAGTTTTCCCTTGGTTTCGGCACCACCAACTCTATCTAGATTGATAATAAATGTGGGCAAGGATGTAGGGAAAAAGGCACACTTACACATTGCTGCTGGGACTGCAAATTGGTGTAACCATTCTGGAAAGCAGTATGGAGATTCCTTAGAAAACTTGGAATGGAACCACTATTTGATCCAGCTATCTCACTCCTCGGTCTATACCCAAAGGACTTAAAATCAGCATAGCACAGTGATGCAGCTACATCAATGTTTACAGCAGCTCAATCCACAGTAGCTAAACTATGGAACCAAACTAGACACCCTTCAACAGATGAATGGATAAAGAAAATGTGGTACCTATACACAAAGGAAATCAAACTTTTTGAACATTTAATTTCCTCCTTTTTTCTTTCCCTTCTTCCCTCCATTGGTGATTTTGATTGACAAGTATTTTCACAGAAAGTCTGAACACTCAGATTTCCATGTCTTAACCCACAGGTGAAGCGGACCCTCATTGAGTATGTCCACACACCTGACTCTATGCAAAGCAAGCTTTAGGTATGATTTTGCTGGAGCCCCATGATATCCTCATGATGTACATTATTCTTGCTAGCCCTGTTGTTCCAATGAAAAAGCTGATGTGAAAGTTCACACTCGAGAGACCACCCCCTTAGTCATCATGTCACAATGTCCCCCAGACTATGCTGGGAGTTCTGCTGACCTGTGCTTGCCTGTTTTTTAGGAATGTTCACTTGATTATACACACCCAATCTAGAGGTCATCAGAGATACGGAACCAGCATGGAATCAGGCAGAGTGCCCTGCACTTTGACTCTTAATTAAAAATGTGTTGAGTGAATGAATCCAGTTACTTAGTTGTTCTAATCCTTCTTTTTTTTTTTTTTTGTAAAAATTGATTGATTTTTTTTTTTTGGTAGTACTAGGGATTGAACCCAGGAGTGCTTTACCACTGAGCTACATCCCCAGCCCTTTTTTATTTTTAATTTTTAGACAGGATCTCGCTAAATTGCCCAGACTGGCCTTGAACTTGCAATCTTTCTGCCTCAGCCTCCAGAGTCACTGGGATTACAAATGTGCACCCCCATGCCCAGCTAGCTCATTCATTCATTTTTAATGGAGATGAGAAAAAGACCTTTGCAATGTTGTTAATGGATTCAGGTGAATGGGCCAAAATAACACAATTCTAATCACCCCTATATTTAGCTTTGAGAATACATTACTATAGTCTGAACGTTTGTGTCCTGATTCATATGTTGAAATCCTAATGCCCAAGTCAATGGTATTAGGAGGTGATTGTGATTGAGATTATTGCCCTTTATGACAAAGAGCTAGCTAGCACCTTCTGCTATGTGAGGTTACAGTGAACTGGCAGCCACCTCAGAAGTGAGTCCTCTAGATACTAGGTCTGCCCAAACCTTGATGTTGGAGTTTCCAGGTAAGAAATAACTGTAAGAAATAAATTTCTGTTATATATGAGCCACCAAATTTAGGGTATTTTGTTACAGCTCCAAATAGACTTAAGACATGCATTTTCTGATTCCAGCAATGTCACTTTCCTAATTATGTGCCCTCTAGGCTAGTGCCACTTCAAGCCTGGTCCAGGGAACTCAAGATAATATACAAGTACATGGTTCTAGCCAAAGAGCATAAACAATGCTCTGAGAAGGCCATCAGTAGAGAAAGGTGTTTAACTCAAAGTGTCCCAAACATCCATCATGGAGCCCCTTTCTCAAGCTCAACTCATCGAAATCTCATGAAACTTGTTTCTGCGTACAGCCCTGGAGGTGTGCTGGCTTAGCCAACTATTAAAGATAATTTCCCTCCCCTTCTTATCTCCACTAAAGAATGTTATATGCCCAGTGTCACCAGCAGGGCAGGCCCCAGGAGATAGCGTTGACTAAGATGGCCACCCACAAGCTACAGAGGATAAGAAAGACAGGCTGAGTGTTTTCCAGAAGCCTAACAAAAGGTGGAAAAGGAGCGTGTCAACAGGACAGGAATCAAGGCTGGATCTTCCTGAAAGCTATCGCCTTCCCAGTCTCTGAAAACCTAATGTTCTAGGACTGTCTGGTTTTAATTATTTCAATTTATCTGTTTGGAATTGACTTGTTCTCTGTGGGGTGCCTGGGTTTCTGGCTTCCATTCATGAGATATGAGCAGAAAACATTAGAGAATACCACAAGAGACCATGGCAATCTGCTCCTGCAGCAGGAAGCTTCTGCAGAATGGCCGCTTGTCCTTTCGAGTAAGGCTCTTGTCGACAATGATTTTCTGTTACGGAGGAAAATGTCAACAAAAACTAAACAAGTGATGCTTGTTTGCTGTCAGGGAGCTGCCATCTGGATTCCTCCCTCACCATTTTTGCTGGGTCGGTATAACATCTATATTATTATTTACATACTATTTTTCTTTAAATCATCTCATCTTTTTGAATGCAAAAATCTTATTTAAATGGAAGTTTCTAATACTTCATTTGTGGAAAGCCAGGATCACCTACCATAAAGGAGGAAATTTAAAATTGCAATAAAAATAAAATAGTTTGTTCAATTAAAAACATTAAAAGGATTAAAGAAAATGATGAAAAGCAAATAACACATCTAGTAATTTTTTTAAAAATGCGCATCTAGAAATCAAGAAATATTTACGAAATTTTTTAGAAAAACAGATTCTACATTTTTAAAAATTTCAACTTGATAAGGTATGAGGAAAGGGGCATTCCATGAAAATAGAAGAGAGACCAAGAGAGTAGAGGAGGGGGTCAAGGGAAGGGCGGAGGAAGGGCAAAGGGGAGGTACTGGGAATAAAACTGACCAAATTATATTATTATATTGTGCTCATGTAGGAATACCTAACAACTAATCTTGCTATTATGTATAATTACAATGCACCATTTAAAAATTAAAAGAAAAAATAAAAATTGTAACTTAAAAGGCGTAAAAAAGAGCATTTAGCATTTGCTATCAAACAAGCCAAAGCACCTATCCCTTGACCCTGACAGTCTCCTAGCGCTTGATCCTATAGATATACTCACTTACCAAATAATGAGGGGACAAAGCATTGATTGTATTGCAAAAGATTGAAAGCAACTAAAAGATTGGAGACCCACTAAGTGTCCTGTGGGACCAGATGCTATTCATCCACACAATGGAATGGGACATATTTTATAAATGAAACAAGCAAGATGTAGAACTGTGTGTATACTGAAGGTGAAAAAATAGAAATAAAATGCAACAAATATATATATTTGTTCTAACATGCATAAAATAAATATGGAAGGACACAAAGGATGATACAAGTTGCTTCTGGGGAGATTATGGGATTTGGGGGCAAACAGAAGGTAGATTTTTTTCACTGTATTCCTTTTCATTTGGCAATTTTTTAAAAAAAATATTTATTTTTTAGTTGTAGGTGGACAGGATATCTTTATTTTTATGTGGTGCTGAGGATCGAACCCAGTGCCTCCCGCGTGCTAGGCAAGCACACTACCACTGCGCCATAACCTCAGCCCCTCATTTGGCAATTTTTGAATTTTTTAAAATTTTTTTTTCAGTTGTAGATGGACACAATGTCTTTATTTTATTGCTTTATATGTGGTGCTGAGGATCGGACCCTGGGCCTCATGCATGCGAGGCAAGCGCTCTACAACTGAGCTACAATCCCAGCCCCAATTTTTTGAATTTTGAACTAGGTAAATTGTAAAGGCAGAATGATGCCCTTGCACAGGTGTTCCTGTCTTAATGCCCAGAGCACATGAATAGGTTATGTAACAGTGGCAAGAAGGATTATAACTTGCAGATGGAACTAGGATTGCTAATCAGCTGACCTTAAAATAAGGAGATCATTCCAGGTGGGCCCAAGGTAACCACAAGGGTCCCAATAAGTGAAAGAGGAGGCAGGTGAGTCTATCAGAGTGCGTGCTAGAAAGAGAACTGAAGGTGCTTTGAAGATGGAGAAAGAGCCCACAACCCAAGGAGTCAGGATGCCTCTAGAAGTTGGAAAAAGTAAGGAAACAGATTCTCCCCTAGGGCCTCCAGGAGTGCAGTCTTGTTACACCTTGATTTTGGCTCCTGAGACAGTTCTGACCTTCAGAAATCTAAGATGATAAATTGCTGTTGTTTTAAGCCATAAAGTTTGTAGTAATTTCTTGAGACAGCAATGAATTCCTCCCCCTGCCCCCATTATATATTTAATATATATAGCGTAATGATTACAAACTCTTGGCCTTGGATGTCAAAACCATCTGGGTTTTAATCCTGACTTTCCTAGCTGTGCAACTGTGGCACATTAACTATTCTTGCCCAAGTTTCATCACCTATAAAATGGGAACAATAATGGTTATTTATTTAGCAGGCAATTTACTTACAGGATTGTTGAGAGGATTAAATTAGTTAATATGTACACTTCCAATAGTGTCCTACTCAAAGACAGTGCTAGCAAGTGTTGATTACTATCATGAATAACCATCTTTGACAGGTTCAGATGCTGAGAAATAATTCCCACTTAAAATAATGTAAGTATAACAAAATTATGTAAATGCCTATTCAAAACCAAGAACAAGAAACAAACCAAAAAAATGTTTTGAGAAACTATCTTAATATTGGCCAAATTATATTATTATATCATGTTCATGTATGAATATGTAACACTGAATCCCACCATTATGTATAATTATAATGTACCAATAATATATGGGGGGAACCATCTGAAAGTATTTTCTTCTGGAGGTTTTGTGTGTGTGTGTGTACTCAGGATTGAACCCTGGGTCTTACACATTCTAGGCCAGCACTCTATGACACTGAGCTATATCCCCAGCTGTTTTTATTTTTGAGAATAGGGCCTCACTAAGTTGCTGAGGCTGGTCTCAAACTTGCAATTTTCTTGCCTTAGCCTCCTGAGGCACTAGGATTACAGGTGTGCAGCACCACATCTAGTTAAGAATCTATATTTCTGAATAAGTTTGGGATTTATCTGGTGATGTCCTAAAGCATTGGAATGAGGGTTTCCTTGGATACTAATTCACTGTCAATTTGGCAAAAGTTCTTATGAAGTTTTGTGTGTGATAGGGATTGAACCCAGGGCCTCAAGCATGCTAATCTGGTCTTTTCATTAAGACTTTTAAGTGTCTCTGCTTACCACATCTTCATATGAGTTAACCAACTCTTTCAGGTGATGGAAAAGAGCTCGTTTCCCCAAATCAAAGACTTTGCTTCATGGTGCCAGATTTGCTCCCCCTGTAATCCCTTGGTCTTGAGCATGAATACTTCACTTTCCTCATCACAGTATACATAGAGCGTATTCAAGCAAATAAATTTATTCAGAATGCCAGATCAAACTAGACATAATATCTTGCAAAAGGAACATTTTTTTAAGAAAAAAATGTAGTTCCTCTTATAACTTAAATGAATGAGCAAAATTTTTTCTAACTAAGACAAAGAGCTTCCATTGAAACATTGGTTCTTTGTAGCCATTGCCCATCTTTTCACACAGCCCAGAAAAAAAGGTCAGGTATTTAATTACCTGATGGTGACATGATTAACAATGTCATGAGCTCAGTAAGTCCTTGTCTTAAATCTTCATATCTAGGCTGGAGGGTGACAGTGTCCCTCTGTGTAATGGCACTGAGGAGATAGAGCTTTGGATTAACAGCTTGAATATGGAGACAGGTTACCAACCAGAGCTTCAGGCCACTGATGCCTATCTTGAATCCACAGATTGCAGTCTGTGCCCCAAGTGATCCTGAGTTGTCCCTACAAGTTGCAAAGGCTAGCAGCATAAAATATCTTCCTGGACTTCTTCCTTCAACTCGTGACTGTCACCCCTAAAGGAACATGGAAATTTAGGGTATCACTATTTACCATTTGCAACGACTCCTTTTTCCTTTGTTGCACTGATAAAAATTACTGCATTTTTTTTAGCACAAAATAAACTACCTCATGCATATCAGGGCTGAAGCCTGTCACTGGAGGGTGGCCTCTTGTCTATCATTTTGCAGGATCTCCTTTGGTCATCACTTGCCACATTTCTCTGGCAGCAGGACTAACAACTTGTCAATAAACTTAGCAGTTCCAGGCTCCACAATTAAATAGGAGCACATAAATTTAGCTTCCAGAGATTTTACATTTGTATCTCCTAATACTCTATGTTCTTGTTCTAACATTAAATTATTTTGATAGTTTTTATATGATATTCTAGGTACATTTCAAAATGATCCTTGGAGTTAAATAAATTTACTCCAGAATTTAGGAGTGTCTTTAAAATATGTCATGCGAAAAAGCATAAGTTCATTTGTATTTTGAGAGAGAGATAGACAAACAGACATAACACAGAAGTTGCCAAGACTTGGGAATTTGGAAGCTGAACTTGGGACTAAACAAATGGGGAAGAAAGATGATGCCATGTTTCAAGTCTGAGTATTGACATAAAAAAGTGTTGGAATTTGTTTCTGGACAAGGTGAGTCTGAGGTGGGAACCAAGGGTAGGGGTCCAATAAACAAGTCATTCAGTAGTAAGGAAGGACCTACTGTGGGCTAGGCCTTGGGATATACAATGAACAGACAAATAAAATCCCTCCTCATGGAGTCTATCTTCTAGTATGGAAAATAAACAAAGTATTGGTGGAATATAGAACTCTCTCCTCTGGAATCTAAGGAGACCTCAGTCTCTCCTCTCCCTGTCATCCTGCTCCTAAACTTGGGTAAGTAGCTCTCCCTTGCCTGGATTACTGGACACAGTGGAGTCAGTGACTCTCCTGTCCCACTCCCTAGCTACACTTCTCCCAGGGATCTTGGTACGAGTCATGGTTTTCATCCAGGCTCTTCCTGCTTTGGAGAGAAGAGTGAGCAAAAGGAGGTGAGGAAGAAAGGGATAGAAAAAGATTATGGAAGCATGGCTAGCCAATATGCTACTCTATTAAGATTTGTCTAATGTTGTTACTACATTCAGATTTTTTTTTTCAGTACTTGGGTTGAACCCAGGGTGCTCTACCACTGAGCTACATCCCAGTCCTTTTCATTTTTTTTTTTTTTTTTGAGGTAGGGTCTCACTAAATTGCTTACTAATATGGCCTTGCCAAATTGTCTAGGCTGGCCTTGACCTTGCCTGCCTCTGCCTCCTGAGTTGCTGGAATCACAGGCATGCACCGCTGCACCTGGCCCTACATTCAGACTTAGAAGGAATTAAACTTTGATTTCTAAAACTCAGTGAAATATTAGTATCATAATAATTAATGCTTATGATCAGGTTTTAAAATAACTAAAGTATTTCATTTCTTAACCTGCATTTCCCTATCAGTGGAAACTGAAAAGAGTACAGGAAAGTCCACGCATTGGGTATGGCTGTGTCTCAGTCCAAATCTCTAACCCTCTTATTAAGTGCATGTCATCCAGCACCCTCAGATCCACCCAGGCCAAAGGAGCCCCTACCTTTGGACTGTGCTCTGCTCCACTTGGACTGTGTCCTTTCTTTCTAGATGAGGAGTTTGTGGGATCAAATGGCCAAACCCACCCACAGTTCCTGCCTCCCACCTTAGATTCTAGAATACCCTGCTAATAAGTTCAAACCAACCCTTGGGTTTTTGCAGGGTTTCGTTTCTGGAACAGTGCTCTGGAGGGCAACAGTGGTACTGATGCTGGAGGATGGCCAAAGGGTACGGTGTGGGGCTTATGGCTGGAGTTGGCCCTGCACACTGTGCATCCACAAGTCCTGTGAGGTTCCTTGCATATGCTACCAGCAGATAGTAGGAGAAGGGACATGAATGAGCCCTGCCTACCTTCCACATTCTAGCACCGAACTCCAAAGAGCCTGAGGACTCTGAGTTTGATGTTGGCCTTCCAGGGCATTAGAAAGTTACGTGTGGAGGTAGGTAGACAAAGTGTATTCTATTTAACATTCCGTGAGGTTCATGCATTCTGAACACTTAGACATACAGAATGTGAACCTTCATTTGTACACTGGTCCCAGACTGCCAAATGTTAAGGGCGGGCCAGGTGTTTAGGGTGCAATGACACTTTTGCAATATTTATGAGGGGACACATTTTTGAAAGAAGTGATGAAGAGGAGGTGCAAATATACTTTTGCACCACATGCACTTCCCCAGCCCGCTCCGTGATGGGAGCATTTTTGTTTCCCACATAATGCCCTCATAAATGCCGTCTCTGCCACCCCCGCCCCCAGGCTTCTCGCTGTGTGTTCTGGTACAGTCAGGTGTAAGATGCGCTGGCTTCACGTCATACTAGAAGTACAAGGGTCTTCAAAACATAATCTGACAAAATAGGATGTAATTTATTGGGAGACATTAAAATGCGTCTAAAGCTATGTTTTGATATAAACATTACACTTCATTGGTATATATAGTCTGGGTGTTTATGTCTGTCAGTGAGTGAAATCTGCTAAGAATCTGGAAGGCTTTTGTACTTCTGAGAAAGGGCTTCTAGAGAGGCTTCTGCCCGCCATTGTTCCTCTTCCAGAACGACTGTTCGGATGCCCACTTGGAAGCTCCAGTGGCTGACAGACTTCTTTCTCCAGCCCTGGGTCTATCTCTGATGGGATCTCTAGGCATCCTCCTGCCTGCTCAACTCTGCCTCTGGCTGCCCGCTCAACTTGGAAGGGTCTGCGTTCACTTCTTGTGACTGTCTTAAGAAATTGCCACCAACTTGGTGACTTAAGACATTTCTTCCCTCATAGCTGAAATCAAGAGGTCAGCAGGGTGGCACTCAATCCAAGGGCTCTGGAGGAGGATCCTTCCTTGCCGCTTCCAGCTTCTGGTGGTGCCAGGCATTCCTGGCTCGTGGCAGCGTGGCTCTACCTCGGCCTCCTTCTGCACAAGGCCTTCTCCCTGAGGGCCTCTGTGTCTAGGCTCCCTCTGCCTTTCTCCCCTATGGACTACTGTCACTGGACTTAGGGTCTAAATCCAGGATCAGGATGATCTCATCTCAAGACCCTTAACTTATTACATCTGCAAAGATTCTTTTTCCAAATAAGGTCACATTCACAAGTTCTGGGGATTGGGACTTGTCACAGGGGACAAAACTCTACTCAGCCTACCATGTAGTCCATCCCTCCATCTCAGCTGCTCCTTGTGTCTCCGTGGGGGAACCCACATTCCCAACGCAGACATGGGAAGTCATTCTTGACCTGTCCCCTGCTCTTCTTCTCATATCCAGTTGGTCACCAAGGGCTGTCACTTAACTCCAGGTGGCTCTGGAACGCATCTTCTCCCCTTGAGTTTCCACTGCCACCTTCATTGAACTTTTCTTCTGCAAACTCCAACCAGGGCCTTTGCATGGACTCTGGAAGCTTCCATCCCTCAAACAGCAAAAGCAGGCTCACCCTCATCACAGTTCTCCAGTGCCACTACCTCTTAGGGGGCTTCTCTCCCTGCAATAGCCTCCCAGTGACCCAGCTACATCAATCTGTTTTATTCTTCCTATAGTTCTTTGTGCCCTCTGATTGTTTTTCTGTTTATTTTTCCCCTGCCTCCACCTTTTGCAATGCTGGGGATGGGACCCAGGGTCTCCAGCACACCAGGCAAGGGCTCCACCAAACTGCTGCCTCCACCCTGGTTACTTGCTTCCTGCCCTGCTTTCACTCATGAGCTCTGACTCCCTGAGGATGACCTCTTCTCAGTGGTGGCTGGCTGGCACATCATGACCCCTCTGGAACAGCCCCAGGTCTACTTCCTCAGTCCTGAGACTTTCCCGCTGCCTAGATCCTGGCACTCTCAGCACAAGCAGGCTCAGCTCTGGGATGGCGGCACCACAGCATATTCCTCTGAGCTTCCTGGGCAGCTTGCTACTGCCTCTGAAATGCTTCCTGGCTTTGCCCTCAGGGTGCATTTTCTGGAATTGTTTGGCTCCTGACTCACTGAGGCTACCCTAATACCCTGCATGTATCTGGGATCAGATGCCACCATTTCCAAATCCTTGCCAACTCCCCTGAACCTGCTGCCAGCGGCTAGAGTTCACTTAGCACTGAACCAGGGCCCAGGGTGTCACAAAGTCAAGGAGTTGAGCTTCAAAGACTCCAGAGGGGCAAAGCCAAGCAAGTGCTAAAAGGAATTGGTTCAGTTTAGCAGCAACAGCATTCCTGGTGGTCTTGTGGGAAGATTTTCAGTCACATTGAAAGAGGTCAGACCGTAAGTGAAAAGGAGGAGACTAGGGGCTGAAGACATGGAGGAGAAGGGGTAATCGCAGAGGAGGAGGAGAGAGAGGGCTGGAGTCTAGCTGGAGGGGTGGCAAGGTGAGAGAACATTGCCTTTGGACTTGGATGCAAGTCTTTAGCACTGTAGCAGGTGCTGCCTGGATCCTCCAGCGAGCATTTGTCTCCCTGTGAAAAGTAGGGGTTCTCAACCTGCATCCCATTGACCTTTGAGATTGGATAATTCTTTGAGGGGTGGGGTTTAGCAGCATCCCTGGTTCTACCCACTAGATGCTAGTGGCATGACCCCCACATCCAGTTGTGACAACCAAAAATGTCTTCAGACATTTCCAAGTGCTCCCTGGAGGCAAACACCCACAGTGGAGAACCACCAGTTTAAGGTTATGGGAAGCACTTTGGCAAGCGTCAAAGGACCAGGAGGAGTGCCTGGGAGTGAACAACCAACTCCCCACCCCCACAACCTTTGACCAATGCCTGACAGATGTAGAGTAGGAGGTCATGGTTCATTTTATGTATCAGCTTGGATGGTCTAAGGGATGCCCAGAGAGCTGGTAAACATTATTTCTGGGTGTGTCTGAGAGGGTTTTTGGAAGACATCAGCCCTCATCAAGGTGGGCGGGGATCATCCAATCCATTCAGGGCCCTAATAGAACAAAAAAGAAGAGGAAGGGCACATTCTTTCTCCTAGGACTGGAACCTCCATCTTCCCCCAATCTTGGATGGTGGTGCTCCTGGTTCTCAGGTCACTGGACTCAGTCTGAGTTATGCCACTGACTTCCCTGGTCTCCATCTTGCAGATGACAGACTGTAGGACTTCTCAGCCTCCAAAACCACATGAGCCAATTCCTATAACTAATCAATCAATCTCTCTTTCTCTCATCTCTTATTGGTCTATTTCTCTGGAGAACCCTGTTTAACACAGAGGATGAGGAATACCCAGCTCCCTCTCCCCTTCACTGGAATACTTCCACAGCATGTGTTTGTGATGTTTTCCAGTTGGCCCCATAGGATTCAGCTACAGTTGCTGACCTGGCATCTGACGGCACCTGTCTCTGTTATCAGTCCCCACTCTACTCCTTCACATTACCATGTCCTTTGCACCTACCCCCAATAAACGGCTTGCTCAGAGTCTTTGTCTAGTAGTGTCTAAATTAAACTAGGACTGAAAGCAGAGAGTTAGGAAAGAGAAAGAGATGGATGGAGTAAGAAAATACACAGCATTAAGAGCACAAGCAAGGTGAGTCTCTGAGTCCATACAGACAGGAAGAAGAACCACAAAGGAGCTGGAGGCTTTGTCTGGGGAGGAAGCTGGATCAGGTGGCTGGTGCTGTATTGCTGCAACTTCTTCAGAAAGATGGATCGGGTCAGCTGCTAAAGGAAGAAAAGAAGTGTAGTGCTGTGTTTCAAAACAAGTTCCTGTTCTCCAGGATGCAAAGGGCATAGTTGACAAAAAGATTCCATATTCAAATACATTCAGGAAATTTCTGTGTTATTTGGTGTTTTGTGATATTTATCAGTGAATTCAAAGTTTCAACTAGTTTTTCAACAAGAGACCCATTTAGCTTTCTTTAACTTAGCATTTCCCAAATTGATTGGGGAGCAGTTTCCTTCCTTATCCTCTGTCAAAACAAAATACATTCTCTCTCTTCCTTTTTCAAAAAAGCACACCTTTCACATCTCAAAGGACACCAGTAATCTTTGAGACACTTATAGCCAGTGCTCAAGGAGGGACTGTAGGGTATGGTGGCGCACACCTGTAATCCCTGCAACTCGGGAGACTGAGGCAGGAGGATCACAAGTACAAAGCCAGCCTCAACAACTTAGCAAGGCCCTAAGCAACTCAGTGAGACCCTGTCTCTAAATAAAATATAAGAAAGGGCTGGGGATGTGGCTCAGTGATTAAGCAGCCCTAGGTTCAATCCTCGATACACAAAAAAACACATCCAGCTGCCAGAAGGATAGACCGCAAAAGTGATAGTGGAATTGGGTATTGGTAGCAGCAATGTTGAAATAGCTGACCTTGGGGACATGGCCAAGGCCTTCATGACTGAGGCTCGCTTGTTACTCACTTCTAGGGTCTCCAGAGGAAGATGATAAGAGAGGCAAGGGAGTGGACCATTCTGTGTGAGGTGTCACTGAGGAGACAGGATGAGTCTCAAAGATAAACAATGGTTTGCTAAACAAGTAAGAAGGGAAGGACAGTGTTATGGTGTAGATGTGAAGGGTCCCCTAAAAGCTCATTAAAACAATGCAAGAAAGTTTAGAGGTGAAATGATGGGGTTATGAGATTTTTTTAACCTAATCAGTGCATTAATCTGCTGTTAACTGAGTGGCAACTCTAGGCAGGTAGGGTGTAGTTGGAGGGTGTGGGTCCCCAGGGGTATGTATTTGAAGCCTATACTTTGTCCTAGTTGAGCAGAGCTCTCCCTCTCTGCTTCCTGTGCCGTGTCCCCAGCTGCCTTCCTCCTCCACACACTTCTGCTCTGATGTTCTGCCTCATCTCAGACCCTAAGGAATGGAGTCAGCCATCTATGGACTGACTTTTAAAACTGGGAGCCCCCAATTCTCCTCCTCTAATTGTTCTTCTCCAGTCTTTTTTTTTAATTTTTTTTTTTTTAGTTGTCAATGGACCTTTATTTTATTTATTTATATGTGGTGCCAAGAATCAAATCCAGTGCCTCATGCATACTAGGCAAGCGCTCTACCACTGAGCCACGCCCCAGCCCCTTCTCAGGTCTTTTGGTGGCAGCATTGGAACAGCTGACTAAAATAGACAGTCCAGCCAGACATGATGGGTCACGCTTGTATTCCCAGCGATTTAGGAGGCCAAGGCAAGAGGATCACAAGTTTGAGGCTAGTCTGGGAAACTTAGCTCTATCTAAAAATAAAAAATAAGAAGGACTGGAAATGTAGCTTAGTGGCAGAGCACTTGCCTACATGTGTGAAGTTCTGGGATGTGAACCACATCCCCAGCCCTTTTTTGTATTTTATTTACAGATAGGATCTCGCTAAGTTGCTTAGGGACTTGCAAAGTTGTTAAGGCTGGCTTTGAACTCATGATTCTCCTGCTTTAGCCTCCTCCCGAGCAGCTGGAACTACAGGCATGTACCACCACACCTACTTTTGGAAATCTATTAAAGTTTTATTTATGGCCTAAAATATGGTAATTGATTTTGGTAAATGTTCCCCAGACACTTGAGGAACTTTTTTTTTCTTTTTCTTTTTTCTTCCTTCCTTCCTTCCTTCCTTCCTTCCTTCCTTCCTTCCTTCCTTCCTTCCTTCCTTTCTTTCTTTCTTTCTTTCTTTCTTTCTTTCTTTCTTTCTTTCTTTCTTTCTTTCTTTCTTTCTTTTCTTTTCTTTTCTGGTACCAGGGATTGAACTCAGGGGCACTCAACCACTGAGCCACATCCCCAGCCCTATTTTGTGTTTCATGTAGAGATAGGGTCTCACTGAGTTGTTTAGCACCTCGCCATTGCTGAGGCTGGCTTTAAACTCGCCATCCTCCTACCTCAGCCTCTCAAGCTGCTTGAGGAACTTTCTGTAGGGATAAAAATGTGTGTGTGTGTGTGTATTATATATGTATGTACATATGCATATATATGCTATATATGTGTATATATATATATGCTAGTTCCATCTTATTTATTCTTTCATATTCTGTGTGCATGTGTGTTTGCATGTGTATGAATCTATTTGTTCTCCCATGGTCCAAACAGTCTTGAATTATGTTCTTCTATCACTAATGAATTTTTGACTATTTCTCTTTTAGTTTTCTCTTGCACAGTTTTTTTTAAAATTTTTTTTAGTTTCAATGGACTTTTATTTTATTTACTTATTTATTTTTATGTGGCACTGAGGATTGAACCCAGTGCCAGGCAAGCACTCTACCACTGAGCCACAACCTCAGCCCCTTGCACAGTTTTTTTGTTTGTGTTGTGGTGCCGGGGATGAAACTTGGGCTTGTGTACATGCTAGGCAAGCGTACTGACACTGAGCCACATCCCCAGCCCTCTGGAAATGTTCTTAGACTTGAGACTACCATGTCCTGTTTGCATTCTAGAAAGAAATTCAGGCAGTCATGTGGAGGAGGGTTCAAGATGAACACTGGAGCAGGCCTTCCAGGATACCAGGCAAGGTCATGGAGAAAGAAAATGAGGGGACAAATCTAAAGCACAGTTAGCACCTGGACATGCGAGCCTGAGAGAGAAAGGTGAAACAAGGGGACCCAGGACTCTGGTGGCCATTGCTGTTTGATGATGCTGCTATTATCCTAGGCTTGCGGGGGTGTGTGTCCTCACGTTTTCTTGTGATAAAGTTGTGGCTTACTTTAGTTATCTTTCTCCCCAACAGGGCAGGCACCATATCTGTTGATTGTCCCCTGAGCCTGGCACCACAGTTCCTGGCTCATGTTAGGGGTTGAAAGAACATTTTTGGATAAATGAAGTACTGTCACTAAGGTGGCTGGGGCCACAGGTGGAACTGTCCAGTGGACTGTGGTGGATGCCAATCAGAGAGAGATCAGGGCTGTGAGTGCTGAGGAGGGAAAGTGTCAACTGAAATATGAGCTGGATGTAATTGTGATGTAATTGTGATGTAATATCAGGATATAATTGTGATGGGACTGTGGGGGACTGCCTTCATGCAGGGGGTTCCCATTTGCCTCTGAGCCATGGCACCCATGCACCAGAAATTAAGAGATCTGGAAGTCCTCCATCATAGTGCCAGTGGTATTTTGCTTGTCTTCATTCAAAGATGATTCCATCTCTGCACGGTGTCTAGTCTACCCCAAGTCACTTTATCTATTTCCCTCTTCCTACATCAACCCCTCTTCAGGTCATTTTTTTCTTTCCCTATATTTTCCTAATTTCTCTTATATTTTTCATCTTCCAGATTGGGAAGAAGAGGGCCTGAGCAGCCCCCCAGCCCTCACTAATCATGCTTGGGGTTTTGAGGTGACTCAGTCTCTGCCTCAGCCTGATTCCTCATCTATAGGATGGTAGTAAGACCTAACCACCCTGGTCATCTGCCTTTTCTCAGGCCTCCATTTCTGCAGAAATGAGGCTACTCTTCAGTAACAATATCCAAAACTCCATGGAGATTCATTTGATGAGGCTTCTAAATACTGTCAACTTTAACTCCTCAGAATTATTTAGGTGGGCACGTTTTAGGAGCTGTTTTGCTGGTGGGTTTTGCCTCCCAAAGATGCGTTGAGCACAGGAAGCAGGCGTTGGCTCTCCTGCATTCCCAGCATCTGGGCCTGTACCTGGAACACCGTGGTGCTCAACAAGCATTGGCTGAATGAGTGAATAAACACCTTCTTCTACCTACATGAAGAAGCAACCTGTAGGAAGTGAGAGTGAGGGCTGGGTGTGTGGCTCGCTGGCGGAGTGCTTGCCTGGCATGCACAAGACCCTGGGTTTGATCCCTATCACCACAGAGGGAAGGAGAAAAAAGAAGAAGGAGGAGGAGGAAGGGGTGGAGGAAGAAGAGGAGGAAAAGGAGAAGGAGGAACGGTGGGGAGGAGAGGAGGAAGAGAAGAAAGTGACAGGAATGACAAGGAATTCTAGCAGATCATCTCTCCGTGGGGTATCCTGAAAATAAGCCCTGAAGCTCAGGGTACATCCTGGAAGGTGTCCCTGACTGGTCAAGCCTGGGAAGTCCAGACTCCAGGCATGATCCCATGAGTGTCCGGGAAAGCCTCAAGAGGACATTCCTAGGAGGAACCTTCCAGATGCCACACTGATAGGATTAAGCAACCTAGCCCATGAGGTGTCTGGAAAGAGTTGATTTTGAATGTTATTTGCAAATTTGGAAGTTGTAGTGTGCTGTGAAAATCTTTGAAAATGAAGGAGCATCCCTGATGGCTGTCGAAGAGTTACTGATCATCTTGGGGAGCTGGAGAGAACGGATTTTGGGGTGAGGCCACTCAAGGACCAGGAAAGTGCTATAAGGAGCAGAGCTTCTGCATGGTGGCCAGGAAGTTGTGATTCCCAGCAAGAGTGTAGGAATCATGCGTGTGTAGGTGTGTGCATCTTTCCGGGGTGAGGTATCTGTGGCCAAGGAAAGCCCAGGTGCCTCAGCCTGACAAAACTCTGCTACAGGATGCCACCCCCTTTATCCATTTGGTGACTAGGAACCAACCTTCTTAGGAGGATTTTTCTCAACATATCTTTTTTTTTTTTTTTTGGTACTGGAGATTGAACTCGGGGCACTCGACCACTGAGCCACATCCCCAGCCCTATTTTGTGTTTTATGTAGAGACAGGGTCTCACTGAGTTGCTTAGCCCCTTGCTGTTGCTGAGGCTGGCTTTGAACTCACGATTCTCCTGTCTCAGCCTCCCTAAGTGCTGGGATTACAGGCTTGCGCCACTGCACCCGGCTTCAACAAATCTTAAGTTCAAAACTTTATTTCTACTTTGTGACTCCTCAAGAACCTTGTCCATCAGAAGCTTCCTTTATTGCCTATCAATTTCTCTAGGCACTGGCTTCCTCCCTATCAGGTCAGGACATGCTCAAAATCCCATCCATTCAGAGCAGGAGCTTGGAAGGGGCTCCTCCCAGTCTGCTCCCTGCAGCTGCCACCTGTCCTCTATTTCTAGGCAGGCTTCTGCAAAGACATACGTGCTTGTTATCTCTGCTTATTTCCTATTTGAACTTCAGCTTGGTCCAATCTGTTTTCCACCTCTTCCCTCAGAAATTTCTCACTCCAAGGTCATCAGTTTGCCAAGTCCAATTCCAGGGGACCAGTTTCCAAGCTTGCTGTACTTGTCCTTTCTGTGTGTGTGTGTGTGTGTGTGTGTGTGTGTGTGTGTGTTTCCTGCTGATATTTCCTCCTCACTGAGGTTTTCTCCTTCTTGACCCTTGAAGTAGGGAGAATATATAATTTATCATCTAAAGTGGGTCGCTGTTTAAAGTGAAAAGGGGCACTAATTAATAATTATGCCAGGCTCATTGTCACACACCGAGTCTCTCCCAGGCATATGCAGATAGGAGGTCACCCTCCCCCCAAAATTGTCCTTTCTCTTCTTTGACTACTCATCTTCAGCCTCCTTTACGGGATTCTCTTCTTTCTACTCCTTACTCCTGCTGCAGGCCTGGCACTCTCAGGCTGCCCCACCTCCCTGCGTGAGCGTACCCACCCATGGCTTCTATCTCCATCTCTCTGGGACGATGCCCTCTGTACTGTGAGTCTGGTGTCTTGATTTCTGTACTCCATATATGAATACAACTGTGTCCAGAGTCTCTATCTAGATACCTGGAGGAAACTCCCAGTCTACAACTAAAACCAAACTCACTCTCTGCAACTCCAACCATGCTGTCTTCCTGGGGGAGGATGGTGGGTGGCAAAGGTGGAGAAAGTGGTGGCTAAGATGATGACGTCTAGAGAGAAGATCCCTGCACCCAAGGCCCAACTCCTCCACGCACTATCCAAGCACATTAGAGTCATTATTTAGTGCCTACCTCATGGGTTGGATTAAATGAGGCAATAATGACAAGAGGAGATATTTGTAGGGCACTTTATGAGCCAGGCACTACTAAGTGTTCCACGGGTATTATTTCAAAAGCCTCAAAAGAGCCCACTGAGATAGGTGCCCTCATTATGCACCTTATTTCACAGATGAGCATCCAGAGGCACAGAGAGGGTCAGTAACTTTCCCTGGGTCAATGGGAAATTAAGGCTCAAATTCAGAAGTGTGGCCCAGAGACATCCTCTGAAGCATCTCAGTGTTGTGTGTATGCAAAGTGCTGAGACTAGTGTCCAGCGAAGAATACGAGCTCAGTAAATCATTTCCTCCATCCACCCAGTCCACCAAAGCCAATCGCCCGGCATTGTCCCAGAGAGATGGAGATAGAAGCCATGGGTGGGTAAGCTCACTCAGGGAGGTGGGGTAGCCTCATTCTTCCTCACTCTGCATCTGTTAAGTTCTTTCACTTTACCTTGGGATGCCAAGTGTTTTCCCAGAGTTTACCTATTTAATTATCATATATTTCCAGTTCTGTGTCCAAGATGTCTTCATTTTGAAAGACCAACTGCCTGACGTGAGTAGAAAGACCCAAATGCCTGTCTCTGGTTTGAAGCTGTTCCTTTCCAACGTCCACTCTGCTGGCTTTCTTAGAACCTTGCTCCACAACCATGAAAACAAGCCCCAGCCTGCCTGCTGGAGGATGAGAGATGAGCCATCCAGTGGAGGTCACCGTGACCAGCCAGTGTCTAGCCAACCTAGTAACTGATCACAGACACACAAGTGGGCCCTGCCAACACCAGGACAGCCACGGAGCCAAGCCCAGCTGCAGTTGCTGATCTTCACAAAGGTGAGCTAAATAAATGATTGTTATTTTCAGCCACCAAATTTTAGGATGGTTTGTTATATAGTAGAAGCTAACCAATGTGCTTAAGCATTATATTAGCCAGCTCAGGTTGCCACTACAAAATGCCACACACTGAATGTGTTCAAGCTACACACAAAAATTTATTGTATCACAGAACTAGAACCTAGAAGTTTAAGATCAAAGTGTGAGGCCTCTCTGCCTGGTTTGGGGATAGCTGTCTTCTTGCTGTGTCCACACATGGCCCTTTCTCTGTGGACATGCAAAAAGAGACAGCTCTCTGTTGTCCTTTCCTCTTTTTATAAGGACAACAGTCTTATTGGATCATGACCCTATCCTGTGACTTCATTTAACCTTAATTACCTCCTTAAAGGCCCTCTCTCCAAATATAGTCACACTGGAGGTTAAGGGGGTGGCAATTCAGTCCATAACAGGTGTTAATCCTCAAGTGGAAGTAGAGGCCGTGAGAGCAATGCGGATCACTTGAAAGTGGTGTGAGGGCAAAGCAGTCTCAGGAGCCTAGGACACCTCAGGGTAATAATAGCACTCCTGGGGCCAGCAGAGGGTGACAAGCCCTGAGTGGAGACAGAGAAGGAAATGTGGGAGAAGGACAAGGAGAACCAGACAAATGATAGAAGGCACCAAAACCATGCCTTCCACTATCCCAAAGAAGAGGAAATGATCAGCCGGGCAAGATGCGGCAGGAAGTCAGGGACTGACAAGCGCCACATTCGTCTCTTGATCTTGGTAAGGAGCTTGGTGACCCTGACAAATGTCAGAACCATGGTAGGACCAGAAGTGAGGTCACTGTGGACTCAGGAGCAATAGGAGCTGAGGAAAAGAACTGACTGATAAAAAAGGCTTTTGAGACATTTGAAGGAGATGGGACAAGAGAAATTGGAAACATGGAACCAAGAAGAGGTCGTGGGCTGGGGATGTAGCTTAATGGTAGAGCACTTGCCTAGCATGCGTAGGACCTTGGCTTCAATCCCCAGCAAGACACACACACAAAAAAAAAAAAAAAAAAAAAAAAAAAATTGGGACAAGAGACATTTGTGAATCTTTCTAGGTTGAGAAGAAAGAGCAGATAGCAAGGAGGTTTCATAATGATGGTGTTTGGTTTGAAGGAGGCAAAGGAGGAGCTAACAATAACCATGGCCAGCGTCTGCTGTGACCAGGCCTGTGCCGTACTCTTAGGGTGGCTCATCTCATTTAACAGTTTGCCAATAGGGATACATTCTAAGAAATACGTTATTAGATGATGTCCTCATCGTATGGACATCATAGAGTGTACTTACACTAACAAAGATGGCTGCAATGTCACTGAATCATATAATCCTGTGGGACCACCGTCATGTATGTAGTTGACTATTGACCAAGAAATGATGCTATATGGCATGTGACTGCATTATACCATTTCACTGATAAGGAAACTGAGGCACTGAGAGATTAAAGAAACCTGCCCAAGGGCTGGCAATGTAGCTCAGTGGTAGAGTGCTCACCTAGCATGCCTGATTCAACCCAACTGCACCACAAAAAAGAAAAGAAACTGCTCAAGATCACACAGTGACAGAAATGGGATTTGAACTTTGGCAACCTATGGCTGGGGAGATTTGGCCCGGATTTTGGCCTGCTTCTAAAATTAATGGGAAAGCTGCAGGGAGGGCGGGTAGTGCAATCAACACAGAGCAAGAAGTGGATGGAGATGGTATGATCTCTGTGGCCTTGAATTTTTTTTCCCCTGGGAGACTAGGGACTTAGTGATAGACCTGGGTGTGGGAGGGAACTTGGGCAGAGTGATGAAAATCCAGAAAAGCAAGTAATTGAAGGCAATGAGATCCAGTCCAGTAGACATACTGTCCCAGGGTGTGTTGTGCAGACGGGAGGCTGAGTTCACAGCAGTGCTGGTCCCATGCAGTGCGGGAGGGCCAGGGGAAGGGAGGAGATGCGTGCTGGAGGCTGCACAGGGTGGGAGGTGTGCCACAGAGGTGCCACCAAAGGATGGGAGCCAGGGTCATGTTGGTGAGAGTTGGCGGCTGCATTGAAAATCACTGGAGGGCTGAGCCCCACTCCACAGCAGTGAGACCCTAGTCCCTGCAGCTGGACATCACTCCACTGATGATCCCTATGTGCACCAGGGTTGAGAAGCTCTGAATCTAGCCTAGCATGAAGTTCCAGTGGAGATCAGGATGGGGGAGCGGGGGGCAGGGAGGCTGATAGGCTGGGCACACAATGGCCTTGGGAGACCATGATAGGGGACATGGAGCGGGACTTCATCGGGGTAAAAGTGGAGGTGCAAGGGCTGGCTGTCGTGAAGGGAGTCTCTGGGCTGCACTATTCTGCTGGGCAGGTTGGGAAAGGCTTAATGAGCAGGGAGCTTTCCAAATGTGTTTCTGCTGCCAAAGTGAAGGGGCTTGTGTCCGACATTCCTTTTATTTTAGGAGCAGAGTCCTCTGAATGGCTGAACTCAGGGAGTCCTCAAGAGTGCTTGGGGGACATTTTCTTCCCGTGTGACCAGCACAGCCAGGAAGACCCACCACAGGGTCTGTAGGATCTGGGTTATCCTCCATGGTTGAGGAGTTCTTCAGGGCATGGGGGAAATAAGATAGGATAGGGTTAGATTTATAAAACCAACATTTATTGAGCTCTTTACGTGTCAGGAACTATCTGAGCAAGAGAGTCATAGGATCTTGCACATGGTATTTCCCAAAGCACGTTCTCTGGGATACTAAAAGCATACCGTTGGGGAAGAGGGAGAATACCAAGTAAAAATAAGTCTGAGAAACATTGGATTAGAAAGAGGTAAACAGATTTATTTACTGCAGGACTTTTCAGGGTCAATATGCTTCTAAACTTTCCAAGAGGCGGAGTTGAATATACAGTACAGCTGTTCCTCAGTATTTAAGGGGGATTCCTTTTAGAACCCCCAAGGATATCAAAATCTGTGGATGTTCAATTCCTTAATATAAAATGGCATATATGCATATAACCTAGGTGCATCCTCCATCTCTAGATTACCTATAATAGCTAATACAATGTAAATGCTATGTAAGTAGTTCTTGTTCTATATTTAGAGAATAATGACAAGGAAAAAATGTCTGTATTTGTTTAGTACAGATGAAATTTTTCTTCCAAGGTTTTCTATCTGGTTGATCCAGTAGTCATTTGGACACCCCACGGATGTTGAGAGCCACCTGCTTCTCAAATGTGCTTTACCACAGTTCTCTTTCATTCTGTATAAACCCTGAGGAATGAGTGGACCACAGAACGTGCCTGGAGAAGTGTAACTGGGTGGCAAAGAGCCCAGGTTTGAGGCTGGAGCACCAGCTCTACACCAAATAGCTGTGTGACCTGGGGCAAGTTGCTATGTCCATGCCACATCTGTAAAATTGACCTAGAGAACAGCGCCTCCCGGGTGCCTCGTTGTCAGGATTACATAACACCTGTGGATCACTGAGGGCAGTGCCCAGCTCCAAGAAACCCCCATGAAAAGCCCGGGCTGGGAAATGCCCGTGTCTGCTCTAATATCTAGGACATGTTGGTCAGAATTTCTGTCCTCACCTGAAATGGCTTTCAAAGCCTGGGACCCCAGGGAAGGAAGGAGGGGCACTTCTCTGTTTATTGCCACGTGCAGGAGGCTCCAGGAATCCCTGGTGGTGGTGGTTGTTGGAGAGGGTGTGGATCCGGAGGGGGTGGCCGGCCAGCCAGCCCGCCCTGGTACCCCAGAATCCTGACACTGTGAGTGGGCACACAGGAAACCTCCCTAGGCTGGGCGGGCGCTGAGCAGCTGCCGGACTTGGCCCCTGTCCCAGTGTTGCCTTCCTGGAGGTGGACGATTCTAGGAAGAGGCTCCCAGAAAAGCTCCCAGGGGCTGCCATTGGCTGACGTCAGCGCCTCTGGACAGCGCCACCGGGTCTGGGGGTTTCTGCGGCAATGGTGACTGGGGCGGGGGCGCAGGTGGTGGTGCCTCTCTCTCATGTGCTCTCTGCCATTTCTCTGGGGTGTAGAAAAGTGAGAACAGATGGCAGTGCTTGGGGGAGGGGTACCAGCCAAGGGTCACTGAATAGGAGCCATGCCTACCCTGGGGTCAGGGGCACTGTCTCAGAGGTCTGCCTTCCAAGCCCTGGAATCCAGTCCCCAGGTCTGGTATGGCATGGGAGAGGGAGAGAACGAACTCTGTGCCTAATGATGTCTGTCTTTACCTGCATTTAGCCTCCCTTTGTCTCCTGAGAACCTGGGAAGGAGAAGATGCCCACTATCTGTGACATAGTACTGTGATCCCAAGGTTCAACACAAAGGTGACAAGCATCCAGCCTGAGAGCAATCAGAATTTGAATCCACATTTGTTCAACACCAAAGCTCTAATCAGGAGGGAAGTGTAGACTCCTGGTTTAATAGTCTTGCTATGTCCTGGCATATTGGGGTGGGGGGGGGGAGAATCCATATATCTCTGATTGAAGGAATATTGCTTTTTGCTTTCTTAAAGAAAAAAAAAATGCAGAGCCCTGGGATGCTGAGTTCTGTTGGCGGCCTCTGCCCAGGGTCTAATGGCTTTTCCAGAATTGCTGCATCACCGCCAGCAGACAATTCAGACAGGCCTCCCTCCCCTCTTGGCTTCTGGGCTGACCCCCCTCCGTGCAGCACCTCCTAGTCTCTTTCTCTAGCCAGGGTGGGGCCTCCCAGGGCTCGTGGCCTCCGGCCCAGGGCTCGCCTCCTTCCTTGGCAGCTGCCAGAAGTCTCCGCGGTTCCTGGCCTAGTAAAACCCTTTTTTGTCTGCCCAAGGGAGAGTTTTGATTGGCTTCAGCTGGGATGACCTCATCCTCTCCAGAATTTGGGGATGTTCCCGTTTTCCACAGCTCCACCAAGGAGTTCCCTTCTGGACATTTTGCCTTTAATGGCCACCCTGCCTGGGTTGACTTGAGCTTAGGAATTCCCCCTTCACACTCAGGAAGGCAAATGTGTGCTGTGACTCTTGATCTTTTCCACCTTAATGCTCCTGGGATGAGTCTCCTCACCCTCATCTGTCTCTCCCCACTGATCTCTGCCGTCTGTTTAGGACTCTCAGGAAACTACATTATTTTAAACAATTACAATTACCTTTGAGCTAGCCCTTCTTTCTCACTATCTCATTTAATCTTCAAATAACTTCATGATATAATAAGGGTTGTTATCAGTTTTCAGATGAAGAAATAAAGGCTTGGGTGCCAGGCATGGTGGTGCATGCCTGTAATCCCAGCAGCTTGGTAGGCTGAAGCAGGAAGATTGCAAGTTCAAAGCAAGACTCAGCAACTTAGCGAGGCCCTGAGCAACTTAGCAAGACCTGGTCTCTAAATACAAAAAAGGGCTGGGGATGTGGTTCAGTCATTAATCGCCCCAGGTTCAATCCAAGGTACTGGCAGGGAGAAAGAAAGAAAAAACAGTTGTCTCATTTAGAGGAGTTCCAACTGTGCCTTTTAAATGAAATAAATAAGAAAGAATAGAGAAGGACAGCCCTAGAGTCCTAACAACTGTCCAGTGCTTTGCCTGATGGCCTGTGCCTGCAACTCCTGCTAGCCTCTGTGACTTCTGCAGTCCCCCACCACCCCCAAAACAGTGTTGGATCTGTAGAGATTAGACTGAAGAAGTCCTCCAAAGTGCTGGGCTCCATCCTCCACGGTCTCCATGTGATACATGTATCCTACCTGAGAGCCAAGTGGCCAGAAAGGAGGGAGACAAGGCAAGTTTTGGTGAAGAGCTTAGGCCTGGACGTTGGGATGCCTGTGTTTTCAATGTTGCTCCTCCCCTTAAAAAAAAAAAAAAAAAAAAAAAAGTTTAAGTAGCAAACTCTAGGACCTGTGGATACAGCCTTATTTGGAAACAAGATCTTTACAAAGGTAATCAAGTTAAACTAAAGTCTAGAGAGCCCTGATCTAGTATGACATGAAGGCCAGTGAAGAGATCATGGTGCTGGATCTACAAGTTAAGGAAGGCTGAAGATTACCAGCAAACCCCAGAATCTAGGAAAGAGGCAGCTGACAGGCTTTCCCCTACAGGCCCCTGCTCACATCTTGATCTTGGCCTTCTAAACTCCAGAACTGAGACAATAAATTTCTGGTGTTCTAAGCCACTCAATCTGAGGCACTTCTGCTTTCCCCTATGCAAAATGGGGATGATTTTACTAACCTCATACATGAAATTAATCCATCCCTGCAATAATTCCAGGCAGAGTGCATTGGGGTGGGGAAGGGGTGGCGGCTCAGCTTGAAGCAGCTCACAGCAACAGTCCTCTCTACTCTGCACATACTTTAAGTCTGTGACTCCGCAGATACCATTTGATGAGCTCCTGTGCCTCAGTCGCCCTCCCTCCTTTCCTGCCACTGTCCCAGCTGAAAAGAGCCCAGTATGGCTGTCAGTACTTCACAGGGGGCCAGCAGCCTTCCTGGGACGTGTATCAACCTAGACCCTGAACCCCATTTTGTAGCTTACAATACACAGATGCGCAGTGAGAAGAATGCTGGGTTAGCTCTTCCAGATACTCAAAACAATTTTTCAGTCAAATAAATGCATCCTTATCGTTAGTAACCAGACGCATAAGGTTACCCCTCTCTGTCACCTGACTCAGAGCTGAGCTCCAGGGACTTATTTTGAACATCTCTGCTTGCTTGGAACAAAGGAAGACATTAGATCCTGCATCTCACCACTCCTAAAGTTGAGAACAGACAAAACTATGATCCGTGAAATGTGTATTATTTATTGTAGCCAATCCACTCTGGCCTGGCACATTAGAAAAGTTGTGTGTGTGTGTTTGGTACCAGGGATTAAACTCAGGGGCACTCAACCACTGAGCCACATCCCCAGCCTTTTTTTGTATTTTATTTAGAGACAAGGTCTCACTGAGTTACTTAGTGCCTTGCCAAGTTGCTGAGGCTGGCTTTGAACTCATAATCCTGCTGCCTCAGCCTTCTTGGGCACTGGGATTACAGGCGTGCGCCACCATGCCCAGGAGTCATGTGTGTTTTTAATATGTGATACGAATACTTCAAAGTTCATTGCAGGTCCATTATAATCAATGTGATATGTATGACTTGCCAGAGCTGGAAAATAATTTTACTCTTTTGAATAGCTGCAGAAATTTATAGTTAGTGTGGCTTTGATTTTATGGTATATTCTTGGCTATATTGATGATTAATTTGTTCAGAAATCACCAGTTACAGTATTCTTGCTTTTGGGAGCTTTCCTACTTTTCCTCTATTCCTTCTTCCTCTTTGCTTCTTGTATTGTTAACTTCATATTTTAGCAACATCTCCTACAACTAAAAGAGTTTTAATTGTAAGAGTGACAATTTTATTTTAATTTGGGGGAAAAAAACCCAGCAGAGTATAAAAAAATGAAATATCTCCCAGCATCTTAGTGTATTTCATTTTTGTCTTTTTTCTAAATCTGAGTATAAGTAAATGGTGCAGGTGTAAGACGCATATGTAGGACAAGTGTTTGTGGTCAAACTGGGACATGTCCAGGCTGGTGTGGGGAAGCAGTGGGGCAGCCTGGCAGGAGCTGACTCTGCAGAAGGTGCCTAACGAAGCGAAAGCACAGATAATATACGTGAAGCCCTTAACAGTGACAGTTGCGTAATAAGCACTCTAGGATTGTTATCCATTGTGTTTGTTATCGGGGAAAGCAAGCGGGATTTAAAGAGGTGGAGAGGTTGGGGAAGCTGGTTGAACTTCTAGGGAGTTCAGTTCAATGGAGCAAGTGTTTACTAGGCACCCATGGGTCAGGCACTGTGCTTGGCCTCCTGGTGGTGGAGACTCCAGCCCCCATCAAACAAAGGACAGGCAGGTGGGATTGTAACAATAACAGACAACTGCAGTAAGGCCAGGGATGTGTAGGGCACCCAAGGCTTACAGAGGCGGTCACTGACCAAAACCACAAATATTCAGAGAAGCCAGTTCAAGCAGGTAGTCTCAGCTGAGATCCAGCTGTGAGCAGGAATTAGCCAGCAGGTGGAGGAGGGAAGTGGGGCAGGGATGAAGAAGGCGTCTCTGGCAGAAGGATGACTGTTCCAACCATGTGGAGTGAGAGTCCAGTCCCTTCATTCTACTACCAGTCAGCTGGGTGTGTCTGGGGAGGGAGTGGGGACTGATCTTTACCGGCTCTATCAGAAGGCACTAGGGAGTCCCCAAAAGGAAGGGAGTGTCACAAACTAATCGGTGCTTTCCAAGGATCACCACAAGGTGATAGAGGAGAGGTCAAGGCTAGAGGATGTAGCCTGTGACATTAGGTGAGAGAGCAGCCTCAACCTAAGGAGGTAGCAGTCAGAATCGGCACAAGGGGACAGACTCCAGAATTCCTTAAAAGTAAAAATGACAGGAGCCAGACCTTGTCCTCAGGGGTCTCATGTTCACACTGAGTTTATTTCAGAGTGGAAAGTGGACAGGAAGGTGTGCATGGGTGCCGGCAGGGTGTGGGGAGGGCAGAGAGGCTGGCAGGTGGCCGGGCCTGGCTGTGGGGAGGAGGAGGCCATGGAGGCTCCTGATGGGGGTGTTAGTGGAGGCCTGGGACAAGTTGGGTACTTTTCCCAGTGATGGGAGCCTTCTTGGGGCCCTGAAAGGGAGACCACCAAAGAAAGATGCAGCATAGAGCATGGCTGCAGCTGCAGGCAGGGGCGGGGGCGTCGGAGCCAGACAGGTGGATGAACAGGCCTGGGCTCAGGCAGGAAGCAGAACAGAGGGTGGGAGACCTGGCCGGTGGAAGGTAGGGATCCACCATGACCCAAGGATGAGGGCAATGTCCCTGTGGAGAAAGGGCGACCAGAAGCACAGCCATTAGGCAGCAGCCAAGGTAATAATTGTGCGATGAGGTAATAATCGAGGCTCCCGCTGCTTTGAGTGCCTGCTGCAGCCAGACCTGAAGCCAAGAGATGGGCAGGAGTCATCAGGTCACTTCACCCTTGATGTCACCACCATCAGCATCACTGTTCCCCATTTTACAGTTAAGGACACTGCGGTGCAGAGGTGGGGCGATGTGAAGCCTTTAATTCCACATGTCCTGAGAGCAGCCTCGAGAGTTAGGGATAAACACTGAAGAGAAGAGTTCAGGACAAAGCTAGCATTTCCGACGATTTCCTGTTATTGTCATGTACCAGTCGCAGAGGCAGGCCCAGAGACCCCGTGGATAACAACAGGTACAATTCCTGCTCATAGGAACCTTGGGGTCCCCAAAGGAGACTGACCTGGAACAAGAAAGAAGCAAGTAAAAATATAACCTAAATCACAGGGAGGGCTAAAGAGAACAGGCTCCATGATATGAAGCCCCCAGCCTGACCCTAAGGCCCAGACCACAAAAGAGCAAGACCCTGGTGGCTGGGGCCTGGATTCTGCAGCTCGCTCTGATGTCACAGTGGCACCTCCAGGCCAGGGCATCTTTTTCTGGAAAGAAGAGATGCAGGTAGTGGCTTTTAGACTTCATCACAGCTGAGGAATCTTTATTCAAATAGAATCTTGAGCAGAAACCAAGACTAATGTGCCAACAAACATAAATAAACTCCGTTACTCTAACTGAGGACAAACTGTCCCCCTATGCCATGGTCTCTTTCCCTCCTTGCTCAATAGGCCCAGAGGAGCCTCACAGAATCCCCAGAGCTCTGTGGAGTACAGCTAGAAAACCATGGCATTGTAGCAAGACTTGACATTAAATGAGCACTTACTAAGAGCTATATCCATTATATTGTCTCATTTAATTTTCTCAACAACCCTTTGAAGTCATTTTACCAATGAGGAATCTGAGGTTTATAGGGACTGAGAATGTAAATAAAGAGCTGCTTATGGGTTAGGTTATGGCTCAGTGGCAGAGTACTTGCCTAGCACGTTTGAGACACTGGGTTCGATTCTCAGTACCACATGTAAATAAATAAATAATAAAGGTCCATCAACAACTAAAAAAAAAAATTTTTTTTAAAGAGCTGCTTAGAGGGCTGGGATTGTAGCTCAGTGGCAGAGTGCTTGCCTTCCATGCATGAGGCACTGGGTTCAATCCTCAGCACCACATAAAAATAAATAAAATATATTGTGTATATCTACAACTAAAACAAAATATTTTTTTTAAAAAAAGAGCTGCTTAGAACTTCTTATTGGAATGAAAATAAAGTTACTGCCCATGATCTGGCCCCTGCTCACCTGTCCAGCCTCATCACTCTCCCCACACACATATACACACTCTAGCCATCCCATGTTTCTTTAGGTCACAGATACCCATCTCTCACTCCAGCCTCAGCACATGCTTTTCCATTCTTCTCTAAGAATGTTAGCAGGCTATTTCTGCTACAATGATTATCACAAATTTGGTGGCTTACAGCAATATAAATTTATCTTCTTATAGTTTGGGGAGTCAGAAGCCTCAAATGGGTTGCTCTGCTCCTTCTAGAGGTTCTAGAGAATACATTTCCTTGGCTTTTCCAATTTCTACAGACATCCTTGGCTTGTGGCTCCCCACCAGAAATGACACAACTCTGCTCTTTGCTTTCATTGGTCATACTTTCTGACTCTGTCTTGCCTCCTCCTCCTTAGGACCCTTGTGATCACCCAGCCAGGTGATCCAAGATAATCTCTCATTTTTCAGATTCTTTTTTTTTTTTTTTTGGTACTAGGTATTGAACCCAAAGGTACTTTACCACTGAGCTACATCCCTAGCCTTTGTGAGGCACGGTCTCACTGAATCATGGAGGCTAGCCCTGAACTTGTGATTCTTCTGCCTCAGACTCCCGAGTTGCTGGGATTATAGGCATGAACCACTGCGCCTGGACTGATATCCTTAATTTAGTGACGTCCTTTGCCATGTAAAGCAGCACAGTCACAGACTCTAGGGATTTGAATGTGGACATTCTTAGTGGGCACGATTTAACATGTCATGTGCCACCTGTAACTGATCTGAGTTTAAAAGTCTAGGAAGTCAACCCTGACGTCCCCAAGAGGAACTTGTTATGGGTTCCCACGGCATTGTGTCCTGCCCCCTCGCATGGCTCATCACAGCGGCATTAGTTCGGACAGTTACCCCATTAATGCCAGGACTCTCAACTTCCCCAGTGCGGGGACCACTTGGTTTTTCTATTTGTATTTTCAGAGTCTGGGACAGAGTCTGGGGCTCAATTTGCTAAATAAATGGATGAACAATTGAATGAACTTGCCTGAGGTCACAGAAGCCAATAGCTGAGGCAGGAAGATTTGAACTTGGGCAGTGGGTTTAGAGTCCTTTCCTCTTAGCCACCCACTGAAAGACTTCCTCATAGTCCTAGTAAGGAAGCTCAGACTCAGGGGACACATGTCTCTTGCGACATCTCTCCAGATATGTTTCTGGCTGGCCTACACTTGAACGCCTTCAGGGCCAATAATCCTATGATTTAGCCAGGCACAGCAGCTCCCACTCTAATCCCAGCTACCCTGGAGGTGGAAGCAAGAGGATCACAAATTTGAGGCCAGCTTGTGTAATTTAGTGAGACCCTGTAGCAAAAGGAAAAAATGAAAAAAAAGAAAAGGTCTGGGGATGTAGCTCAGTGTAGTTCAATCCCTAGCACAATTAATCCTGAGACTGAGAACACCATTCAAGGGCAGGGTTGGTGGGTTGGAGGTCTTTCTGGCAACACTGACCACGTGTGGCTGGGAAGGTTGGCGGGGTGGGGGCTGGAGAGGCAGCAGAGGTGGAGGTGGAGGCGGCAGAGCCCGGCAGGGGAGCCTGTGGGCACACACAGACAGGAAGAGAACTGCAAGGGCAGCCCTTGGGCACACCCACGGGGAGACGCTGGGAGAAGGCGAAGCCTGCGAGGAAACGAGCTGTCAGAAACCCGGAGACGTGGGAAAGTGCAGTGTCATGGAAACCAGGGGAGGGAGCAGGTCCATCCCCCGGGAAGAGGCGGCTCTGGGCCGCGGGGTGGAGCCGGGGGTGGAAGGGCCACCTGTCCTGCCTGGAAGGCCGGGTGTTGACCCTCAGCCGGGCCATTTCACGTAAACTGCCAGGGAGTTGGAGGACTATGCGGAGGCTGAGTGGGCGCCACAGGATTCAGGAGGAAATGCAATGAGACCACACATTTCCGGATCTGGCAGGGAAATAAGAGGATGGTTGCTGGGAGGGGGGGCCGAGCAGCGAGGACACGGGAGACGCGCGTGGGTTTGCAGGCGCCTGGGAAGAGCCTGGGAGGAAGCCGTGGAGAGTGGAGAAGGAGGGCACGGCGTGGGCGTGCACCAAGCCGGGTGGGAGAGTCTGATGATGAGTCAGCGCTCTGCAAACCCAGCGGGTGAGAGATGGGGAGGCGGCGCCGGCCGTGGCTAGGGCTGGGAGCTGGGCTTCCTCCCTCCGAGTTCACGCTGGGGTTGCTCTGGAGAGGAGGGAATGACCGTGAGCCGGGCTCAAGCCGCTAAGCATAGAACCGCTGCACAGCCTCCTGCCCCCCGCCCCTTTCAGTAGGCTAAGTTCTCTCTGGGATCTGGGAGACCTCGGCGAACTCTGCTCTGGGCTTGGAGCCCAGAGTGAAGCCACCAGGGAGGGACTCCATGGGGGAGGGTAGCTCAGCTCCTGCCTCCCTTCTTCACAAGGTTCAAGAACTGTCTTCCCTCCTCAAGGACTGGGATTACTACATTTTGAAGGTGTGAGTCCACTTTTGTGCTCTGGACCCCTCTGGGAGCCTATGGACCTTTTCTCAGATTAAATGCATAAAATAAAATACCTAGGTTACCAAAGGAACCAATTACATTGAAAACAATTATATTGAAAAATAATTCATATATATATATGAATATTCATATATATATTCTCTTTTTTTTATACTGGGGATTGAACCCAGGGGCTCTACCACTGGGCTCCACCACCAGACCTTTTCATTTTTTATTTTGAGACAGAGTCTCCCTAAGTTGCTGAAGCTGGCCTTGAAGTTGCTATCCTCCTGCTTCAGCCTCCCAAGTCTCTGGGATTAGAGGCATGAGCTGCCATGCCAGGCCAGTATATGCTTCTTTACAAAAATATTAAATATCTAGCCATGGTCCATTTCAAAGTGGTAATGAGCATAATCAGGAACAGTGAAAGCCCCAATGCCTTCAGGGGGCAGACAGGTGACATCATGAAGGCCAGGTAAGACAGTATGTTAATGCCATAGCAAAAGTCTCATTGGGAAATGGGGTGGGGTGGGGGTAGCATTGTTTAGCTCTAGGGACAGCAAGCCTTCACATTTTTAAGAGATTCCAGAAATACCAATTCTTACATAAACTCTCCTAGTCTTCAAATGTTAGCAAAAATATTCATATTTTAAAGGATACTCTGGGGGCCAAACATAAGCCAGCTGCAGCCTAGAGGTATAGGGCATTTGGGCTCCCTGCTAAGTGGGGTCCTTTGTGAGGTCTGGACATCACCTTTCAGGTGATGTCTTCCAGGAGAGGCTGTTGGGTCATCCAGAACCCATGGCTCCAGTCTAAAAACATACTAGGCAATAACTCCAATCTGCAGTAAATGACCACATTAAACCTACAATTGTCTGACTGTGTTGCCTCCTGTGCTCTGCCCCACCCCTCCCACCCCCGACCCCCCACCCCCCACCCCCGTGGACTGTGTCCACATGCATTGCTCCACGGGAGGGAGCCGGATCCAGCCAGAAACCCTGAGTTTCAGTCTCAGTTTTGCCACTTATCAGTCACCAATCTCTCTCCACCTGCAGGGGCTTATCTACAAAGTGAGCTTAAGGGGTCATTGGCACATTCTAAGTTGCAGGATGCTGTCCAAAAGCGAGAAGTTCTGGTTGTTTCCAGTTTCCTTTGTTCTCTGTTCCACTCAGCTGGATCCCCATGAGCTTAGGGTGTAGGACATGAGGGAAAGAAAACATGTTTGTCCCAAGATGTTGCACAATGGACAATATCTGCTAAATGCCCCAAGCAACAGTGAAAGGCAACTGTCTGACTCATTCAAAATGTGGTCACCTTGGAAGGGTCCAAGGACTGGCAGTTACCTCCAGCTTTTTTCTAGCAGCCCTGAAATCTGATCATGCAAACTGGGAAGGGGACACAGGAGAAGCCACAGGCCCCAGAGAGGGAGCTGCTTTCACTGGGTACATACCGTTTGGCTCAATTCCTGTGGGTTTCATTCTTATTTTCAGATGGTGCAAACTGATGCTCTGAGCTGTTCTGGAGCGGGTTCTCAGAATGGGGGTGTGGGGAAGCGGGTTGTTAAGGGAGCTGGGAAATGAGACTGCAGAAGAATCCTGCCACCACGTTGTCACATCCCAGCCTTTATAAAAAGAATGTCCTGTGGCTCGGTGGGAGTTTTGCTTGCATTTGCCGGGTAAATGCTTTGCCCCGCCCTAGATGGGCTGGGCTATGGCAGGCACTGTGACCCTGGGTGGTAGCCACCAACTGGGCTGTCTGGGATAGGGTGGGAGAGCCCTACCCTCCCAGAGCTGGTACTTGAGAATGAATTAGGGCTCTGCGAAAGTGGAAGCCACAGAATAAGCCATACTGAAGGCACAGAGGAAAAACAGGAGCCATTGTTGGAAATAGAACTTGCCAGAGTCACAAATGAGATAGATCTACCTAGCCCCTTATGGGGCTGTGAGACCTTGAGCAGATCTAATAAATTAATACCCCCAAAGTGTTTAAAGTATCATAAGTGTAAGTATCATTAAGTATCATAAGTGATCAATAAATGATAGCCCTTTTTCCAGAACATCCCCTGAGGTCCCTAACAAAGCCCATGGGGACATCTCTGCAAATCCTGGGAGATACATGAACCTCCTTGTCTATAATGATCAGCTCAAATGACACTTCTGCTGTGAATGAAGCCCCTTTTCCATGTTACTGTTAAGTGATGGCTTTCTGCTAGGGTGTATACTGAGCACTTGACCTCTGTCATACAGGGCAGGCATGGGTATTGTAGGGCATGACACCAATTTAAGAGGCTTTCTTTACAAACAAAACAGTCTGACTTTCATAGAGTTTATAAAACAAATAAGACCTCGCAAGCACACAGTTAGGCCCTCAGAAGGAACCGGAGCAAGTGAGGGGTCTGAATGCTTAAGCTTTGCCAGCTTCCTAGCAAATCCATCTCTGGTCTCAAGTAGTCTCCACCATAGCCCAAGGAATGGGTTAGCACTGCCCCCATTTTACCAATGTAGAGAGTGTCAGAGGTGAGAAGTAACTGGCTCCAAGTAGTGTTCTTGATATCTGCACTACATTTGCCTTTCCTGCTGCCTCTGATGGGTAGAGACTTGTGGGGCTCCAATTCAGGGCTTCCCTGTGAAAACATGGCCCTGTAATCACTAGTTGACTCTTCTGCCACTACTGTAGTCTCAGCTTCTTTTAAGCTCAGTGACAGGTGTCATTCATCTTTACGTGTGAGCCTATAGCAGGTGCTCAGTGTGTGCAGAGTGACTCTGCATGTCCCCCTTCATCGCGGTGTGCCCTTGGTCTGCACCAGCTTTCCCATTTCATGTTCCTGCTCCTGGAGTCCTGCCCTAGCTGAATGCTTGGGGAAGTAGGGTAAGAAAAAAAGGAACCTTCTTATGATTTCTGGGGAGGCAGAAAAGCATAGGTGATTCATAGTCAGCAAGTGCTTACTGGATGCATTCTAAGTACAAGTGGACATGTCCTGAGAAATGCCTCATTAGCCAGTTTTCTTGTTGTGCAAACATCATGGAGTGCACTTAACAAACCCAGATGATATGGGCCAGTCATTCAATGTGGCCTATTGATGCAATCAAGAGACAGTTAAAAAAAATAGACATGGCAAACACAAAACAAGACGCATGAGGCTGTCACTGACCATAGCACAACAGACTGTTTTACAATAAATGTTTTTAATAAGTAAGAGTACACTCTAAAATAATAAAAAAAATAAATAAAATAACAATAACAATAAAAAGTAGAGTATAGGGGGCCAGGCATGGTGGCACATGCCTATAATCCCAACAGCTCAAGAAGCTGAGGAAGGAGAATCGCAAGTTCAAGGCCAGCCTCAGCGACTTAGCGAGGCCCTAAGCAACTCAGCAAGACCCTGTCTCTAAATAAAATACAAAAAAGGGCTGGGGATGTGACTCAGTGGTTAAGTGCCCCTGGGTTCAATCCCTGGTACCAAAAGAAAAAAAATAGTATAGTAAATGCATAAACCAGTAAAATGATTGTTTATTATCAAGTACTATGTAGTGTACATAACTGTGAGTGCTATACTTTTATGAGTGGCAGCACAGTAGGTTTATTTAACCCAGTATCACCATGAACACATGAGTAACACATTGCACTAGATTACAGTGTCACTACATGATAGGAATTTTTCAGCTCCATTATAATCTTATGGGACTACTATGTGGTCTGTTGTTGACCAAAACGTTGTTATGACTATACCAGGAACCAGAAGAGAATAAAGCTACTGATATCCCTGCCCCAAGGAGCCTGCACACTATAGAGGGGAAATACTCCACAACAAAATAATTTCATTGCCTGACAGGTGTTGATAAGTGTTATGGAGACAAATGGGCAGGAGAGGAGGGTCAGGTCCTTGGGTAAAATGGACCTCTCATGGAGAAAGGGATGTTTGAGCAAAGTCTTGAAGAAGGATAGGGTGTGAGTCATCTGGCTGTCTAGGGAAGGCCTTCCAGGAAGAAGGAACCTCAAGTCCAAAGGCCTTGTGGCAGAAGTGTTCTCCTTGAGCAGGGGGAACATCAAGGCAGCCTACTGTGGGTGAGTAGAGAGGGTCAGCTGAGTGACAGAGGCCAGATGATACAGGCTCTGTGGGCCATTGTGGCGAGTTTGGACTTCTCTCAGAGAGAGATGGGAGCTGAGCCATTAGAGTGGAGAGCAAAGTGACCTAATCCAACTTTCATTTCAAAAGGTTCCCTCTGGCTGCCAAGATGAGAATAAATCAGAGAGAAAGAGTCAAATTAGGAAAACCTTGTGAAGAACCCGGGGTGTGGGGATGACTGCAGCATGGAAAAGGTTGGTAGCTATGGTGGAGTGAGGATTGACATAGCTCCAGGTGAAAATAAAGATAACGGGAAGTGGAATGTGAGGGAAAGAATGGAGCAAGGATGGCTTGAGGATCCTGGCCTAAGTTACTAGAAAAACAGGAGTGCCCAGGGGAGATTTGAGGGGGAGGATGAGGATTTTGAGTTTGACATGTTAAGCTTGAGAAATTTCTTGTGGTCAAGTAAGCAGTTGGATCATGAGACTGGGCTTCCGGAGAGAGGCTGAGTCTGGAGAAATAAAGCTGGGAGTTGTCCATCCCTGGTTGGTATTCAAGGCAGAGAATGAGATCAGCCCCAAGGCTTGTGGACTGCAAAGAGGTCCAAGGACTGACCTCTGGGGCTGGCCAGAGGTCTGGGAATGGAACAGAGAAGGAGCAGACATCTAGATGAAAGGGAGAGTGGGGGGTGGGGCATGGTGTCCTGGTAACTGGAGAAGCCAGTGTGTCCAGAAAGAGGATGTGATCAGGATCAGGGAAGCTGAGAGGAGGGATCACTGGATCAACAGCAAAAAGGCCTTGGTGACCTTATCAGTAGAAATTTCCATGGAGTAATGTGGGTGAAAGTCTAGCTGGAGTAGGTTGAAGCAGAAGGGAGGAGCTCAAGGCAGAAGGGATGGACAGTTCTTCTGCGGAGTTTTGCCACATAGGCACAAAGAAGGGGACAAGAGCTGGTGAGGGAAGCGAGGTCAAGAGAAGATTTCTTTTCTTCTTTTCTTTTTTTTTTTTTTGGATATCAAGGATTGAACCCAGGGTTGCTTAACTGCTAAGCCACATCCCCAGCCCTTTCTATGTTTTTTTTTTTGGTACCAGGGATCGAACTCAAGGGTACTCGACCCCTGAGCCACATCCCCAGCCCTATTTTGTGTTTTATGTAGAGACAGGGTCTCACTGAGTTGCTTAGCGCCTCGCCATTGGTGAGACTGGTTTTGAACTCGCGATTCTCCTGTCTCAGCCTCCCTAAGTGCTGGGATTACAGGCGTGCCTTTTTAAGTTTTATTTAAAGGCGGGGTCTTGCTAAGTTGTTTAGGGCCTCACTAAATTGCTGAGGCTGGCTTTGAATTTGAAATCCTCCTTCCCCAGCCTCCTGAGCTGCTGAGATTACAGATATGCACCACCACGCCTGGCAAGAGGTTTCTGGTGAGGGAGAAATACCAGCTTGTTTCCATGTTAATGGAATGATTCCATAGAGGGGCACTGATGACACAGTAGAGAGACAAGAGACAGGCTGCAGTGACGGGCTTGAGAAGGTGAGTGGGGCTGGGATCTAGAACCCAGGAAAGAGGGTGAAGACTTGCAAAGGGTGTTGAGGGTGTAGAAAGAGACTGACAAGAGCCAAGCTGTGGATTCTAAACAGGGCAAGAGGTAAAGCCATGAGGTGCTGGGAGGGGCAGTGAGAAGAAGAGATAGGTTCAAGGATCGTGGGTCTTGGTGGCCCAGTAGAATTGCTGGATTGTGGCAGACTGCTAGTTGGCCCCCAAAACATTTTTCCTCTTCTATAAAAATTTTGCTGAGTACCTTCCTGCCCAGGTAAAGACCATAATTCTCAGACTCCCTTGCAACTGGGTGTAGTCATGTGACTAAGCTCAGGCAGTGGGACCTAATAAAAGTTAAGTATGCAAGTTCCACACCACTGGCATAAAGGGAATTTGTTTACCCTGCACCTGCACCCTGCTCCCTTCCTGGAATGTCGACATGTGGCCAGGCTTTGGCCTCTGGTGCAACACACTGGGCAGGGGTTCTTGGTTTTTTCATGGACCCCTTTGGTTGTCTTGTGAAATGTATGGCCCCTCTCAAAATACTGTTCTTAAATTCATGGCATAAAACCATAAGATTACAGAGGAAAACAACCATACTGAAGTATCAAAATATTAAAAATTTTTGATTTAATTATATATATAATATATATGTTTATATATCTCTATATATACACACTTCCATATTGATGCATTAAAGAACAATCTAGCAACAGATCTGATAACTACCCTACTTTCAAAGTAATGTTGAGCATAAACAAGACTTCACAGTATCTACAAAATCTAAAAGTGATAAGGAAATAACTGATTTCTGTTGGAGCCAGGTCACAGATACTACCAATATTCCTGTGTGTGACCTGCTGTCTTATAAAGATCATGCCAACATTCAGGTAGACCTTGATGGAAATTTTTCCTATGCTGATGCAGTGAGCCCCTGAGCTCTGGCCAGAGCTGTTCAGGACATCTTTGCAGGTGGAAGAACTACAAGGTGGAAGAAAATCGTATTTCACAATAACTACACAAGCCAGAGCCACCCTGATTGCTGCCCAGCAGCAGACTGTGTGAGAGAGAATTAAAATCAGACATTTTTTACACTATTGTCTTTGGGGTCTTCTTGCCACCGCAGCTTGTCGGGTACCCTGGCACCCTAACAGAGGGGAATAGAGGCGGATGGTGGTGAGGGGGTGATTGCCTTGCGCCCACGCAACCGCAAAGACAGCGTGGAGCCCCTGCTGTCCCCAGCCAGGACAGCCGAGGGGGGCCGGTCCCCTTCTGAGGCCTCCTAACACCCGCGAGGGCCTCCCCCGCCCGCCCCGTCTGGGCGTCAGCGAGGTCCACCTGTTTCCTGTGCTGGGCCCTGGCAGGCCCGGGCCGTGGCCTCGCTGGCGTCATCACTGGCTTACAAAGGCCCAGCTGCCGCTCCCCGCTCCCTCGCTCCCGCCCAGACACACCCAACCGACCTGCAGCCGCAGGGAGCAGGACTGGGGTGGTTGGGGCGTGGCGCTGGCAGAGTCGCAGGACTCAGAGCTGAGTCCACTGTGCAGCCAGGAAAAGAGGACGGAGAGAGAGGAGAGGGCAGGGCCAACTCAGCCTGTGCCGGAGCAGGGGAAGCATGGAAATCTCGAGAAGTATGCAGTGGGGCAGTAGATTGAGGCAGCGGCAATGACAGTGCGAGATGCCATTGTACCGGAGAAGGCGGTGCTTTCCACCCGAGGCCTCCTTGAGCCCCCATGAGTTAGGTTCCACCCTCTTTACAGCCAAGCAAACTGCATGCTCAAGTTCGCAAACTGCATGCTCAAGTTCTGAAACCTTGAGTCACCTGCCCAAGGTCAAACAGCCAGTGAGCTCATAAGAGTTCAAAAGTCCTTTTAATTACGACTGATGCTAAACCTGAGGTGCCTCTTCCCCACCCACCTTGGAAAGAGGAGGTCCAGCCTCAGAGTCTTCACAGCACAATCTCCTTCTGCTCTGAGTAAATGGGTGCCTTTGGCAGAAAGGGGCAAGGTTAGAATCGCGGGGGTGGAGTTAGAACCGTGGGGTGGGGTGGAGCACTGTGAGTTGGGGAGAACAACTGTGATTCTCCCTGTAGGATGGGGATAAGGGTGACCCCATGGCCTCCACTGGCCTTTGACCAGGAATAGCCAGTCTGCTTATCCTGGGGCTTCTCTCTGAGTCAAGCTGGTGGAGATTTCTAATGCACAGACAGGCATGGGTCTGGCTGGACAGGAGCTCTGTCCTAACAAAAGTCCCAGAAGGTGGGTTGGGGGTTCCAAGAGCCCAGGGAAGGAAAGGGGACAGATTTTGTTGAAAGTCCTCGACTTCTAGGGAAGGGTGCAGCTAGAAAGGTAGCACTGGGCAGTGGAAAGAGCATGCACTGTAGAGTCAGACAGATCCAGCACGGCTCAGAGGTGTGCACTTTCATGAGCCACATTTTTTTGTCTATACAGGAAAGTCATAGGTCAGGCAGCATCAGTTGTCTGCTGGATGACATGAGATCACAGAGACACTACAGGATAGAGGGGAGCCGAGAGGAGGGCTTGGCATGCAGGGCCCACTAGACCTCCCTATTTACTCCCCTAGTGCTCTGAGAAGGTCAGGATGGAACATGGCAACTTGCGTCCTGAGAAATGGACTAAGATTCAGGGGGAGGAGGATAAGCAGTACTAAGTCAACTTGGAATGGGCCTCCTGGCACTTTACATGTAAACCTACCTATAGTGCCAGCCCCAGGGGCTCCTGCCTCCAGGGCAAGATCTGCTCCAACCAGGCTTAGAGACCCATCTGACTCCCAGACAAAGAACTACAAACACAACATCAGCTCCATAGAGGAGCCTGCGCTGGCCTTGTGCCCACTTTTCAAAACTTCTTTCTTGCTACCAAGGCTCTGCCTCCTGCTAGAGTTTGAGGGATGAAGCCCTGTTTTGTAACTTCAGTTATTAACAAAATCAAGCTCCCCACTAATCTCCAGGATATATAAAGAATCCAAAAAAACAAATAATCCAATCAATAAATGGCCTAAGGAGCTGAACAGAAACTTCTCAGAAGAAGATATACAATTGATCAACAAATATATGAAGAAATGTTCAACATTTCTAACAATTAGAGAAATGCAAATCAAAACTACTCTAAGATTTCATCTCACTCCGGTCAGAACGGCAGTTATCAAGAGTACAAGCAACAAAGCCAGGCACGGTGGCACACGCCTGTAATCCCAGCACTTTGGGAGGCCGAGACAGGAGAATCACGAGTTCAAAGCCAGCCTCAGCAATGGCGAGGCACTAAGCAACTCACTGAGACCCTGTCTCTTTTTTTTTTTTTTTTTTTTTTTTGGTACTGGGAATTGAACTCAGGGGTACTCAACCACTGAGCCACATCCCCAGCTCTATTTTGTGTTTTTATGTAGAGACAGGGTCTCACTGAGTTGCTTAGCACCTCGCCATTGCTGAGGCTGGGAGACCCTGTCTCTAAATAAAACACACACACAAAAAGAATACAAACAACAATAAGTGTTGGTGAGGATGTAGGGAAAAAGGTATACTCAAACATTGCTTGTGGGACTGCAAATTGGTGCAACCATTATGGAAAGCAGTATGGAGATTCCTTAGAAAACATGGAATGGAACCACCATTTGATCCAGCTATCCCACTCCTTAGTCAATACCCAGAGGACTTAAAAACAGCATACTACAGTAACACAGCCACTTCAAAGTTTATAGCAGCACAATTCACAATTGCTAAACTGTGGGAGCAACCTAGATGCCCTTCAATAGATGAATGGATAAAGAAACTGTGGTATATATATATATGTATGTGTGTATACACACACACACACACACACACACACACAGAGAATGGAATATTACTCAGCATTAAAAGAGAATAAAATCATGGCATTTGCAGGTAAATGGATGGAGTTGGAGAACATCATGCTAAGTGAAAGAACCAAAGGCTGAATTTTTCTCTAATTAGTGACTGCTGATCCATAATGGGGGTGGGGAGCATGGGAGGAATGGAGGGACTTTGGATAGGGCAAAGGGGAGGGAGGAAAAGGGAGGGAGTATGAGGGTAGGGGAGATGGTGGAATGAGATGGAATGGGATGGACATCATTACCCTGGGTACACGCATGAAGGCACGAATGTTGTGACTCTACCTCGTGTACACCCAGAGAAATGAAAAATTGTGCTCCATATGTGTACTGTGACTTGAAATGAATTCTGCTGTTTTAAAAAATAAAACTAAATAAATTTTTTAAAAATATTTTTTAGTTGTCAATCGATCTTTATTTTATTTATTTATATGTGGTGCTGAGAATCGAACCCAGTGCCTCACACATACTAGGCAAGTGCTCTACCACTGAGCCACAGCCCCAGCCCAAAACTAAATAAATTTTTTAAAAAATCAAGTTCCAGGGCTGGGTAGAGTGTTTGTTTAGCATGTGTGAGGTCCTGGGTTCAATCCCCAGGACTGCAAAAATCAATCAATCAATTTTTATAAAAGGAAAAGAAATCAAGCTCAGAGTCCACTTGCCCAAGATGCTAAAAAAAAGTCAGAGTTGTGAACAGAGTCTCCTTCTCTTTGTGCCTGTGCATACAGCACAACGAGGCTGAGAACTTTCTGGAAACAGATCTGCTTTATCATTTGGGCATGGATTTGTCTGAGAGTCTTCAACTGATAACCTAACTCCTAAGGCCTAGCTTGTTGTCATTTCCCAGGAGGATCATATTTGTATTTGCAGTTCTCCAAATTAACAAGAGAATAAATAAAAGGGAGCATTTTTTTCAGAAGGATTAGCAGTTTAAATGTTACAGAAGCAAAGTTCCATCTGTTCATGCAGGACCTCAGGAACCAACTACCAGCTTTGAGGAACTTCTTATGCTTAACAATCATCAGCCCAGCCCTTGGGTTTGAACCTGTAGCACAGGTACCAGGTTCCGTGTTGTCTGGATGGTTATGGGGTATCTGAGGGCTACAGATGAAGCTACCTCATAGTTTCCCAGTGAGCAAGCATCTCTGTTTCCCTCTTCCAGAGAAATCTGGGCTGGGTAGGGGGTGGTTAATGTTCAGAATCACAGAGGCTTTGCTGGTGGGAGCAGGTAGTATCCTTGAGACAATGGAAAAGGAATCATGGCTCTATGGTTATGGGAGTGACCTGGATTGAGGCCCCCTTAGGAAGTCCACTTTGGAATGTCCATACTCCATACAGAGCTACCGGCAAGTGGGACCCAGCTTTCAGTCCCAAGATCAGAGACAATGGTCTGATAGGCCCTCAGATGGGAACCAGCCCCAGGCCCTGTTGAGTCCCTCCCTCCTGGGTCAGAAAGGGAGAGGCCTAGATGGGAGGCTGAGCTGGTTAGAGTTCCCAGGCCTCTGGCCTTCATGCTGTTCAGATCCTTTCTCCCCACTCTCTGGCTGATACCACCCCCAGAAGACACTGAAGACCAACCAAGCAGCAGCACTAGAGGCAGGGGGGACCTCCAGCACACACACAGCCCTACACACTCTGCATGCCAGAAGATAAGAGTTAAGTCTAGATAGTTAAGTCTGGATCTGCCCTGTGGTGCTATGGTGGTCCATCCTTGGGTACTGATCTGTGGGAGATTAAATAGGATACACACACACACACACACACACACACACACACACACACGAAACTTAAGTTGAGTGTGATAAATTCTAGCTATGTACTTTTAAGATTGAGAGCAGGACATAATAGCTATTCAGAATAGTGTCAATTACATGATACAACTGTTAGCTGAATAGAAGGGGTAGACATTTCCCATCTAGTTGGAGGAAAAGGAAGAGAGAAGCCAAGAGGTGGAGAAGCAAAGAGGAGGGAAAAGAGGCAAGAGAAACAAAAGAAAATGGGGTGGCAGTGAGATGAGATGAGGCAATGAGATGAATCAAGAGGCAAGAGGAACTCCATCCACTGTGTTTACACCTGGCGCACCATGAGCTCTGGCCACAGGTCTCCTTTCTTACCATAACTGTGCACCTACTATGTGCAGGCTCTTTACTTCCTGATTTTCACAATGAAGCTGGAACAGCTTCATATTATCAATGAAATATCTGAGGCTCTGAGAGGGTAGATTTCATGGTGAGGTCACACAGCAGATCCAGAGTCAAAAGTCAGCTCTGGGTGCCTCCAGGGTTCTTGTTCTTCATCAATCTTCGCTAATCTCCTCACTGGCTTGGCCAAAAGTGCTTATGTACAGGGATCCTGAAGTCTTATCTGGGTCCAAACAACTAATCTCTACCTCGGTGGCCAACACACAATAGGTCCTTTCTCAATAAATGTGCAACAAATGAGAGAGGATTTGGGGGCAGGTGGTTAATGCACCTCCTGAGCTGAGAACAACTGCAGGCCCTAACCTCTCACTGAGGGAAAAGGAGGAGAAAGCATTCACCAGGCCCCACTGTGCACTGCCCCCTGCCCACAGTGGACATCCTTATACCCATACTACAAGTGACAAAACAAGTTTCTGAATTGTCACTACTAAGGAGCAGAATTGTGAGAAGAATCCAGCTGACTTCAAAACTCCACTTGTCCCCAACCAATACACAGAGGCCACCCACAGGGATGGCCCCTGACTGGGGTCCTCTGGCTTCCACTGTCCAACTGTCCCATTCTAGTGTGAAACGCTCCTCCCATCCTTAGCCAGGGAGACTTGTGGGAGAAAGTTCAAGGTCTTAATGTCCAAGCTTCCACAGAATCTCTTGCACAGGTTGTCTCATGACCCTCACACCCACATGAGGTCATCAGTCAGAATGTGAAGTCTACTTCATGAAAGCTCTGTGAAGCTATATGATTTGCTCAAGGTCTCCGAGCTGATCACTTGGCTTAGGGAAGGCCAGAATCCACCTTCTCTGTCTTAAAGAGAAGTGCTTTCTTCCTGCCTTGTTTCTGGATCGGTATTTGGATGATCAATTTTTGGTAGAGAAAACAAACAATTAGTGACAGAGCAGGCAATCAAATCACCATGGTCAGGTACACAGCTGCACTTCGGTACTGTAAGGCACTTAGAAAAATACCAGCATATAAGTGCTAACACATTGTTGGTTATGACTGAGTATGTCATGCAACAGTGTTGTGTGCCCTGCTGAACGAAAATAAATGAGTAAATAGTTTTTCAAAAAAACATCAGGAAACACTATCTGGTAAGATTTTCCTGGGAAAAATTCCTTTTTTGAGGCCAGAATTGAATTGAAGGACAGTCTGTATGTAATCTGAGTTTTCAAGCAAACTTCTCAAGCAAATGCCAATGGGCCACCGAGGGCAGGGCCCCAGCAGGGTGATCCAAGGCCTTTCTAGCTGGGGAAGAGCCTGCTCCCTGACCTCTGGCTTGCCCTGTGACCTTGGCAAAATGTGTTCTGTTCTGCTGGAAGGGGTGTGGTTGGAAACCGGTTTAGGTTTGCAGGGTGAGATCTCGGGGGAGAGGGTGTTGGGCACATGACTCAGATGATAATTGCTGCTTGCCACAGTCCAGTCCGTGGGGACTTTTGACTCACCTATCTTGGCTAAATAGGAACAAGAGTCCTGAGAAAGAGGAAAAGGAGAGAGAAGTCTGAAAAATCAGGAGACAGATTCCCAGGCTATCAGAGGCAGCCCCTGAAGTTTCTCCTCCCTGGGAAGATGCAGGAGGCCCCCACAGTGCCCAGGTATCTTCAGCTGACTGGCTAAAGGCTGGAATCTGGACTTAGGAAGAGGGTCCCTGGGCATAGTTGGCCCTCAATGCCACTGCTTGGATCCTTGAGGGCTGTAAGAGGAGGGACAAGGTCTTGAAGGCAGCAAGAGGGTCTGGGCAGTCAGCAGGCCGAGTGGCCCAGCTGAAGCCTCTCCCACTTTCTCATGCAGGCCTTAAGGCCCTGTGCAGCTCTGGCTTGCTTCTCTCTGACTTAAGCTTGTTGAAGATTTTGCTGGCTCACATTTTCCCAGATTAAGAGTGAGTGTGGCCCTGGAGGGACTTGGACCCAACCATGGATTCATTTTAATGAACAGGGATTGAGGTACTAAGAGCATGCTCCAGGGTTGAAGAAGTAAGGTGAGAAAGACTCCACCTTTGCATCAAGGGAGATGGGTTCTCCACCTTCCTGGGCCCTCTTCTATCTCTTCTCCACAAGTACCTGACCCCACCCTACCTACCAGGGATGCCCTTGAATGTGCTATTCCAGCTGCATGAATGTTCTTCCTCCCTCCTCACTCCACCCTCCAAAGATGCCTGACCTTCAAGATTGGACATCATGAATAATTCATGCTTATTGGAGGCCTACTAAGTACCAGATACTAGGCTAAGCATTTTATATCCTTTACTCCCAGAAGGTTCCGAGCAGCCCCATAAGGTTGCTACTGTTCACACCCCGTTTTAAAGATGAAGTAAGTGGGGCTGGCCACAGCTGGTCACACGTAAGTGGTAGGACTGGGTTCAAAACCAGGGCTGCTGGATTCTGCATCTACATCATTACCATACAGCCTATAACACCACCCAGGAAGGAAGAGGCTCACTGTACCCCAGATGCTATTACTTCATGAACTCAAGCTCCCCTTTTCCTTTGCATATGTGGCAGCTGGTTCATACTGAATTCCAGGGTAATTGTTGTTCACAAACATTGTTGCACGTAGGAACTTCAGAAGGTCAGTGTTCTGTTTGATTTTTGGATTTCCAGGACCAGCCAGAGTGCCTGAAATGCAGAAACTACTCAATAAATATTGACCAACGTTGAATGAAGATACTGAGACAGACAACGCCCCAGACAATAACAAACATCAAAAGAGGAATCTGAGCAAAATGTGACGAGGGGTTTGAAGCAGGCAGAGGTCACCTCTGGTAGGAAGTGGGAATCAGGAAAGCCTTTCTGAAGGAAGAAGAGGGGGCATTGGGTCTGATGGTTGGGCCTGGCTGGGTTTCAGCGCTGAGCATGGGAGGCAGGGAGAAGGGAGCCCAAGCACAGGAGGTCATTTAGTTGTGATTTAGGAGGGACACAGCAGCATACCAGGGAGAGACAGGTAAGTGGAGTATGCCAGGGTGATGGATTGAATTGTGCCCACCAAAAAGATGTTGAAGTACCCCACTGCCCAGTGTCTGCAAATATGACCTACTTTGGAAATAGAGTCTTTGCAAATGATCAAGTTAAGATGAGGTCATTAGGGTGGGGCCCAATCTAACATGACTTTGTCCTTATAAAAAGGGGAAATTTGGACACACAAACAGCCCTGAGGAACCACCTGTGCTGACTCCTTGGTCTCAAGCTTCTTCTTGACTCCAGAACTGTGAGATCATAGGTACATTTCTGATGGTTAAACCCCTTTGTTACTGCAGCCCTAGCAAACTAATACAGCTCGGGAGGTTTCTGCTGCCCAACTGAAGGTCTGGATCTTGGCAGCCAACAAACAGTCAGCCACAGCTTCAGATGTTTGTCTCTCTGACTTACCCTGAGGAAAGTAGAGAGGTTCTCTGGGTGGAAACATGAAGGGCAGCCAGCCTGGACAAAGGTAGGGCTATGGAAATTTCTCCATACATATTAATGGATGGCTTGGTCCAGCTCAGCTCTCTACCAGGTGCTTTGAGTAAAAGTTATGGTGCTCGAACTCCCCTGGTGGTGAGGCTGAGAGGCAAGACAAACATTCAGGGACAGGGGTTAGCAGAGCACAGCTCAATCATGGCCTCTCCACAACCCAGCCCAGCAGTGGTAGGAGTAGGCTTGGCCAAGGCTGGAAGGGTGTGGGTAGCTCACCCCACAGGGGTAGGGGTGGGGTGCTTTGTATTGCAAGCTAAAAAATACAATTCTAATTTGAGGTGGAAATAATGGAATTTCTGGGACACATACACTCAGTGAGCAAACAGAGATGGGTTAACAAATAACTATACCCAAGTCAGAAAGTCACAAATACTAAAGGTCTACAAGGCAGGAAGTATGAGGTACTCAACCAGATGTGACCACTTCAGAAGAACCATCTCTTGAAGGATGCTCAGGAAATAGAGGTAACAGCCAAGTAAGAACTCAGGAGTCTCTAGAATGTGGCCCATGACAGGGCAGCTCTGGGGCCCTGGGTGTGTCTCCCCTCAGGCAATTAATTCTCAGGCAGAGAACTGATTGGCTTACCTTCAGCCATGGTCTCACCCAAGCTCTGTGATTGGCTGCTATTTCTTCAAAGGAAGAAAAAAGAAGTTCAATTGATCAGAGTGGAGTAACAAGGGATTCTGGGCAGGGCAAAGGACAGGCTTGCTTCACAGCTAAGGGGAGGAGGGAGAAGGCTTGAAATTGGGGAACTGTCTCACTAAGAAAGAGTTGTAATGAGTCATGGGTGAGATTAGAGCAGGGAGGAGACAGACTTGGTCAGAGCCCAGGGCAGGTGTCAAGGGTAGTGGACATGCATTAGTTCATCTGCCTGGAAGCCACACCTCACACCTCTCCTCTCTTCTGGGAATTCCTCCTCCCCCCTCCCAGACCCCATTGGCATCTTTGTGGTCACCATGGAAGCTGCTCTGACATTCTGTCATAATGGATCAGTCCAGAAGTGGCATCACACCCAGGCTGGGCCAGCTGTAATACTCAGCCCTTCACACAAAACCCTTGGATTTAAATGAATTTAAAATGCATTTCTGTCCCTCATAGTTAGCTAAGTTTAGGATTTTATTAATGCATAGTTCTTGCCCTCCTGGAGCTCAAAATAAAGCAAGAGAGAAATTATAAGCGTAGCTAGAATACAGCGTGGGCACACTCATGCTATATTTACATTTGCTGCCATAAGGGAACACACAGGTAAATACGTGCATGCATGTGCAAATCCTAGCACACATCCATGGAAGAAGGTACTAGAATCACAGAAGAGACTTTGTAGAGGAAGAAGGGCATCCCAGGAAGGGGAACAACATGAACAATAAATGGACAGTTTTAGAGAATTTTGCCCATGTGGCTGGAGAGAGCATGGCAGGCATGACACAGGGCAATGCAGATGAGGGAGCTTTGGGGATGAGCCTTGTGTGAGACAGTCTGAGCCTCATTCTTAGTCCCGGGGACAAATGGAGAGCCAGAGGAGTGAGAGGGTGGAGGCTGTGTTTGGTGACCAGCTTAGGGTGGGGATGTGAACAGTGCTCAGCCTGGTGACCACGCCCCCATCCTGTCAGTCAGGCAGAAGGACCCCAGAGCTCATGCAAGCCCTGTGGATGGTGGTCTCAACAGCCCCGGGTTGTCTGAAGATGTGTTCTGGGACAGAGCTAGCAGCTCTGCATGGAGTCATCAGTCCCAAGGGCTAGTGGAAGGAGTTTGTCAAGGAGTGGAGGCCAAAAGGGGAAGGTGGGAGTGCAGTAGAGGCTTTAAGGGGAAAACCAAAAGCAAGGACTGGCGAGCTAGCAAATCCAATTGAGCAGTTAAGCCCAGGGCAAGATGGACTCCCACTGGCTATACATATCCTTTTTTATTTTTATTTTTTGCAGGACTGGGGATTGAACTCAGGGGTTCTATACTCCTAAGATACATCTCCAGTCCCCCCTTCTTTTTTTTTTTTTTTTTTTTTGAGACAGAGCCTCACCAAGTTGCCCAGACAGTCCTCAAACTTGGTGATCTTCCTGTTTCAGCTCCTGAGTCACTGGGATTGCAGGTGTGCACCACCACACCTGGTTCTCTTCGTGTCATCTTGAAGGAACTTGAGGAGCCCCCAGGTCCACTTAAAGGAACCTGAGCTGTACAGGAGCAGAATGCACAGCCAGGGTGTCTTTTAATACTTTGGGCAAGAATTAATTAGTCTAAGGCAGTGGTAACAGGGTGCAGAGGAGGAGATTGGCCAGAAATATTTTTAACTTAAAATTTTAACAGAAAATACATTCTCATGGTTAAAAATAAAAAGATATAAGACCATATACAATGGAAGCCCTTGTTCCTACCTCTGTCCCCCAGGCCCCAGCAGCTAGTCTTTGTTATTTATTATTCTTTGGTGTGTTTTCCCAGTTTCTTTGTACATGAACACAAATGGCTCTCTATTACATCTTTCATTTTTTCCCTCTATTCTATATGCACTGTTTTATACTCTCCCCCTTTATACTGTATCTTTGTGTGTGTGTGTGTGTGTGTGTGTGTGTGTGTGTATGCACATGCACGCACAAGGCACACTGGGGATTGAACCCAGAGCCTTACACACATCGGCAATTTTTATGGAATTACCAAGTTGCCTTCCATAGAGGCTGAACCAATTTATATAAGCACTAGCAGTATATGAGAGCATTTGTTTCCTGACTCACCAATAGACTGTGTTATCAGATTTTGGATTACCGGCCATCTAATGATGGTTTAAAAGTGACATTTTGAGCTGGGCATGGTGGTACACATTTGTAATCCCAGCAATTTGGGAGACTGAGAGAGGAAAATCACAAGTTGGAGTCCAGACTCAGCAATTCAGGGAGGCCTTCAGCAACTTAAGGGGATGCTACCCTAAAATAAAAAGGTCTAGGGACTTAGCTCAGTGGTAAAGGGCCCCTGGGTCCAATCCCCAGTGTAAAAAAAACAAGTCATTTTGTAGCTTCCAATTGCATTCTCCTTATTATGAATGTGCTTGAGAATTTATATTTTTTGCCTAGTTTTCATTTGAATTGTTGGCTTTTTTTTTTTTTTTTGGTACCAAGGATTGAACCCAGGGGTGCTTAACCACTGAGCCACATCCTCAGCCCTTTTTATTTTGAGACAAGATCTTACTAAGTTGCTTAGGGCCTCGCTGAGTTGCTGGGGCTGGCCTCAAATTTGTAATCTTCCTGCCTCAGCCTCCTGAGTTGCTAGGATTGCCAGTGTGTACCAGGTGTGATGGCTTATGACAAGGTATTAGTTCATACAATTATGGAGGCAGAGAAGTCCTGTGATCTACCATCTGTAAAACGAGGGATCCAGGATAACCAGGGGCGTGATTCAAAGCTCTGATGCCTGGAGAGAGAGAGAGCCAGGGGTACAAAGTCCAGTCTGGGTCTGAAAGCTTGAGAACGGGGAGCACCAGAAGGACAGAAGGTCAATGTCCACTTGAAACTGTCAAGCAGGAGAGTAAATCCTCCCTTTCTCTACATTTTTGTTCTATTTATAATCCTCAACAGATTAGACCATGCCTACCCGCGTTAGGGAGGGCAATAGCATCTAGTCAAATGCTAACCAGCCTCTTATGGAACACTCTCACAAATGCACCCAGAAATAATTTAGCCAGATATCTGAGCATTCTGAGCTCCAGTCACGTTGACACAACTATGAAGTCCTTAGAGGCACGTGCCTCTGGGAGGTACTGCCTCCCACATGTGTGTCACCAATTTTCACAGAATAGACCTACACCTTTAGGACACCCCAGAGAAGCAATGAAGGACTTCTGCTTTCAGACAAGGAGAAATAGGGCAGATCTATCCTCCTGCCTAAAATATATGAACAACATACATGAGACAATGGTATTGAGACATTGACAACAACTGACACAGATAGGAAATAAATGAGGTGGGCCTGGTGGCTTTCCAACAGCTTACCTACCACCTGAGGAGAAATTTCAGGTGGCAAGAGGGAGATTCAAACAGTGAAAGAGTCCTCAGAGCTCAGGTTTTGAGAGGACGACATGGTAGAATTCATGGGGGTAGAGTACAGGAAGGGAGGTCACACAGAGAGGAAGCTCCAGAGAGTTCTCTAGTTTTCAGCTGAGAGCTGAGCAGGGAAGGCAGGCACAGAAACTCCCCAAGGTCTAGCCAAGACTACTGAAAAGGATCAGTCTAAACACTCCCAGAGCTCAGGGTCAGGAACAGGCCGTGTTTCCACTAACCAGAATGGAAAAGCTTCCTAACACGGAGGACATTAAGTAGAGTCTTCAGAAGGGTTTTTCCTTACTAGTGTGGCAAGTTAGCCCAAGATCCAAGGTGGTTCTGGACATGCCAAATAAAGCTTAAAACCAAGCTGCAAGAGGAGAAAATATTTTCAAGTAACTTTATCGAATCCCAGAATAAAATTCACAATGCAAATAAACAAAACAACTGGGTAGGAAAATATGGTCTATAACATGCAGTGGCACAATCTGTATAAAATATATATAAATATATTTTAAACATGCAGGGGGAAAAATCAACAGATCCAGATATGACACTTACAATAGAAGACAAGGATGTCAAAAACAAATACCACACATATATGCCATTCTTTCAAGAAGGTAGAAGAGCCAGGCATAGTGGCACAACGCACCTGTAATCCCAGCAACTTGGGAAGCTGAGGCAGGAGGATTGAGAGTTCAGAGCCAGCCTCAGCAACTTAGTGGTGCCCCAAGAAACTCAGCGAGACCCTGTCTCTAAATACAATAGAAAAAAGGGTTGTGTTCAATCCCTGGTACAAAGGGGAGGGGGCTATAAAGGAAGAAGGAGGAAAAAGAAAAAGAGTTACTATATTGAGGAGAAATACAGAAAATGAAAAATATACTGGTGGAATTAGCGGCATTTAGATACCACCTCCTGCAATAGTGAACTTGAAAACAAAGTAATAGAAACTACATAAAATTAAAGAAAGGAAAAGGACAAAACGAACATCAGTGAGTTGTGTAACATGGAAGCAGCCTGATACATGAATAGTTTGAGCCTCAGAAGGACTAGGCAGGATGAGTTGGGGTAGGTGCACTAATAAAATAAATACAAATTAAAAATAAAAAGATAAATTTATATTGAAACACATAAAAAAAGAAATGGTGTAGAAAATATCTGAAGGGATAATGCTCAAATTTGTATGAATTTGATGAAAGCTAAACCTACAGGTGAAACTTTAAAAACCCCAACCTGAAGAAACACAAAGAAGTATCACCCCATGAAAAAGGTACACTCATACATTGCTGGTGGGACTGCAAATTGGTGCAAACATTACGGATGAGCAATATGTAGATTCCTCAGAAAACTTGGAATGGAACCACCATTTGAGCCAGCTATCTGACTCCTCAGTTTATACCCAAAGGACTTAAAATCAGCATACTACAGTGACAAAGCCACATCGATGTTTATAGCAGCTCAATTCACAATAGCTAAACTGTGGAACCAACCTAGATGTCCTTCAACAGATGAATGGATAAAGAAAATGTGGTATATATATACACAATGAAGTATTACACAGCCTTAAAGAAGAATGAAATTATGGCATTTGCAGGTAAATGAATGGAGCTGGAGAATATCATGCTAAGTGAAATAAGCCAATCTCCAAAACCCAAAGGCCGAAAGTTTTCTCTGATATGTGGATGCTAATTCACAATAAAGGGATGGGGACTAGGAAAAAATAAAGGTACTTTGGATTAGGCAAAGGGGAGTGAAGGGAGAGGAGCGGGTAAGGGGGTAGAAAAGATAGTAAAATAAATCTGATATTAGTACCCTATGTGCGTATAATTGATTATGCGACCAGTGTGACTCTACATCATATAAAACCAGAAGAATGAGAAGTTATATTCCATTTACGTATGATGTGTCAAAATGCATTCTACTGTCATGTATAACTAATTAGAACAAATTTTTAAAAGTATCTATTCAAAATGTAAAATAAAAAAATAGAAATATCACCCCATGATTAAAAGTAAATTTTAAAAAACACCCAGGGGGAGAGAAGCACTACTTGCAGAGCAGCAGATAGGAATGGACACAGACTTCTCATCAGGAACAGTAAATCATAGACAATGAATGGGGGAAAGATCAACAATTTACACTCAGAGAAAATACATTTTTAAAAACAAAGGTAAAATAAAGAGTTCAGACACACAAAAACTGAAATAATTAATCACCAGCAGACCTGCACTCCAAAAAGTGTTCAAGGAAGACCTTCAGGCAGAGGATAATGATTGCACTTGGAAATTTGGATGCATACAAAGGAATAAAGAACCCTGGAAATGGTAATTATTGGCAAATATTGGCAAATATGAAGGATTCCTTTTTCTTCTTTAAAAAACCTTTTGAAAAAAGTAATCAAGTAGTTTTAATCTGTAAGAAGTTATCCAGATGTGGTGGTGCACACCTGTAATTCCAGTGGCTGGGGAGGCTGAGGCAGGAGGATCATGAGTTTCAAAGCCAGCAATTTAGTGAGGCCCTAAGCAACTTAGTGAGACCTTGTTTCTAAATAAAATATAAAAAAGGGCTGGGGATGTGGCTCAGTGGTTGAGCACCCCTGAGTTCAATCCCTGGTACCAAAAAATTAAAAAAAAAAAAAAAAACATAAGAAGTTAACTAATGAATGTAATCTGTTTCCAGATGTTGTTTTCAGCTTGAGTGTGAGTGGGAACATTTCCGTCTGTGATATAAGTCACAATTGGCTTTTCCCAATGAGCAGTTTGCTAATGCGGTTTCATTTTGTCTGCTTACCTACTTATTTGTTTCATTTTGGTTTAGTTTGGGCTTATTCCATGATGGACATTTTTATTTATTAATTTTTTCTTTTATGGCTTCTGAATTTGAGAATCATAGTTAGAGAGGCTTCCCTACCCCAAGCTTATAAAGGAAATCTCCCCGGAGAACTTGGTGTCTGATTACATATCAGGGGAGGCTCAAAGTTGGCTGAGGTTTCTATGGAGTAAATGCTGGTGCCAATCATGAGGTCAGGGAACCTGCAGCAGGAGCAGGTTTGAGAAGCACAATAATGAGCTGCAGTTGCACAGGTTGAGTTTGCAGTGCTGCAGAACTGTCAGGTGAGACAGTGGGCACCATGGGGAGCAGGGACAATGAGAGTCATCGGTACCCTTTAGTGCAGGAATTGGGTGGGGATGCTTTTTTACCCAAGGAAAATGAAGGTAATAAGAGGGGGAAAACAGCAAGGATGAAAAGACTGGGAGACATCAACATTTTCACAATGGGAGGTAGGAGACTGAAGATAGAGGAAAAAGAGATAGCTCTGTCCGAAAAGGAGGGAGAAGCCCAGAAAAGAGAGAGGAGTAAGGGGTACACATGGACATGAAGGCCACAGAGACTATGGAGAGGGGGGCCAGATGGAAGTGAGAGGGAAGAGGGAAAGAACAACTAGAAGAGTGTCAAAAGTAATCCAGGGGCCAGGCGCGGTGGCACAAGCCTGTAATCCCAGCACTTAGGGAGGCCGAGACAGGAGAATCGCGAGTTCAAAGCCAGCCTCAGCAAGGGCAAGGCGCTAAGTAACTCAGTGAGACCCTGTCTCTACATAAAACCCAAAATAGGGCTGGGAGTGTGGCACTGTGGTCAAGCACCCCTGAGTTCAATCCCCAGTACAAAAAAAAAAGTAATCCAGGCTGAGCCCTGGAGCAGGATGATGACAGAAAGAATGGAAACGAGTATTTATTGAGTAGTTCCTGCATACCTGGCTCTGTGCAAGATACTTCAGAAAGTATTTCATTAAATACATGCAAAATGCATTTCTTAAAAAAATTCCTGTTTATTATCAAAAAGCTAAATCTACCTATTAACAAATAAATAAACCAATGTAGGGGCCAAGGGTAGAGCTCAGTGGTACAGCATGTGCTTAGCATAAGGGGTGGTTCTAGGTTCAATTCTCAGCGCCAAAAAACAAAAAACAAAAACAAAGAAAACTCAGATGATAGATGATAGATGATAGATTAGATGATAGATAGATAGATAGATAGATAGATAGATAGATAGATAGATAGATAAAACAGATCATTTGAGTCTCTGGGAATTGCACCCTTGAGGTGTGATCATCAGTGTGAGTGTGGTATATCCACTTCCAGATGCTTTTATTTTATTTTATTATTTTTTAAAAATATTTTTAAGCCGGGCATGGTGGCTCAAGCCTGTAATCCCAGCACTTTGGGAGGCTGAGACAGGAGAATCGCGAGTTCAAAGCCAGCCTCAGCAACAGCGAGGCGCTAAGCAACTCAGTGAGACCCTGTCTCTACATAAAACACAAAATAGGGCTGGGGATGTGGCTCAGTGGTCAAGTACCCCTGAGTTCAATCCCCAGTACCAAAAAAATATATATTTTTAGTTGTAGATGGACACAATACCTTTATTTTATTTATTTATTTTTATGTGGTGCTGAGACTTGAACCCAGTGCTTCACACATGCTAGGCAAGCAATCTACCACTGAGCCACAACCCCAGCCCCCAGATGCTTTTATGTACATATTAACTTTCATTACTTCTTAACCTCTACTTGTTATGTTACTACCAACCTCTTAAAAAGAAAACATTTCTTAAGTATTTCTTTCCATTTTGGTATAGATATATTCATTGCATCATTTTTTACTGACTGCATAAAACCTTCCAATGGGTTTTCCCTAATTTATTTAATGATTCTCCAGTAGATGAATATAGGGACTTTTTCTCACTTTTCCTATTACAAATTTTGTTTTGATAAGGATCCCAGACCCGGGCAGAGTGGTGCACACCTGTAAACCCAGCAACTCCTGAGGCTGAGGCAGAAGGGTCACTAGTTCAACTAGCAAGATTCTGTCTCAAAATAAAGAGTAAAAAGGGCTGGGGATGGATGTAGCTCAGTGGTAGAAAGCCCCTGGGTTCAATATCTGGTACCAAAACAAAAACATCCTAGAACAAAGATATTTGAACATATATAATTACATGTACAAGATATATTTCTCATATTGGTCAGAGTATGCTTATATTTGGTATAGTAGATATTACCTAAGTCTCTCTAAAAAGAATGTTCCAATTTCCAATCCCAACAACAGTATATAAAGTACCTATTTTCTGACCATCACTGGCTGTCAACAATCTTCTAAAAATATTTGCCACTATTTCACTGTTTTGTTCATTTGTTTTCTTTGGATTATTAGCGAGGTTGAACATCTCTTTATTTGTTTATTGTACATTTTAGGTTTTTGTTTGTTTTGTTGTTTTTTTTTGCAGTGCTGGGGATGGAATCCAGGGCCTTGCTTATGCTGGGCATGTGCTCTACTGCTGAGCTACATCCATAACCCTATTTATGTTTTTTCTGTTGTTGTCTATGCAAATGGACTTTATTAGTTTTCCTGTACAACAGTCTTTTTTCTTGTTTAAGAGCCCTTTGCGCGTTATAGAAATTTACACCAAGTGTCATATATATTGCAAATATTTTTTCCAGTTGGTTGACCTATTCTCCCCCATCCCACCCCACCCCTAATCTGTGTATTTGTCTCTCTCTCTTTATGTCTGTCTCACTCTTTTCTTTTCCTTATAATTTAAGAAGACTTTTTTGTTTTGGGTTTTTACAGTGTTGGGGATTAAACTCAGGGCCTTATGAATGTTAGACAGGTGCTCTATGACTGAACTATACCCTTAGCCCTATTATTTAGTTTTCCATTTTCACATAATCAAACTTAGCAGTCAACTCCTTTATAATAGTTGGGTTTTGTATGATATTATGCTTCCAAAAGCTTCCCTTTGGAGAATGAGATTGATCGAATTATGTACCTGTATGGATATGGTATAATTCTGAATCCCACTATTCTGTATGATTATAATTCACCAATAACACACACACACACACACAGTCTTTTCTAATTTCAAGATAAAAATTCTTCTAATGCTTTAACAGTTCCATATTTCACAGTTAAACTTTGCTCCATTCTGCAATTTGTTTGTTGTTCGGAGTGAGCTAAGGATATAAATTTATTTATTCATATGTCTATTTACTTGTCCAAAGACCACCTAGTGAATATCCATTTTTTCACATTTGGTTTCAAATGCCAAACTTTTCATGCATTGAAATTGTGGGTATTTTATCCTCATTTCACAAATAAGAGAACAGAAACTCAAAGAGATTAAGTGACTTGCTTGAGGTTCCACAGTGAGCTAGTGACTGAGCCCAGATTTAGAAACCAAGTCTATACTACTTTGAGTACATTCTGCCAGACAAGAACATCAACAGATTCAGTAACTGGCTGGAGAGAAAAAAGGCAGATTGCTTCAAAAGTAACCTGGTAATCTTGCCACTGAAAGTTGGGAAAGTTGATCTTTAAAGTCAAATTTTTTGTTTGTTTGTTTGTACTGGGTATTGAACGCAGGGGCACTCCACCACTGAGCCACATCCCCAGCTCTGTTTTGTATTTTATGTAGAGACAGGGTCCCATTGAGTTGCTTAGCGCTTCACCATTGCTGAGGCTGGCTTTTGAACTCGCGATTCTCCTGTCTCAGCCTCCCAAAGTGCTAGGATTACAGGAGTGCACCGCCACGCCTGAATCAATTTTAAGAGGAAAGATGCTTAGCGTGATGATGAGCAGGACTTGGGATATGTCAGAGTGGAGGTGGTTCTCAGGTGGAGAAGGGCCCAGTGGAAAACTCCAGCAATGTGAATAGGATGAGTGGTCACAGAGAATAAGAGACAGGGAATGTCAAGGATGACTATTGCTAAGAATTGTATCCATAAAAAAACAAAGAAGAAGAAGAAGGAAAGAAAATAAAAGAGGCCGGGCGCCTTGGTGCACACCTGTAATCCCAGTAATTCAGGAGGCTGAGGCAAGAGGATCACGAGTTCAAAGCCAGCCTCAGCAAAAGCGAGATGCCAAGCAACTCAGTGAGACCCTGTCTCTAAATAAAGTACAAAATAGGGCTGGGGATGTGGCTCAGTGGTTGAGTGCCCCTGAGTTCAATCCCCTGTAACCCACTCCTCCCCCTCCCAAAAAAGAAAAAGAGTAGGAAAAAAGAGAAGCATTTTCAAAAATGACAGTTATTGCTGTTGTCCTCAGTGAAGCAATGTAGCCAGTCAGTTGCCAGTGAGAATCAAAGTCCAGTGGTTCTGCCTGGAGCTATCTTCTACGGGCATGAATGAATGAATGTGTGAGTGAATGACTCTTTCACCATATAGTCAATCACAAGAATGACTGTATCAATTTCATGCTTCTTGTTCTGATATTATTTTTAAGTGCAAAAGTAGGAAGAGAAGGGACTCTCTTAATGCCAGATTATTTTCAGTAATGCGCTACCTACCTTCAGTATTCCCCTAATCAGAGTGACTAAAAGCCTGGGAACTAGAAATCCCAGAATTCCTTGCTAGCAGGGATGGGGTTAGATTCCACCAAAGAAAGTTCTTCTGCATGATCTGGAAGAAAAAAGCAGACAGGAGATTCTGTAGTGGCTTCAAGGAGTTGGCCTGAAATTTCCCTTCTCTGATCTGCACACAGCTGTGATCACCATTGCAGTCTCCAGCAGCTTCTGTAGTTTTGAATGTGGCTCTGACTGCTCACCGCCATCCTGAGACCTGGGACTAGTGTGCCTTTTATCAGGAAAGGAAATGCTTCCCAGAAGTCCACCATCAGACTTTGACTCCCATCTAATTGGCTAAAACTGATCACATGACTACCACAAACCCCAGCAGATTGGCAAGGGTAATGGGATTGCCCTAACAGACTTAAACTAGTCATGATTCTTCCTTGAATTGGGCACATGGCTGCCCCAAATCTAATCAAAGAGGAGGAAAAGCATTGAACAGGCACCAACAATTTCCACCATCCAGTGCTTTGGAGTCCTCAGTCCAGTTTGGAGGATACGTATAAATTTGGATTGGGGGTGCAGTTTGTCTTTTGGTTCGGGTTGATGGTAGTAATGAATGTCTAAGGGAACAGGCTCAGGACAAGGACCCGTTAGGAAAGAATCAATGTGTTTCTATTGATTTGAGCTGAGCATTTGTATTTTCTTCTCTGCAATGCTGGGAATTCTTGGGATATATTTAAAAATAGAAGTGCAGTGAAGTAAAGCAGGTCTAAAAATTATTCACACACTGTCCATTGGATGAACAAATAATATGTCCCTCACAGCTATTTCATTTTTTAATTTAAAAAATAATAAAAATAATCATTTTCATAGTTATAGTATGCCAGGCATTTTTCCAAATGTTTTCTGCACATTGTCTTTTAATAATGATTCACAATAACATAAGATAGGCATTATCATATTCTCATTTCAGGTGAGAACATTAAGGCACAAAGTTTTCCAAGGTCACAGGACTTTAAGTGATAGAGCTGAGACTTGACCCAGTCTGGGTCTGAGATCAAGTTCAGAACATTAAGTCAAGCTCGTTGTCACTATGTACTCCATTAATCAACAGGTACTAATCAGGGGAGGAGCCATGCCATCTGTTCGTGTTTCTATTCGTTTCCTGCTGTAGCTGTGACAGATTACCAAGTAGATTACCAAGTTAGTGTCTTTACACAATATAAATTGACTCTTGCAGTCCTGGCGGTCAGAAGTCTGCAGTCAACAGGGCCACATTCCTTCTGTAGGCCTCGGGGGAGAATCCACTTTCTTACCTTTTCCAGTTTCTAGATGCTGCCCCATGTTCCTGGGCTCATGGCCTCATCCTCCAACTCCAAAGCCAGGAATGCTGCATCTTTTGTTCTCTCTGACCTCCTGCCTCCCTTCTAGAAGAAGCTTTGTGATTATATTAGCCCTGCCAGGTAATCCAAGAAAATCTTCCCATTCCAAGATCCTTAACTTAGTTACATCTTCAAAGTCCTTTTCATTGTGTAAGGTTCCAGACATCCAGATACTGGCACCTTTAAGAGGCCATTATTCAGATGATGATGATGATGATGATGATGATGATGATGATGATGATGATGATTGGTACTGGGAATTATTATAATTGGTACTGGGGTGCTCTACCACTGAGCTACATCCCCAGCCTTTTAAATGTTTTGTTTTAAGACAGAATCTCACTAAGTAGCTGAGGCTGGCCTTGAATTTGAGATCCTCCTGTCTCAGTCTTCCAAATCACTGGGACTATACGCATGTGCTACCATGCCCAGCAAGACTACCATGATGTTACAAAGAATGTTACCTAGCAAGACTACCATGATGTTACAAAGAATGTTACCTAGAATGATAGAAAGGGATACAATGATAGAAGAGAACCAAAATCATTTTGTGAAAGCCCAGGCTAGCTCTTTCTAAGTCTTTTCCTAACTCTTTCCCTTACTTGCCAGTGGGGCAGGTGGGCACCACAGCTCTGCAGAGAGGAGAGAGAACTGGAGGACAGAAAAGCTAGTGTCCCAAGGTCACCCTGCTCCCAGCTGGGCAGGGCTGGTGTGGAATAGCCTTTCCAAGAGGGCTTTGTTTTCCCAGAGGAAAACTTACAGAAGGGCAGCTGCCCCCAAACAACAAGAACTAAGCAAAAGCTCCACAGACATTAAATGGCCTTTTCCTTCCCCATGAGGGTCCCTCCCTTTTCTGTAGGCCATGCAGCCTCCCATGAAGATGAGGCCCAAGCAGTCTTTTCAGTGTCCCCATTTGTGCAGTGGGTCACCTGGGAGAGCCTGGAGGGGTTGGGGACATTGTGTGGGGAGCACAATGGTGCTCCTGGTCACTCTCCTCCAGAGAAGCTCAGCTCTCAATGCCCTCATACCTGGCTCCTCCTGTCCTGATTTCCCTGAACACTAGGTACACGTCTTTGACATGAAGCACTAGAACTGCGAGTCAGACAGCGGAGTTGCTGGGAGTACAGTGTAAGCTCCTCGTCCATAGGGGCTTACCGTCCATTAGGGAACAGGTAGGAGCATAGAGGGACCACAGGAGGTGGGACACCACCAGAATGTTGCCTTTGCTTTCTGGGGTGTGTGTGTGGCTGAGGATAGAACCCAGGGCCTCACACATGCTAGCCAAGCACCCTACCTCTGAGCTACACCTCTCCTTTGTGCATGGGAAATACACCGGGAACCATGAAGTGCCTTGCTCTCCACAGAGCCCTCTCCTGGGTCCCCCGGTGACTTTCATACTGCAGGAACAGTCACAATAAAGCTCTTTGCGCCACACCTTCATGTTATCCTGCTGAAAGAGGCAGCTCAGCACCTTCTACTGGAGCCATTGCAGTCTCTCTTGCCTGCCAGGAAGTTTCCTCCTCACCACCTTGCTGAACACACACTCTGTCAAACATGAGTTTGGGTCTGACGTCGCCAGGGGAACACAGCTGGGGCCAGAGCCACACAGCTGCCAGCTGCAGAGGGTTTATTTTCATAGCAATCCTCTCCTTTCTTGACAGCAGCAGCCTGAAGTCAAGCTCCAGGGTGACAGGTACTATCAGTGATTTGCCACAGTGGCTTTTGTCCCATCCCCCTAGGAGTGCCATCTGTCCCACATGAACCTGAGCCCAGCCAACCCCCACCCCAACTCCTGACTTGACCTCCCCAGAGCTTGGCCTTACTTCAACAATGGGAACCTTCCGCAGGCCAAGCAAGGTCCAGGAATGCAGACCTGTCCTCAGGAACCCCAGTAAGTAGGAAAGAAAAAGGGATGATAGCAATCAACAGGGGAAAGGGAACATTGGAATGGGCCTGGCAGAAGCAGTTAGAGCCCATGGTTGTCTTTTTTTTTAGTACCAGGGATTGAACCCAAGAGTGTTGTACCACTGAGCCACATCCCCAGCCCTGTTCATTTTTTATTTTGAGACAAGGTCTCGCCAAATTGCTGAGGCTGGCCTTGAACCTGCGATCCTCCTGCCTCAGCCTCCTATGTCACGGATTACAGGTGTGTGCCACCATACCTAGGGAGCCCGTGGTTGTCTACAAGCTCCTTCTGATGCAGTTTCCTTTCCTGAAAGCCTGAGCTGCAAGGGCACATGCCCGGCTTACCTTCTGAGGCAAAGCTTACCCTCCTGGCATGTGAGAGCAGAGGGGCCTACGGATGACTGAGACCAATCCTTTCATCTAATAGATGAGGAAACTGAGGCCCTGAGATGCTCAATGACACAGTCAAAATCAGGCAGTGGGTGGGTAGGAGAACTGTGGTTAGAACAGACCCACCTGAAAGGAACCAGTAGAACTGGACTTCAGTTTCTACACTCAACTCCACCTGAAGACACACACACAGGTTGCAGGTGATCCTTCTGTGACTTTCACACCCTAACAAGACTACCCACTGGCAAGGCTCAGTGGCACGTACCTGTAATCCCAGCAGCTCAGGAAGCTGAGGCAGAAGGATCTCCAGTTTCAAACCAGCCTAGGCAATTTAGTGAGGCCTATAGCAACTTACCAACACACTATCCCAAAATAAAAAATAAAATGAGCTGGGGATGTGGCTCAATGGTAGAACACCCCCGAGTTTAATCCCCAGTACCAAAAATAAATAAATAAAAATAAATAATAAAGCAAACTAAAATAAAAAGCAACGCCCATGGAACCTGAGTGTACATCTGCAGACAACTGTGGTCTGGGTACTCGGAACCCACCGGGTAATCATCACAGCAGCCGCCTTCTGCTGCCTAGCTGTGTGCCAAGTGACACTCAGGACTCAGTGTCACCCATATCAGCTCATGGAATCCTCATAATGTCTCAAGTGAGTCGAGATTATCCCCAATTCACAAAGGTGCTGACTTGCCCAAGTCATCCAGCCAGAAAGAGGGAGAGCTAGGACAGGTGTCCATCCCTATGCTCTTAGCCAGAGGAGTATGCTGCCCAGTTTAGATAGAGCCTGCTTCTATTCTTTGCTCTCTGGGATTACCTCTGGGCCTTTTCTCCATATTTCTTTTAGCCAGAGGGGAAGGTGAATGGCTATAAAATTTGCTTTTTTTTTCTTTTTTCTTTTTTCTTTTTTTTTTTTTTTGTACCAGGAATTTAACTCAGGGGTGCCTAAGCACTGAGCCACATACCCAGCTCCTTTTTATTTTTTATTTTGAGACAGAGTCTTACTAAGTTGCTGAGGCTAGTCTCAAACTTGCAATCCTCCTGTCTCAGCCTCCCAAATTGCTGGGATTACAGGCATGTGTCACCAGGCCCGGCTCAAAGGCTACAAAGTTTTTAAAAAATATCAATTTGTATACAAGTGTGCAGGAAGCCCATGGGCACTATGTTGATCCCTCAAAATAACCTGAACCCAGACAGATGTGGCCTGGGGGTAAGTGGGGAGGGATCAGCTGGACCTGTGACAGGAACAGAAAGGAAACTCATTTTTGCAATGTATGCCATTTTATATCTTTTAAATCCAGTATTGTGTGCATATCTCACTGTTTCAAAACTAAAACAGATTTTTTTTAAAAAGTTACTAGATATATCAACCCCAAACTGACCCACAGTAGATGCTTTTTGTAGCTTAGCTCTTGTGATGCCTGCCCACCAAATATGTCATGCTTTTGGAATCCACTGTGATAAATAACAACTGTTACCACCTCCACCGACCGAGCAGCAGGAGGGGGTTCTCCTATCTCCCAGCCCAGTTCACACTTTGATGAGCCTGAATGCTCCACTAGGAAGAGGTCTCTGTGCTCGTTTCTCTGATGCACCCAGGAGTACAGGAGATAGGGCTGTCCTCATGTCTCCTTCCCTCTCACGCCCTCCCTATTGTCACTTTCTCTGCCTCACTTACCACTACCTGAAATGATCTTATTCATGTATGTGTTCCCTGCCCACTGCTCTCCCTAAAAAGCAGGCACAGAGAGAGTGGGGACTTGGTCCTGTTACCAGCACCTTGGACGGTGCCTGGCACACAGTGGGCACACAAGCCTTTTGAGTGAGTAACAGACTCACAGGTTGTCAGAGAAGTATTGATTGCCTATCTTAGAACTGCACTGAGAGTTCAATAAGATAGTTCATGATATGTGCAAAGTTCTTGTCAATGACAGCTCTGTGCCTAGCCCAGCACCTTCCACAGAGGCTTGAGAGACATGGAATGAATGAATGACAGGAATGAAACATGAATCAGGAAGAATGAATGAATGAATGAAGGTGAAAGTTACCTTCAAGGTCAACTAGTCTTACCCAAATACTTGTAGGCAAAAGAAGTTAAGTGGTCTTCACTTATCTCAGCTTCCCAGAGAAATAAAGAATGTTGAACTCCACCCTTCATGTGGTTACAAGCCACATTTAGGGTTTTTCTTTTTTATTTATGTGCTGGGGATGGAACCCAGGACCTCACCCATGCTAGGCACACTCATCACTGAACCACATCCCCAGCCCAACATTGGGATCTTCTATGCAAATGCCAAGCCCTGCCCTGGACCAGCAGCCTACAAGATTGTTCAGATGCCTGCAGACTGCCTGACCCCTCCCTGAACGTTCCTGAAACACCAGAGCAACACAAGTCACTCTGTTCCTACTGACCGACAGGGTTTGGAAAGATTGTCTTTTGACCTTCTTGGCCAAAGGGCTATAATGCCTAGAGTATCACAAGTCTGTGTATTCTAGGCATTACAGAATATTTCAAGGAGGAGCACAGCTGCTTGAGCAGCCTTTTCTTTTCTCTCTAGGGCTCCCACCTTCCCAGGCTGGCTCCTAGCTTAGCCTGCTGACCTTTCCACCATTTCGACTCTTCACACTGGAAGCTCAGACCCGATCCAGCTCCTTTAGATCTGATCCATGCCTGCAACCTGCCTAGAGCTCCCAGGCTACCATCTAGCTTTTAGTCCTCTTCTCCTGGGACGGCCACTCCATCAGCATTTGGCTCCTATTTTTGCCACTCCCCACCACTGCTCTGCCTTCCTTTCCTCCCAGCATGCCTTGAACCTAGAAGAAGGCTCCTGGCAGGTAGTAGGCCTGGGAGGAGGTGGGGAGGAGCAGGAGGCTTCCTGTCGCTACTGCCCTTTAGGTGCACTTCCTGCGGTTTCTGTTTCTTCCACGTGATGTGCACGTAGTAGGTTCCCTGGTAAATTCCCACTGAACTGGATTTTCTTTCAGTCTTTCTCTTCCCAGAAGTTCTTTTTTCCCTCTAATACAGTTATCTGGCCATTGTCAGGCACAGATATTTAATAGAGGCCAAATAATCAGATAAATTGACAGAGTTACACAGAAATTGGAACCAATATCCTGAGAGATTGTATTTTCTGCTCACTCCTCCACAAACCAGCCTCACATCTGGCTTCCTGGGGGCACACAGACCCAGACAGGGCCGGGTGCTGCCGCCACCCTAGCCAACATCAGGGAAGGAGAGGATCTCCTTGCCAAATCACAGGGCAGAAGTATGTAAACAGCCTAAGTAGGCCAAGGGGCAGGGAGATGAGCCATGTGGACTGCACCCCTCCCTGTGTGGGAGAAGGACACTCCAGCGACAGATGGCAGACATGCACAGGCGCACGCCTGTGATCCCAGAGGCTTGAGAGGCTAAGGCAGGAGTATCACAAGTTCAAAGCCAGCTTCAGCAACTTAATAAGATCCCATCTCTAAATTAAAAAAAAATAAAAAGGACTGGGGATGTGGTTCATGGGTTACTCACCCCTGGGTTCAATCCCCAGTACCAAAAAAAAAGTCATCATGCCTCACCTCACAGCATTTGATTAAGCGAGGCAACATCAAAGGTCCACCAAGATTCAAGGATGCTATAGTTAGGATGCTAAGTGTCCATCAAAGGCCCATGTATTAAGGGCTTGGTCCCCAGGCTGGTGCTAATGGAAGGCAGTAGAAGCCTGAAAAGGTAGAGCCTATGACAGGCCCATAGGCCATTGGAGGAATGTCCTCAAAGGGGATTGTGGGACCCTGGTCCCTTCCTCTTCCAGTTTCAGCTCCTGGCCATGAGGTAAGCAGTTTGCTCTGCCACACACTCCTTTCCATTGCCATCTGGCAGCCCAGGGGCCTAAAAGCAATGGGTTTTCCCCATCATGGGTTAGAACCTCTAAAACTATAATCAAAACTTTTTCTCTTTATAAATCAGTTTTCTCAGATATTTTGTTATAGTGACAGCAGAGTAACATAAAGGGGACAAAGCATACCCCATCCCCCACCTGTCCATGGAGGGATGTCAACATCACACTGCAAGAGGAGTGGATGGGGTCAGAGAGGTAGTGGTGTGGCCATCTTTGGAAAACACATCTACCTGCGATTTCTTCACAGTGGCACGGTTCAGAAACAGGAAAGGGACCAGTGCTGATGTTGCTTCATCCCAGACTCTGCTTCTCTGTGATTGTAGTTCACACAATATAGAACATAAAGTGAAAAATGCAATTCCCTCTCTTAGCCTGCTACCTAAAGGAAAGTTGTCTGAATGGTTTTGTGTAAGGCCTTTCAGATCCTTTTCTGAAGGACTTACCAATATATATGTGTTGTTAATGTACTGGAAATTTTCCACTGGCTCTCCAGGGCCCTCTCCACCCACCAGGCCCTATGTCCTGGGATGCTCACCTGCAGCCACTGGCTCTTTAGCCTTCTGGCTTCCAGGTGGGTTTGGCAGGTAGGGGGTACCAGGTAGAGATGGGCAGGAGGAAGAAGAGGGAGGTAAGGATTTTGGTTTCTGCAACTCCCACTCTGGCTGTCTCAGTGGAGTGACTGTGTCCCTCCACAGGTCCTGTGAGGTGGCCTCTCTGCACAGTGCTGTCTCTGGATTCCAGCGGGTGGTATGAAGTTTCTTGGTACTTGTGTCTGTGATTTCCCTACATCCAGCCCACAACTTCATTATTAAGTATTCCATTATTAAACCATCCTCAAATTACCCATGCAAGTGTGCCCCTGAGTGACGCAATGTAGTTTTTAAAAATTTGTTCTTTTTAGATACACATGACAGTACAGTGCATTTTGACATATCATACATACACAGAGTATAACTTCCCATTCTTTTACTTTTGGGGGAGAATTGAACTCAGGGACACTCAACCACAGCCACATCTCCAGCCCTATTTTGTATTTTATTTAGAGACAGGGCCTCACTGAGTTGCTTAGTGCCTCGCTTTTGCTGAGGCTGGATTTGAACTGGTGATCCTCCTGTCTCAGCCCCCCTAGCTGCTGGGATTACAGGCATGAGCCACTGCACTTGGCTAACTTCCCATTCTTGTGGTTGTACATGATGTGGAGTTCCACTGGTCGCGTATCCATATATGAATATAGGAAAGTTATGTACAATTAATTCTACTGTCTTTTCTATTGCAGTGGAGTTTGAAAGGGTATTATGCTGTGCTTATTATTTATCAACTAACTTTTTTCACTTACTTTATCATGTATGTCTCTCTACATTGGCACATATAAGATTCACTTCGTTCCTTTTAATGTTTGCATGTACCATCTAGAATGTGCTCCAATTTGTGTGACCTTCACACAAAGCTTGTGTGATGGACAGTTGGGTTGTTACAAGCACAGATACAATGAACATACTTATGCATATCTGTCTGTATATGCTGTGTTTCACTGGGGTAAACAGCTGACAGAACCTAAATGTTAAGGGGTAGATTCTACAGCCTCATCTCCCTGGATTCAAATCCTATTTCCTCTATCAAATGGCCATGCAACTGTGGCTCTACTTAATCCCATGACATGTCAGTTCACTTATCCATGAGACTGTGACCATACCTTTCCACAGGGCTCTTGGGGAGGGGCAAACCCCACAGCATCAGCCCCTGTATTCAATGATATGAACCAACTCAGCTTTCATTTCTCTGTATGTAAATGGTAGTATTACTTCCCTGGTTTAGTGGTTTTGAGGATTAAATCTCATAGGGTTGTAAAAATTCAGAGAAATAATCTGAGTAAAACACTTAGCACCCACTCCTGGCCCATAGTAAGTACTCCATAAACATTAGCTCTGGTGAATATTGCCTATAATCTCTACTAAGTTTGATATTTTATTACAGGTATTAAGACTACTATAATCTTTATAGCAGTTATATTTTATGTTGATGATGGTTCTTAACAATTAAAATTATTTGCTCAGAGTAATCTAGGCAGAAGATTTGACTTAAGTAGACCCTTTAGGCATAGAAATGTACATAGAAACACAGCGTATTAATTTGTTCCTTGTTATTTCCTGTTGGGAAAATTAACCAAAGTTCTTTCCTTAGCTGTACCATGTGAGTATTTGGGGGCTGGTAGGCGAATAGGATGGATTGCTTTGGTGATTATCTCCGTAAAGATGAACCCAGATTTCCACTCTCCTCCATCTGGCCCTCTTGCCAGCATACATATTTGCTCCTTCCATATGCCTTAGCACTGTGAAAGTGGGCAGGGGACATGAAGGGAAGGAACTTGTCTGGAGCCTTGAACAGGGGGAACCATACACTGTGGGTTGGAATAATCATCCCAAGGAGCGTTCTGAGCCACTGGTGAACCAGGTGAAGTGTCTGGGGGGACTGCCAGAGAACTGCAGGCTTTAACTGCAGCTGTGACAATGAAGCAAGAGACCTACAAACATATTGCTTAACACCCATCTGTCAACACCCAGGCTGTCCACAAACCTGCCGCTGCCCTCTCAAAGAATTTGAATCTCTCTTTGGGCCGTCTTCCCAGCCAGAGGTTCCCATCAAGAGAAAGCTCACCAGGAAGCAGCAGACAGGACATCTGCAGTCCGCTGCCCACTAGGGTAAAAGCCACTGGGACGGGCATGTCACCACGTGGGGATGTGGAGTCACATCAGGGCTGGAGGTGGGGTGCTCTTCCTGCGGGCCACCCCTCCCTGTCCCTGGCACACAGGAGGGTGTGCTCTGGAAGTGTGTTTGCCCTGAGAAACTGGGACCAGGCCAAGGGACACTCAGGCCATCACAAACAGGTAACATGATCCTGCCTCCTCAGCCCTCCACTGGCAGGAAGCTGTGTTCCTTACAATGCAGGTTTGGTGGTTCTCAAAACTCCTGGTGGGCATCAGCCAACCCAAAGGAGGAAGCTCATGAAGAAGGCAGCTTCCCAGGCCTGCCCTCAGAATTCTGCTCCTGTGGAGAGGACTCCACATCTGAGAAATGTCACTCACATTTGAATCACAAACCATTGGCCAGCTCACCAGAACTGGACCCCAGATAACATATTAAAAATATGCATGCCATTGTTGAAAAATTGGTAGAGTTCATGTAAAAATTCCATTTCTATCCAGAGCACAGCCACAACCAGGTCTGCATTACTACTAGGCAGTAAGAAACTGGTGCTAAGGAAGCCAGGTACCATGGTACACACCTGTAATCCTAGCTACTAGGGAGGCTGAGGCAGGAGGATCACAAATTCAAGGCAAACTTCAGCAAGGAGGTCAGTGGTAAAGCATCCCTGGTTTCAATCCCCAGTACTGAAAAATGAAAGAAATTAAAAAAAAAGAAAAATGGTGCTTAAGAGCTTTGCCCACCAGAGCGTGTCCCCCCAACAGGCACACACACTCACAGGGTGAGTGCACCTTGACCCTCTGGCCATTCCTTGTACAACCCTTGACTTTGTAGCTTCAGCTTCTCCCTGCCAGAGCCAGAAAAAGCTCCAAAAGGAGCTCTCTTCTCCTTCCTCAGATGCACCCGCGTAACACCACTGTCCCTGCTGCCTGGCTTCCTACCTGCTTTACTGTCCCCCACTGGATGGAAACTTTCGGAGAGCAGAGCCTTAGTCTGTTGTGTTCTCTGCAATCTCCCATTATCTGGCAGAGGGTGCTGCACAGTAGGAGATCGAAACCCACAGTGACACCACTTCATATCCACTAGGATGGCTGTAATCCAAAACAGAGAAAGTGACGAGGGTTGGTCAGGATGTGGAGAAACTGGAATCCTCCACTTTGTAAGTGGTGTAGATGCTCTGGAGAACAGTGTTCAATGTAGAGTTACTGTGGTACCCAGCAATCCTACTCTGAGCTAGACCCAAGGGAAATGAAAACAGGTGTTCCAACAAAGATTTGGGCACCAAAGTTCACAGCCCCATTAGTAATCATCAAAAGGTAGAAACAGCCCAAATGTCCATCAACCGACAAATGGGCAAATAAAATGCTATGAATTAGTACTCAGTCACAAAAAAGAATGAAGTACTGGGCTGTCCTATGACAGATGACGCTAAATGAAAAAAGCCAGACACAGAAAGCTACACATTGTTTGATTCCATTTAAAATACATTATCCTGAACAGGCAATGCCAAAGTAAATGAGGGGTTGCCAGGGCCTGGGAGGCGGGGGAGGGAGACTGGCTACAGATACGGGGTTTCCTTTGGGAATGGTGGAAATATTCTGGAACTCGATAGTGGTGAGGGTTGCATGACATTGGGAATGGACTAAATGTCACTGCATTATGCAAACTAAAGTGGTTTTGCTTTGAATGGTGAATTTTATGTTGTATGCGTTTTACCACAATTCTTTAAATGTCCTGGGTGGATGAATGGACGTTCCATGTCACAGACTGTGCGGCTCCTGAGTGGTGGGGTATAATGGAATAGCAGAGGAATAGAAACTCAGTTATAGCCAGGCACGGTGGCGCACAACTGTAATCCCAACACTTAGGGAGGCTGACACAGGAGAATCGCGAGTTCAAAACCAGCCTCAGCAATGGCGAGGCGCTAAGCAACTCAGTGACACCCTGTTTCTATGTAAAACACAAAATAGGGCTGGGGATGGGGGAATCACCCCTGAGTTCAATCCCTGGTACCAAAAAAAAAAAAAAAAAAAAAAACAAAGAAAAGAAAAGAAACTCATTTACACCACAGAATGGCAAAAGCCACTATACTGGAATCCTGACTCTGTTCTTAATGGGATGGCCTTGCATCTTGGCCTCATGTGAGGATTGAAACTCTCCTGCAGCCGGGCGCGGTGGCGCAAGCCTGTAATCCCAGCACTTAGGGAGGCTGAGACAGGAGAATCGCGAGTTCAAAGCCAGCCTCAGCAATGGCGAGGCACGAAGCAACTCAGTGAGACCCTGTCTCTACATAAAACACAAAATAGGGCTGAGGATGTGGCTCAGTGGTCGAGTGCCCCTGAGTTCAATCCCTGGTGCCAAAAAAAAAAAAAAAAAAAAGAAACTCTCCTGCAAGATTAATGTACCTAAAATGGAATTATTGTGCAGAGCTGTTTCTATACTTTACCACAATCATGTGCCTAAATGTCAATGATCATTGCACATCACTCTGCTTCACATCCTCCTTTCTGTATTGGAGCTGAGTATAAATCAACGTTCTAGCCAGGTGTGGTGGCACTTGCCTGTAATCCCAGCAACTCAGGAGGCTGAGGCAAGAGCATCACAGGTTCAAGGTTAGCCTCAGCAACTTTGCAAGGCCCTAAGTAACCTAGCAAGACCCTCTCTCAAAAATTAAAAAAGAAAAAGTCGGGGGAAGAATCAGGGACATAACTTGGTGGTAAAGCACCCCTGGATTCAATCCACAATACCAAAAAAAAAAAAAATTTTTTTTTTTTACTATGCCTGCTCTTAGAGCTTGTTAGGGAATCTTTTTTTTTTTTTTTTTTTTTAATATTTATTTTTTAGTTGTAGGTGGACAGAATATCTTTATTTTATTTTATTTTATGTGGTGCTGAGGATCGAACCCAGTGCCTCACGCATGCTAGGCGAGCGCGCTACCACTGCACCATAACCCCAGCCCCTTGTTAGGGAATCTTATCTTTTCATTTTATTTTATTTTATTGTGCTGGGGATTGAACTTAGGGGCATTCAACCACTGAGCCACATTTTGTATTTTATTTAGAGACAGGGTCTTGCTGAGTTGCTAGGGCCTCGCTCAATTTGCTGTGGCTGGCTTTGAACTCATGATCTTTCTGCCTCAGCCTCCAGAGCCACTGGAATTATAGGCATATGCCATCATGACCCGCCTAGGAATCTTATCTTGATGGATGGAAACCAGGTTACATTCTAGTAACCTCCATATCACCCACTATGCTGGGCATTTTCTCCAAGTCATCTCTTTTAGTTTATCCTTCCAAGATCCTTGGAAGAAATAGTATTTACATGCTCTTTACAAGTGAGCCAGGGAGGTTATCTAACCTGCACAAAGTTACATAACTAGAAAGTGAAGGCAAGAGTAGAATCTGAGTCATCTTGACTCCAAAGCCTGTCCCCTTCCCAGTCACTCATAGGTTCATGCAACAGGTGCTGACAATTGTGATAGGTCCTGGAGGGGCAATGGCCAAGCCCTGGCCCTGGATCTCACAGAAAGTGCAAGGCAGAATGGAGCAGGAAGACTCATGACTTCCAGGAGGCAGGGATGCTAGTGACCGTAGAGATGGGAAGGGCCTTCCAGGAGCCTTAGGGGCTTGAGTGGAGGAAGGGCTGGGACACAGCCTGGGAGGTTAGGAATCTTCATGTAGTTTTCATTGCCTGGAGAGCAAAGGAGAGGATGAGGTAGGTTCCTAAGGTAGTGGTCAGGCCACATTACAAAGGAGCTCACCAATAATGTTGAGAAACTCAGAAGTTAGTCCCTGGGCAGAAGGGAGCCACAGAGGAATTTTTAAAAAGACAGTGATATGATCAGATGTGCAGTGTCCATGTCCTTAAGGCTACAAATGTTCTGTGGGACCCCAAACCAGCAGTAAAGCAATTCTATTTCACACCTCCCTGACCTGGTTCATTTTTTACCCACACACATATGAAGAGCCCTCCTTGCAGGTCAGGTACTCTGGAAACAGACTCTGATTTGCAGGGTGGGGTGACCAACTGGGGAGACAGCTAGAGAACATCTGTAGAGGGTGAAGAAAGCAGGAGTAGGGAGGGCAGAGGCTGAACTGAACTGGGTGGGATGCTTTTGCTCAGAGACCTCAGTAATCCTTGGGGTGCTCCAAAGCTAGAATACCCCAAGAAAGGCCAGGGCCCAGGCCTCTGCACCCCTCATTCACCAGACATTGTCCACAGGTAGCTGGGGAAGGAGGAGCTTGGACCAGGCAGTTACCTCCAGCTGGGGGCAATTCCTGGGGAAGGGCTCAGGTGTGAGCAGTCAGCAGGTAACACTCTGCCATGGCAAGTGAAGGGCCTGGGTCTCAGGCCCTGGACAGGCAGCTGTGAGCCTGTGGGGTTCAGAGCTCTATGAGAAGGAATCTTTTTTTTTGGCAGTGTTGGGACTGGAACCCAGGGCCTCATGCATGCTAGGCAAACACTCTACTACTGAACTACATTCCCAGACCAGCCTTTTTGTATTGTTTTGTTTCTGTTGTTCTGTTTTTAAGGTGAGGCTCTCACTAAATTGCTGAGGCTGGCCTCCAAATTGTGATCCTCTTGCCCCAGCCTCTGGAGTTGCTGGGATTACAGGTGTGTGCCACAGTGCTCCAGCAAGAAGGAGTCTTGATAGAGATGCATGCCATCTCCTGGCCCCCATCTGCTTCTGCAGGAATCAGCCCTCTACAGTTACATCAGCTAGGCCATAATTCCCATCTCTTCCTCCTCTCCTCTGCCAAGAACCCCCTCCTCACCAGGTACTACCACTCTCTCAACCTGCCAAATTCCTCCCCAACCCACACACCTGGCTGCCCAGAGCTACATGGTCTTCTGTGGCCAAGTGGGAGAAGGGGTCCCCTCCCCTCTCTGACACCCTCCTAGAGGAACCCTTAAGAACTCCTATTCCCCAGGTGATAGAGTGCGCTCCTTTACGCAGCCCAGTGGGCTGGGGAGTTAGTTACCTACTGCTCTTGGTTCTCCATCTTCTTGTCTGCTCAAGAGAGTAGTAAGGGAAACTTCTTAAAAATATCCATGTCTGAGAAGCCAGCCCGGTGGGGTGTTTTAAATCTCCTGTGGTGATTCCAGTATGCAGCCTGGGCTGAAAACCAGTGACTCCCTTTTTTCTTTATGACAGAAGATCAAGTCAGGAGAGTGGAGGAGCGAGATGAATCAGACAGTTGGGAGGGCCTGACCCTGTCTAGAGATGGTGCTTGTGAGAAAGAGGAAGGGAGAGATTTAGGAGGAGAATGAACGAGGGTGCAGGAGAGCTGGGGGATCACCCAGGGAGCTAAAATAGTGTATATGGTCCCCTCACCCCCAACAACACACAGGGATACTGACTTGACAGGTCCTGGTAGTCACACACTGGAGGTTGTCAAAAGAACCTGGGAAGCCAGGCGCGGTGGTGCATGCCTATAATCCCAGCATTTTGGGAGGTTGAGACAGGAGGATTGTGAGTTCAAAGCCAGCCTCGGCAATGGCAAGGCGCTAAGCAACTCAGTGAGACTCTGTCTCTACATAAAACACAAAATAGGGCCGGGGATGTGGCTCAGTGGTCTAGTGCCCCTGAGTTCAATTCCTGGTACCAAAAAAAAAACAAAAAAAAAACAAACCTGGATGATTCTCCTGGGCAACCAGAGCTCCAGGCCATGCCACAGCCTCCTGCCTGGGAGCTGCACCAAGCAGGTGTCCCAGTGGCCTTCACCCAGTGTTGACAAGCCAGCCACAGGGTAGGTCTTGAGCAACACCGATTTCCACCCAAACTCAACAGGAGCACTGGCATGCCCAGCCTTTCTCCTGGGAAGGTGTTTGAGTGGAGCTGCTCTGTAGGCTAGAGCTAGGCAGCCTTTGTCACTCTTGTCCTGGGGAACTTCCGGAGCTGGGCTGTCTCCCCCGCCCACCACATGGTTTACTCAGTTTAGCAATGAGAAAGGGCTGCCTGATAGCCAGGAGCAGGTCTTGTCCTCACAGTTGGCCTTAATGCCTCCTTGAGCAGAAGCAGTTTCATAGACACCACCCCTGGCCAAGGCCACTCCGACTGTGAAGATCAAGACAATAACCACTCTTTTGTCATGTCTGAACCCAGTCAAAAACAAGAGTATGGTGCCGACCACAAAAACCACCCATCATCCCCATCCTGGGGACTGTTGTTTATAGCCTCATTTCATTCCTTGATAAGAATTAAGGTAATCACAGGTTTACTCATGCTTTCCAATCCATTGCCAAATCCTGCTTCTTGAACCATCCCTTAAATCACCTGTCTCAGCCCAAATTGTGTGATTCCTTTCTAGCATCCTCATCCCGAGGAGCCCATGGTTTCCCGTGGGGTACATTCTCCCCCATACAACACACCAACAAACCCAGTTCCACGTGTATTCCTGGTGGTCTTGGGCTGAGAAGCATCGACATCATAGATTTTGGAATCTATCCTTCCAGACATCATGTTTTCCTGTGCACACAGACAAATTTTTAATTTGGAAAATGAGGGCACGGCTTTTCCCTCTTTTGTAAAATTAACAGTCTCTTAGGACTCGTTAATACCACATCCTATGATGTCTTTGGGGAGGGGGTTGGTTTCGCTCGTGTGGCACTGGGGATTGAACCCAGGGCCTCATGCATGTTAGACAAGTGCTCCATTGTTGAGCTGCACCCTCAACCTGACCTGTTTCTTGTAACCCTTTGAAAAGAGGTTCTCACACTCTTTAGTATCAGCTGTAGGGTGCTGGCTGTCTTGAGCAAATCTGAGAGGATCACCTCTTCTCCGGGCTCAGGTGTGGGGAAGACTTGAAATTCTCACTCAGTACCCTCAAGTTGACACCATCTACAAAGATCAGGGGTATGGAACGCTAAAGCTGCTCTGCTTTCAGAACACCAATGCCTGAGGGAGGATTCTATGTGGGATAGTAGAGTTTGAAGTCATTGGCAGAGGAAAGTCCTTTGGGGCAGTGAAGCCAACAACTTTTCAGAAATAACAAGGTCACTCACTTCAGCTCTGTTAACTGATGGAACACAAGTGCATTAAATCAACACCAGGCAATAGGCCTTGTTCCTGCTCGGTACCTGTCAATCCAGGCTGTGGACCCAGATCACCTAGGGTCTGGTCACAACATAGTCTCAATTTCATCAGTCTGGGGCGGGGCTGAGATTGTGCATTTCTATCAGGTTTGACAGTGAAGCTGATGCTCTCCCAGAGGCTCTCACATCTGGCCAGGACTGACCATCTCTACAAGTTCCCAGCAAGCCACCCTTACTGTCAGCCACCAGGAACCTGGGGTGTGATGTCCAAATGACATTGAGATCTGTCTTCTCATGTCATAGAAGTCTTGAGGTCCCTTCAAGGGATAACACCACACCTGTTTAAATGCCCCATTGAACAGTTAAAACAATAGCTGTAGCTGGGTATGGTGGTGCATACCTGTGATCCTGGTGACTCTGAAAGCTGAGGCAAGAGGTTCACAAGTTGGAGACCAGCCAGGGCAACTTGGGGAGGCTCTATCTCAAAAAAAAAAACAACACAGACTTGGGATGTAGTTTAGTGGCAGAGTGCCCCTGGGTTCAATCCTCAGTACCACAAAAAAATAAAATAAATAAAACAGCAGCTTTGACTTCATACCTCTGGCTTATGTGCAGCCCTGCTTGGGTGACATGAGGTGGCACAGAAAGAGAGAGCTCCTACCTTCCCACAAAGGACTTAACTGGGGATATTTAAGATCCAAACAGGGACTTCACTGAGAACCTGGCCATGTTGGCAACTTGACCTCAGACTTTCAGCCTCCAGAACTGTGAGAAATAAATGTTTGTTGTTAAAGCCACCCCGTTTATGGTACTGTTGTTACAGCAGCCTGAGTCGACCAAGACAGCCCCTTCTCTTTTCCTTTCTAGGAGAGTTTTTGCAGTTGTTCCTTATATTAGCTTCCTGTGGCTGTTACAACAAATTGCTACACCTGGGTGGCTTAAAACAATAGAAACGTATTCTCTCACAATTCTGGAGGCTAGGAGCCTGAAGTCAAAATGTCAGCCAGCTACCCTTTCACCACAGTCTCCCTTCTTCTTCTGGTGGCTCCGGTGCTTACTCAGTTTGTGACTGTATCACCCCAATCTCTGCCTGTCCTCAGTGGCCTTTGCCTCCATTTCTGTGAATTTTCTTTTGTTACTTTATAAGGATACTTGGCACTGGATTTAGAACCCACCTGGAGAATCCAGATGATCTCATCTTGAGATTCTTAACTACATTCATAAAGACTCTTTTTCAAAATAAGGTCTCATTTAGCCCTACTCGGTGGCACATGCCTGTAATCCCAGCAGCTTGGGAGGCTGAGGCAGGGGGATGGTACGTTGAGGCCAGCTTCAGCAATTTAGCGAGATCCTAAGCAACTTAGTGAGGCCCTACCTTAAAATAAAAAATAAAAAGAACTGGAGATGTAGCTCAGTGGCAACATATCTCTGGGTTCAATCCCCAGTATAAAAAAATAAAATAAATATAAAAAATAAGTTCACATTCACAGGTTCGCCAGGTCAGGACACATGGACCCACTTGGGATCTGCAGCATGAGTGTCCTGATGGCCCAGGCCCCATCTGGACACACGAGTGTCCTCTCACTAACTGATTCTCCCCTAAACTAAGTTGTTTGCATCTAATGCAGAAGCTGCCTCCCACCTCTGGGAGACATACCTGCTGCTGCAGACACAAAGGGCTGAGTCCTGATCCATTCCAGTACCTGGAGGCAGACGTGTTCCTTCCCCCGCTTGGAATCCGCTGGAGGCTCACCCACTCCTCAGACATCAGGCACAGGTTCATTTCCACAGAGGGTTTGCAGCCTTGCACCCACACGAGTCTCCTTCGTCACCACCCTGTCAGGGTGGTTCTGCTCAGCCAGTCTGCCAGGGCTTTGGAAGGACAGTGGGTTGATAGAAATTGGCCTGAAGATACGGGAGGAAAGGGTGCTTTCCATATTCCAGGTGCTTTGGGGGGGTGGGGGGTGGGCAGGTACTGGGGATTGAACTCAGGGGCACCCGACCACTGAGCCACATCCCCAGCGCTATTTTGTGTTTTATTTAGAGACAGGGTCTTACTGAGTTGCTTAGCGCCTCGCTTTTGCTGAGGCTGGCTTTGAACTCTCAATCCTCTTGCCTCAGCCTCCCAAGCTGCTGGAATTACAGGCATGCACCACCGCGCCTGGCTTCCAGGTGCTTTTTAAAAAGTCTTTCATGCCGGGCGCAGTGGCTCAAGCCTGTAATCCCAGCACTTAGGGAGGCTGAGACAGGAGAATCGCGAGTTCAAAGCCAGCCTCAGCGATGGTGAGGCGCTAAGCAACTCAGTGAGACCCTGTCTCTACATAAAACACAAAATAGGGCTGAGGATGTGGTTCAGTGGTCGAGTACCCCTGAGTTCAATCCCAGGTACCAAAAAAAAAAGTCTTTCATGATTGAACATTATGATCCTTGGAGCAACCAGACAGTGGATGTTCTTAGGCCCCTTTCAGAGGGGAGGGGTCTGAGGCAGAGGATTAAGTACACTACCCAAGTCTGGTGAGTCTCAGGGCCAGGGATTTGAACCTGGGCCTTCAGGCCCTGAAACCCACATCTAACTCAGAGGAGACATGGTGTGGGCTGGATGTTTCTGGAGATCTCAAGGAAATACAAGAGGTGAGGGTTAGAGGCACTGCTGAGGAGAGATACTGAGTCAATTCTCAGCTCCAGTGGCTGCTGGGAATGCTCAGCATTTCTCTTTATGACCTTGGTTTGATGGACTGCACTCCTCTGGATAGACACTGAGCAAACAGACCAGGCTGTGTAGGCCCTGAATCCTGTTGTCACGTCCAGCCTCCATCTGCACCTGCCCGCGCTTCCCCATCCAGCCCACGCACATGCTTTATCAAGCAAATGAATACATGATTGAAGGTCATGAGTGGAAGACACAGAGCTCTGATTTCCTCCCAGCCCTCCCTTCTCAAACCTTCCCCAGCCCTACCCCCAGCCCCCGCACCACACACAGGAAGGAAAGTATTTTTTTATCATGGTACTGCTGAGGTGCTGAGGGGGAGGCATAGTGACCCAAGGAGGCTGGAGTGTCAGAGAGCATGAGAAATGCCCAAGGCCAACAGGGCAAGATGAGGAAGGCTTGAACCCTTGCTCCCCTCCACCAACTTTCTTTTTTGTAGTCCTGGGGATCCAACCCAGGGCCTTTGCACATGCTAGGCAAGTGCTCCACCATTGTGCTACATCCCCAGCCCTTCCCATTTTTTTCTTTCCTCTTTCTTTCAAGGTTTGACTTTTCTGCAGGAAGAGATCTAAGGAGGACCAAGAGGGCAGGGCCAATACCTGGAATACCCTACAGGGTAAAAGAAGGGACACCACAAGGGCCAATATCTCACAGTTGTATCAAACTCAACCAACCACATAGGCCAGATCTATGAGGTTGGTCACAAGGAAGGGTGTTTTTCAGCCTTTCAGGAATCAGCAAATGAGACATTTAAGGGCAGGGACAGGGGACAAACGCCAATGTGCTCAGACCCCTGTGGCCTGGCTCAGTGCACCTAGCTCTGTGGGAGGAGATGAAGTTCCTGGCGTGGACACAGAAGTACAGCTGTTCCCTTTCAGCATTATTTTCTAGTGGAAATTTCACAGTCACAAGCCAACTCTTGGAGGTAGCGGGGGAGGTGGGAACCTGACAACATCGAACAGAGTTGACAGTAGATATTTCCTCCTGAGCAAAACCAGAATTTTCCTGGGCAGCAAAGATTAATAGACCAGGCCCAGGTTTTAGTGTCAGAGTGAACTGAGTGGGATTTCTGGCTCTGCCACTTGCTAACTGTGCCCTGAGAAAGGTCTATAAGCTTTCTGGGCCTCAGTTTTGTCTTCTGTAAAAATGGAGCTCAAATCACCTCACAAGATTGATTCTCAAAGAAATGCTCTGCTCACAGGCTGTCCTTCCTTCTCAGCACCCCAGGGAAGCCTCTCAGGCAGGCCCACCCCTTGGCTCCCTCTCTATCCCTCCCCCTTCCTCCCTATTTGCTGAGAAAAGACAGAGCTGCCCAGGGAGGCCTGCCCCATCAGAGATGGTACAGCAGGGGTCCTGCAGTTCATTTGGGCCCCCACAGGGGCAGGCCCCACTTGTGTGGAGGACAGGTACTGCTGGACCCTCTCCCAGGGCTCCCAGGGAGCAGGTGCCCACACCCCCTTCCCAGGGTACCTTTGGGTAGTGCACAAATATCCAGTTACCCTGCACCCTGCTAATTCCCCTGGATCAGCTCTGCAGCTTTGCAGGCCCCAGGGGGTGTGCAGTGACCTCAGGCTGGGAGAATGTGGGGGAATTTGGTGAGAGGCAGAGCTGAACAGCCAGGCCTGAAGAGGAGATCAGGCCAGGCTGAGGAGTTGAACGGGGCCAGATGAGATGTGGGGCAGTGTCACTATACCCCTGGTGCCAGGGTGACCCTGCCAGCCCCTGGGGGCCAGGCAGCCGTGCGGCCTGGGCCCTGGTGTACTTAGATGTACACTAGAACCTGGCCTCTCCTGCATGGCTGACTGCCCCAGAAGTCTGAGCTGTTTTCAAAGCTTCCTGCTGCAGCCACTGGGCCCTGCAGGTTCCCTCCAGGGAGACATGCTGCAAGAGGAAGCCCAAGGGCTCTGCCCAGGGCCCAGGTGACAGCCCTGAAGCTAACCTCTGAAGCCTCACTTCTCTGACGTCTCCTGCTAGCTGCTTCATGTTCTCTCCCCACAGAAGGACATGAGATCAGACCCGGGAGAAGATTGCCAGTTCTCGCAAATAAAAATACAAGGTGGTCAGTTAAATTTGAATGTTATCTGGCAATCCTGGCCCCATCTCACTATTGATTTATTTATTTGTTGGTATTGGGGATTGAACCCGGGAGTGCTTTACCACTGAGTACATCCCCAGTCCTTTATTATTTTTTATTTTGAGACAGGGTCTTCCTAAGTTGCTGAAGCTGGCCTTGAACTTGTGATGCCCATCCCTCAGCCTTTGGAGTCGCTGGGACTACAGATGTATGCCATCACACCCTGCTTTATTTATTTGTTTGTTTGTTTTGAACTCAAGGTACTCGACCACTGAGCCACATCCCCAGCCCTATTTTGTGTTTTTATGTAGAGACAGGGTCTCACTGAGTTGCTTAGCACTTCACCATTGCTGAGGCTGGCTTTGAACTCGTGATTCTCCTGCCTCAGCCTCCCAAAGTGCTGGAATTACAGGCATGCCCCACCACACCCGGCTATTTTTTTTTAATTCTTTCAATATCCCTCTTCACTGCTTCTGATCTTAGGGGAGATGGAAATAAGGGTGCAACACAAGGCATTAATATTTTTTATGTTATTACAAAATTAATCCAGTCTTAAATCCGGAACAATATTGATCTTTGCAAACATTTCTTCAATTGAGCTTTTTATTAACTATATATTTCATAGTTTCCTATTGTAATACAAACCTCCAGTGGATAATTTTTTCTTCGCTTTTATTATTTTTGTTACCCATGTATAATTTAGAAACGTCCTGCTAGAATATAGGTAGCACCTCTATTCTTATCTAATTATCCATGTTGTTGAAAGAAATATCCTTTTACCCTCTTTTTTGTTTTGTTTTTTAGTTTTTTTGTTTGTTTGCTTGAGATGGGATCTCACTATGTTGCCCAGGCTGTCCTCAGATTCCTGGGTTCAGGTGATCCTCCTGCCTCATCTCTCTAGTATATGTGCACCATCTTGTCCGGTCCTGTTACCTATCTTTTCTTTTAAGAAAAGCCCACCAACATATACTTTGCTTCTCTTGGAAAGGCAAATGCTAGAGAGGAGGCTTCCCTGAAATAACAGATACCCTGGTACAGGCATAGTCTTGAAAACTCTGGACTTTGAGTAGGTGAGGATCTAGACCAGATTCCATAGTCCAGGGCCAGAGAAAATTCTCTAATTGGATATTTTTGGTACTGTGAAGATGAGTCCTTTCTATTTTTGCCTCCTTCTGTTCTTTTCCCCACCTTTCCTCCATAAGAATAAAAAACATCAATGATCCAAAATCTGGGGTCACAAGATGGGGTCGTGGGGGAGCTCCTCCAGGGTGGCAGATGTGCCGCAGGGATCTGAGCTGCTCCAAACACAGTTCAGCTTGGATGGTCTGCTCCTGGGTCCCTGGGGAAGAAGCCGTAGGAACAGCCCGGCCTGTCTTTGGCAGCAACCTGGCAAGGGATCAGCTTGGTGCCCTCCCTGAGTTTGCAGGGGAGCTGTCCCTGAACACCCAGCTGGGGCAGGAAGTTCAGAAGCTGGTCTTCTGACGTAGCCCCTCCTCAACCACCTCAGCCACCAGGCCAAGGCTCCCCAGCTCCCCAGTTGGAGCTCCCTACTCCCCCGCCTCTCCCCACCTCCCTCCCAGGATTCCGGGCACTTTGCCAAGATGCCTTCATGAGGCAGGGTTGCAGCGTGCCCACAGCACAGCTACCTTGGCTCAGGGAATGTGACACAGGACGTGCCACCAAGAAGTAGCTCCACCGAGCTCCAGGTGGACAGGAGGGCAATGGCTTCATAGATTTCACCCACTTTCCCTAAGCACTGGCTGGCGTAGCTTTTCATCCACCTTTTATCTTCTTTTCCCATTAGGAAGCTCAGTAGTTAAGCTCTCACTCTGGGACTGAGATTGCTGGGTTCCACTTTGCCTCTCCCCTACAAAGTTAAGTGACCTCATCTCTCTGGGCCTTGGTTTTCTCATCTATGAGAGGGCCATAATAACTATCCTGTCTCCTAAGGCTATCATGAGGATTAAATGAGGTGATGCTTATAAAGACCTTAGAAAAATACTTGTTGCTTAGAAAATTCTTATTAAACAGGTGATGTTAGCTCTAGTCAGGATTTGCCAGGGGTCACCAATTTTTGGTCCCTACAGTGGGAATCCCACAACCCTAGACACTTAAAGGGAGACAGAAATTGCAATTGTAGTCCTTGTTCCTCTGCTCCTGGGGCCCCTGGAAGGAAACCTGAAAGTACTTGCAGAGCAGATTTCTGTTGTGCCTTGGAAACATATTTCTATGAACCCTTTAAGTGCTCATCCCACATTGGGGGAGAATCTCACATTAGATGCCCATGCCTCTAATTTCTAGCAGAAGCCAGAAACTCAAATTCCCAGCCTTCCATTGGGCAGGGAACCACACAAGACCAGGCTGCCCCAGTCAGCAGTGTTCATGGGAGGCCCTGCTGATGAGGCTTAATGAGGGCAAACGTTCTCCTGTATACTTTCCTACACTTTTCTTTCTTTCTTTTCTTTTTTTCCTTTGTAGTACTGGGAATTGAGCTCAAGGGCACTCTACCACTGAGCTATATCCCCAGCATCACCAATCCTTTTTATTTTTTATTTTGAGACAGGGTCTTGCTAAGTTGCCCAGGCTGGCCTCCAATTTGAGATCCTCCTGCCTCGGACTCCGAAATCACTGGGATTACAGGTGTGTGTTACTTTCCTACAGGTATTTGTGGGCTGAATTATGTTTATTCCCACAAAAAAGGTACGTTGGAATTCTAACCCTCAGCACCTCAGAATGTGACCTTTACTGGAAACAGTTCTTGCAAATAATCAAGTTGAGGTCATTAGCCTTGATCCAATGACTGTCCTTATAAAAAGGGAAAATTTGGATGCAGAAACAGACACACACAGGGAGAAGCTAAGTGAAAGTGAAGGCAGAGGTCAGGATGATGCTTCTATAAGCCAAGGAGCCCTGACATTGCAGAAAATAACCAGAAGCTTCAAGAGAGGCATCGAAGGGGGACAGCCCTCAGGGGGACCTCACTCTTCTGGCCCCTTGATCTTAAGACTTTTGGTCTTCAGAAATGTGGACATCTTTGTTGTTTAAGCCACTTGGATTGTGATGCTTTGTTAGTGAACCAATACAGAGGGGGGATTCCTATGTGTTGTGTTAAATGTAAGCCTCAAGAACAGGGAATTTGGTGTTTTAGTTATTGGCACATAAATGGCACCCAAGAAATATATGTTTGATAAATGAATATCTTCTTTATCATCCATAGTGCTAGACATACAGCTTAGGGAAAGGTCCCATATTCAAAGATGCCATACTTCTTGTCCATTACCATCCGACCTCAGTCCAGTGGGGAGACTGTGCAGGCCAAGCCCTCTACAGACGTAGGCAGAGCCCACCTGAGGTGACCAGGCCTCCAAAGTGTGTGGCAGCAGGTTTTGGTAGCTGGCTGTGGCCTTGTGGCTGTGAGGCCTGGCTGAGAACTGAAGAGACCTTAGAAATCTCACCCACATTCTTTCATGTTAAAATACAAAGCTCACAAGGTCCAGTGAGAGTTTGAGTAACCCCCTGGCCGGTCCCTTTCCAAACTATGCACAGCCACTCAGATGAACCTCAGGTATGGCTGCAAGACACATAGGCATGGGGTTGCACCCCCAAAGGCTTCTGATTCCCCTCCCCCAAATCTTAGCAGGGTCACACTGAAGAGAACCTGGTAGCAAGAGAGACTATGAATTCTGAGGAAAAAATAACAATTATGCCTATGTACTGTGGTCAGTACAGTAGTTGTTTTCACATATTCCCAGGCTGATTTCTTTCAGGCCTGGTCTAATTTCTCTGTGGTAATGGCTTAATGTGGGGAGAAGAGTCTACACACCATATTTGGCTGATCTAGATGTGGTTTGCTTGGGGATCTTCTCCCATTTGGACTCTGGGTGTGTGAGTGCATACATGGGAGTGTGTACACGTGCATATGTGTGAGAGAAAGACAGAAAGAGAGAGTGTGTAGGGGTTCAGGGGAGCAGACCCAGGAAGGCTCTTGTCCAGAGGAAGAAGTAGCTGCCTGTGTCCTGCAAGGTCAGGCTGCCTCCTCAGGACTCTCCCCATCTCCCTGTGCAGACCAGCTCATAAGGAGGACTGAAGCCACCCAGATGGGTCACTGGGAGTCCATGGGCCCTGCCCAGCAGGGTTCAACCTACAGCCCACACCTAGGCTGGTCTGGGAATGGGTGTCCTTTTGTGTTAAGAAATGTGAGCCTCCTGGATTCCATATGGGGCCAGGCGTGTCCTCACAGAGAGCCCTTTGTGCCTGGGAGAGGGTTGGCCCTGTTTATTCTGGCAAATGTCCAGGTACTGCCCACCTCCAGTACCCCGCCCCGGGGCTCCCCACCTTTCCTCTCCAGCTGCACCTCCCTTCCTCACAGGGTGCAGCCACCCTACCGAGGGCAGGGCACTCCTGAGGAGGCCGTGCCGTGCCAGAAGCATGACCCTGAGAGTCCCAGGCTGAAGGCTGGGATGAGTCCAAGGCCTGCTGTCAGGAGGGGAGAGGGCTCTGGCTACAGACACACGCTGGAACAGGTTGAAAGAGCAAGGACTGCCGGAGACCCATCCTGGGGCATCAGGGACAACAGATGGTCATCCAGCCAGGCCAGAGCTTGGGGCCTGCTCTAGGGCAACAAAGATCTTCCACTTCCAGTTCTTTCCACTTGGGGAGAGGGTGGGATGCAGCGTGATCCAGCTTGTTGCTGAGAGACACCATCACTGAAGGTCCATTACGATAACTGCAACTGTTCATGTTTCTTTAAAAAAATAAATTTTAAAAACCCACGAGAAATCTCATGCCTGTCAGTCTTCCTCCCCCTCTATCCGCTCCCATTATGAATCCGTGGCATCTTCTGCTGAGAGTTAATTACACGTTGTATGAAAGATGCAGGGCTCCCTTGAACACTTTTTTTTCTTCTTGAAGGTTCTAACCCCATGGCTGCCTTCCTCTGCTTCCCCACTGTGGGCAGGAAAGCAGGGTGCTTGGGGGAGCCCAGCTGACCCAGGCCCTCTGCTGCTCTAAGCCCGGCTGGCTGTCCCCTGCTGATGGCTGGGGCCTCTTGAGCTGCTGAGCCAGCAGCAGCCCTTCCCGCCCAGGGCTCCCTTCCCACTGCTGGAGGTACCCCCCTGCCCGTGCTGGATCATGACAGAGCACAAATGGAAAGTGTTACCTACTCAGCGCTGGGGCCTCCAGAGCCTAGTTCCTCTCGCTTTGCGGGAGAGAGGGGTGCAGATGGCTTCCTGAAGCCATCTATGGGAAGGCTCAGAGAGGGATTTGACCCGTCCAGGAGGTACGACACAGACTTCACAGTTGCTGATCTCCGTGGTTCTTTTTTTTCTGATTGTTCCCACACATAGACAGGCGTTTTCACTCTAGGGCTGCCTCATCTTTTTTCCTAAGAGGCTTATGAGCAACTCCGGAAGCAACAAGTGTGGACTAATACCTTGAATGATTATTACCTATTTGCTGTGCTGAATTTCACCTACTTAGGAAATAGCTAATTGCATGGCTCGGTGGAATCTCTCAGAGCATGTTACAACTTACTTGGGACTTTACAAGTCACAGCATCTCAGGGCTGGAAAGACCTTCTCAGCCACCCCCTGCCCCGAGACATGACACGCCTGAAAGCAGAGAATCTTCTGTCTTGAAAATGGTTCCTCTGTGCAAGTCAATAAAGGAAACCTCAAGTTTGTGAGTTAAAAGTAATCCTGTAAAGCTGGGCACAGTGGCACACGCCTGTAATCCCAGTGAGTGGCACACGCCTGTAATCCCAGTGACTTGGGAAGCTGAAGCAGGAGGATCTCAAGTTTGAGGCTGGTCTGGACAATTCAGAAAGACCCTGTTTCAAAATTCAAAATCAAAAGGACTGGGGGTGGAACTCAGTGGTAGCACACTTCTGGGTTCATTCCCAGTGCCGTTAAAAAAAAAAAAAGTCACGTCCATAATTATGATTTGCAACTAAGTGCACATGGAATGCTTACTTTTTATGGTGCAAACCTAATAGCGGGCTGATATCCTCTTGTAACTACCTATTCATGCTAAGCTAACTAGTGTCTAATCAGGGATGTCACCTCATTTTAACTATTAGGCTAGCAAGCCATATGCAGTGGTGCATGCCTGTAATCCCAGTGACTTGGGAGGCTGAGACAGGAGGATCACAAGCTTAAGGACAGCCTCAGCATTTTAGCAATGCCCTAAGCAACTAGCAAACCCCTGTCTCAAAATAAAAAGTAAAAAATGAAAAGGGCTAGTGTTGTAGCTCAGTGGTAGAGCTACATCACCCCCACCCTAGGTTCAATACCCAGTACCAAAAATAATAAAATTATTATTATTATTAACCTAGCACAAACTGAGGAGCATAATCTACTGCCATTGGATTCCAAACCAAAATATAATTATGAATTTCATATTATTTTGAATAACTTGCTTTGAAGCTTTCCATCTTATGTACCACCGAAAATTGGTCTTTTAAAAAAAATAACTTCTCTGTTTACTTGGTTTTATCCTTCCAAGCATAGTGTTGAGTATTTAAAGGACCAGAGGGACAAAAGCAGATCCTCTGATAAACTACACTGGGTTAAGTAGTAAGCAGGTTGTCTGCGACCTCTGAGGTTAGGGCCAGGGGCTCAAATGTGCAAAGCCTGTTAAAATGCAAATTCCTGAGCCAGGCACGGTGGCACACACCTCTAATCCCAGCACTTTGAGAGGCTGAGACAGAAGAATCGTGAGTTCAAAGCCAGCCTCAGCAAGGGCGAGGCACTAAGCAACTCAGGGAGACCCTGTCTCTACATAAAACACAAAATAGGGCTGGGGATGTGGCTCAGTGGTCGAGTGCCCCTGAGTTCAATCCCCAGAACCCCCCCCCCAAAAAATGCAAATTCCTGCTGGGTACTGTGGCACTTGCCTGAAATTCCAGTGACTCTAGAGGCTGAAGCAGGAGGATTGCGAATCCAAGACTGACTTCGGCAATTTAGGGAGGCCCTAAGCAACTTGGCAAGACTTTGTCTCAGAATAAAAAGGACTGGAGATGTGACTCAATGGTTAAGTGCCCCAGAGTTCAATCCCTGATATAAACAAACAAACAAACAAATTGCAAATTCCTGGGCCCTGGACCCAGAGAGTCTGATTTAGTAGGTGTGGGGAAAGCCTGGAATTCTGCATTTTAAAACAAGCATCATGGATAATTCTGATCCATGTGGCCACCCAGTTATATGTGGTGAAACTCCACAAGGGGTTCTGGTTGGCTTATAAACCCGGGAATCAGCTGGACAAACAGCAGCTGCTGCCCTCCTCCCTGCCAGAACTTTACTGGAATGCATATTCCAGGAAATTATTTATATGTTTGTTTGTGTTTTTGTTTCTGGTTTTTTTTTTTTTTTTTTTTGCAGTGCTGAAGATCAAACCCAGGGCTTCAAGCATGCCTATGCAAGTGCTCTACCAATGAACTATACTCTCAGCTATTATATGTCTATTTTTATTTTATTTTATTATATTGGAACTAAGGATTGAACTTAGGAGGGTTTTACCACCCCTAGCCCTTTTTTTTTGAGACAGGGTTCTGCTAAGTTGCTTAGGGCCCCACTAAGTTGTTGAGCCTCAAACTTGCCATCGTCCTGCCTTGGTCTCCCAAGTCACTCGGATTACAGGTATGTGCCACCATGCCCAGTCTACATGTCCATTTTAAAAATATCATTAATTTCTTTCTCCTTGTTTATAAAGACAATGCCAAGAACTTATATAAGGCTATAATAAATAAGATAATAAAATCACTAATGATCCCTCCATGAAGGGTGAGAAGAGGACTGGTACATTATGTTCTTTTCTTCCTTACATGTGCTTTTTTTATTATTAATTAAATTATTATTATTATTATTATTATTATTATTATTTGGCACCAGGAATTGAACCCAGAGGCACTTAACCACTGAGCCACAGCCACAGCCCTTTTTTATAATTTATTTTTTATTTTGAGACAGGGTCTTACTACATTACTGAAGTTGGCTTTGAACTTGTGATCTCCTCCTGCCTCAGTCTCCTGAGTTGCTGGGATTACAAGCATGTGTTTTATAAAATTGTGTTTTATATATGTGTTTTATAAAATTGATTATATATTGAATATATGGTTTTATTTCATTTCCATATTATTTTTTAAGATTACCCTAAAGGCTACATAGTGTCTTCATCATGTAGACATGCTTTAGTTTTGTAATATTATCTATTGAAGTTGTTCCCAATAACTAATTATATAGAGAATACTGAGATGAATATCTCTGAGCATAAAATTTTATCAACAATTTTTGTTGGCTTCCTTTAGCTGGAAGTGGGTTGCTGGATTAAAAGATGTGTTTTTTGAGGCTCCTAATAGATATACTGCCAACTTGCTGTCCCAATTTGCTCCCTCATCAGCACAAAATAGATGCCCCTGTCTTAACTGCACTTGGCCTATGACCTGTTTAATCAAGGGTTTTACTGTTATTGTATATTGTGGATTGAATCTCCCCCAAAGGATACTGTGAAGAGTACCTATAGGTGAACTTTATTTAAAAAGAGAGTCTTTGCAGGGATAATCAAATTAAGAAGAAGTCATAGGGTGGTGGCCCCTTATCCAATATTACTGGTGTGTTCATCAGTTTTCTGTCACTGTGACAGAAATACCTGAAATAATCAACTTAAAAAGAAAAGAGGTTCAATTTGGCTCAAGACTTTAGAAGTTTCAGTCCATGATCACTTGACCCTGTTGCTTTGAGCCTGTGGTGGCCCATCATGATGGGAACACATGGTAGAAGAGAGAGGACTGTTCACCTCTTCTTCTGGAGAGAGAGTAAGAGACCAGGGTCCCACAATCCCCTATGAGGGAAGGCCCGCAGTGACCTAACGTCCTCCCACTAGGCCCCACCTCTTTAAGATTCCACTACCTACCAGTAGCTTACAGGCTGGAGACCAAGCCTTTAACACATAGGCCTTTGGGGGACATTTACCCAAACCATAGCAGCTGGTGTCTTTATAAGAAGAGGAGAACCCCAGTGAAGACAAGGACCACAGGGAGAACAGCAGATACTAACTGAGGCAGGGACTGGAGTGATGCAGCCGCCAACCAAGGGATGCCATGGATGGCAGCCACCTCTTCTTCCTAGAAGAAGCCAGGAAGTCTCGTAGGGAGCATGACCTGCTAACACCTGGATTTCAGACCTCTAGCCTCCAGAACGACAGAGAATATATTTCTGCTGTCTTAAGATACTCAGTTTGTGACACTTTGTATGCAGTCCTAGAAACTGGATACACCGTCCATTCCCTGGCTTGGTGGCAGCTTAGCCGAAAAGACCTAAGGTACAAAGGACAGTTCTTATTCCTTCCCAGAAGGGCATTCAATCTAGCCTGTTCATCAGCTCTTCTTGGGAACATTTCTTGCTTCTCAGCCCCGTAGCGAGAGCTCAGCAAGGGCTGTCAGGGATCAACACAGGGCTCCGGGGTCTGTCATTCAGTAGACAGCATCTGGTTTCGTGTTTTCCTTAGGGTCACATCTCACATGGTAAAGGGGTACACAAAACATAAACTTGTCATTTTTATTCAAACTCTTGAGTTTGACACAATAGAGTAAGTAGTGGGCTCTTTTAATACCTCCTAGATTAGTGCCTCATTTAGTGGCTCACACATGTCCAGTGTCAGGGAAATGGTCATTGCTGTCACTGATTAGGCCTCACCTTGCTTCATTATCAGATACCACTTAGGCTCAGAGCCCCTATTTGGTTGATAGGTTTTGTCATGATTAAACTCCTGGGTTGGGGATGGAGTTTTGCGGTAGAGCACTTGCCCAGCATGCTCGAAGCCCTGGGTGCAATCCCCGCACTGTACTAAATAAATAAATAAATAAATAAATAAATAAATAAATAAATAAAAATACTACTAAATTCCTTACTTCTCCTAAAATGTTATTCTTTTCTCTAGTGACTTCAGAAAGGTTGCTCTCTCAGGTTGACCTTCTTGATTCTGAACAGAACCTGGACCTAAAGAACCCCCACATGGGGATTGGGGATTATACATTGAAGGAAGTTGTTACCCCAACACAAAGTTTACAAAGTTTTAAGCTCTTCTTCACTAAACGTCTACTGGGTGCCACAAGGTAGATTGTGATATTGTGAGATAAGACAGTATATATATATAGACTATATATATATGTGTGTGTGTGTATATGTGTGTGTTTGTGTGTGTGTGTTTTTGTGTGTGTGTGTGTAGTCACTGCTTCTGGTTCCTGGCACAGAGCTCCTGAAAACTCCAGTAATTTCCTGAAGGATAAGGGTGCTAGATGCATCTTTCATTTCCATATTTGATCTTTGACCCCAGTTCCTGACAGAGCTCTCAATCCTTTGGAATTTCCTGGGTGATAAGAATGTCCTTTGTCCTAAGGAGACACTCTTGGTGGCTCCTAGATGGCGGTTGGTAGCCAGAAAGATGAAGCCATTACGAGAAGCTGGGAAGTCTAGGCCCCATATTCCAGAAAGGGCACAGCGGCTGGAATTGGTGGTAATAATTGAACATGTGATAAACTTTCTATAAAAATCGCTGAACTATAAGGTTTGGAGAACTCATAGGTTGTCAAAGACCTGGAGGCTGGCATGCCTCAAAGGTCATGAAAGTTCTGTGTGCCTTCCCCCATGCCTTTGCCCTGTCTATCTATTCCATCTGGCTGTTCATCTGTAACCTTCGTTATATCCTTTATAATATAAATGGCCCATATAAGGGCTTTCCTGAGTTCAGTGAGCTACTCTAGCAAATGATGAAGTCCCAGGAGGGGGTCATGGGGACCTCCGGTTTATAGCCAGCAGTCAGAAATTCCCAAGGTGGGTTCTGATTGGTATCTGAAGTGAGAGGCAATCTCACAGAACTTAGCCCTTAGCCTGTGGATCTCACTCTAACTACAGGTAGAGAGTGTCAAAGCTGAATTATCCTGTAGGGCTCCTAGCTGGTGTTGGAGATTCAATTGTTTTTTTGTTTTGTTTTGTTTTGGTACCGGGGATTGAACTGAGCCACATCCCCAGCCCCGTTTTGTGGGATTTTCCTTTGGTACTGGGGATTGAACTCAGGGGCACTCGACCACTGAGCCACATCCCCAGCCCTATTTTGTGTTTTATGTACAGACAGGGTCTCACTGAGTTGCTTAGCACCTCGCTGTTGCTGAAGCTGGCTTTGAACTCGCGATTCTCCTGTCTCAGCCTCCCAAAGTGCCCGGATTACAGACGTGCACCACAGTGCCCCGCTGGAGAACCGATTGTTTGGGGAAAACCCCCAACCACTGACATTCGGTCACAGAAATGTTCTATTGAGAATGAATAGAGAGAAAAAGAATTTTTCCTTTCCATAGGTACAATGGTCTCTATTATACAGATAAAGAAATGAAGGCCTACAAAGGTCAGCAGTTGGCCCAAAGTGGCAGACCTTGTTCATGGCTCTCTGCTGTTCAGTGGCCAAGGGTTGCTTAGAGGACCAGTGGAAGTAGCTTCCCAGTGGGGAGATAAATACTAACAAGAGATGCCAGATGTTTTGATGATCTATGGCAAATCTTTTGAGACAGATGTTCTTAGTTCAGCTCAATTTCATCTCCAACTTCCAGGAATCTGCGATAATACAGAATTGTGTCATCACATGACCCCTGAAATTTCATAGTAATTCATAATAATCCCTGTTAATTCGTCTCCTGACTTGTGTTTCGCTTTCAATACATCTGTTCCCAAAAAAGTTGCAAGGTAAGAGGAATCTCACATTTTTTGTGTGTGGTACTGATGATGGAATCCAAGGCCTGTGCATGCTAAGCACACACTTTACCACTGAGCTCCATTCCCAGCTCCAGAAATATCATAATTAATGTTTCATTATTAATAGTTATAATAAGTTGTGTGATGGGAAGCAACCCCTCATTTGTGTTTTCTGTGACTGTATGCTTATACCTGATGTGTTAGAAGTTGGTGAGGCTCATTGGCGAGGCTCACCTATATTCCTGAGTGGCTTTGCTTTAATGTGGTACACTTGGAATCCTCTGGCCTCCTGCCCTGGTTCCAACTGCTAGGGGAAGGCACTGAAGCTCTACCTGCAGATCGGCTGCTGGGGTCATTCAGGATGTCAGGGCTCAGAATGACAGGCTGACTGTTCAGGCAAGAGCAGGCAGGGCCCCAACTCAAGATAAGGCTGCCTTTGGAAGCAGCCACAGCAAACAGGAAGCTCTGTCAGGAAGCCTCCAAGGCCAAACGTGGAGGCAGGGGAAGGTAGAGCTGATAGCCAGCTCACTTCCCTGTGAGTTCCAGCAAGAGGGAGTTGCAAAGATGAAGTTCTTGCCTCCCAGAGGGCCTCTGGGTGGAGAGGAAGGCTGTACACCACAAAGTCTAGCAAGCCAAACCAGGCACAGTAAGGGTCACGGTAGACGTGCCAAGGGCCAAGCTGACTCAAGGGAGATGATAGAAAGCAGCTTCACAATGGAGCCGAGCCCAGGTCAGGAGCAGGAGATATCAGAAACAGGAGAAGGCAATCCCTACCAAGCAAGTTTGGGTTCTCAGCCTGAAGAAAAAAGCAGAAGCTGGAGGTTGTGGTGTGTGTGGCTTGTATATCTGGCCACAGCCCCCCTCGTACCTGCTGTTAGCTCCCAGGATAACTCCCACTGGACCAGGCATGAACTTCCCTGAAGGGCAACCACACAGGTCCCAAGGCCTTCCACACTAACACTTTCCATAACCATCCCTCCCCACTATTTCCTCCCTCTGATGTCATAGGGCTCTGCATTTTGTCCCATCTCAGCAAATTAGACCCCTATGGTTTCCCAAGAGCTGTCATTTTTAACTCTTTTCTACAAAAAAGAGTTCAGGGCTTCCCAGAAGTCTGATTCAAGGCTATTTTGAACTAGATTTGATGGAAAGAAACAGGCTACCCATCCTTAGAAAAGGCACGCTTGGGAAAGGGCTGCCCAGTGCCAAGTAGACTATGAGCTCTTCTCTGCAAGAGTTTGGATAAGGGTCACACTGAGCAAGTAGAAGCTCACATGGTTCCTGTCAAAGTTGTATTGACAAACAGCTCTAGACAGATCCAGACTGGTTTTGTAAAACAGCTGTTGTGCTACTTTTGTCTGCAAGATGAGACAGAAGTACTCTCTCCCCCCAAGGTTGGCATCATTTGTTGAGCCATGGCTTTGGAAAGAACAGCAAGTCAAATGCTGAAAAGAGGCCCAGAATGAACTGCAGCTGTAGGCCCACCAACTACAATTGTGTCTTGTTCATCTTGAGTCATGAGTGGGTGTGTAAGGTACCACCATGCGGGAAGGGAGAAAACCCAAGCCCCCAGACTCAGTTGCCGCCTTTCTGTATCCCTATGTTCCTGTCTCCTCCTCATCCTTCGTTCCTGGCCAACCCAGTCAGGGAAACCTGCTGAAATTTAAGAAGCTTCCAGAAGCCACTTACTCCATTGAGGGTAGATGCTTTCTCAAGGATCTTTAGCCCTCAAGCATCCTAAAAACACAGAGGCAGCTTCTCAAAGCGGTTACCAAGCAAGGACCCAGAAGCACTCCACAGCACCCAGAGATGCCCAGCCTTGTCACAGAGAGGAAGGTCCAACTTCTTCACCACATCACCTCCATCCTTCCTACAGCCAACTCATTTTCTTTCCTCACCCGGCTTTAGTAGGAAACTCACTTTTATTCATCTATTTATTTACTGCAGTGTTGAGGACTAGACCCAGGCAGGGCCTGGTGCATGCTAGGCTCGGGCTCTATCACTCAGCTACACTTCCAGCCCCTGGAAACTCACTTAGAAGGAGAATTATGTCCTCCAGTTATGTTCTTTGCATGTATTCAAAATTCTTCCTTCTTCAAGCCATTTATCCCAGTGTCACTGAAAGATCATCCACTCTCAGTTAACTGGGGCTCTTGAACTCCTTTACCCTTGGAGATACATTTTCTTCAGCCAAGCAAGGGATGTCTCCCCTCCACCCGACTCTCACAGTAGCCTCAGACAGGGTCTGCTGTCCACTGACCAGTCGCATGTAGGCAACACCAGGCCGGGGCTTGGCCAGAGTTGCTCCCTTCAGAGGGAAGTGAGCCAGGGTACCAGATGCAAATGCCCCCTGGAACCCTGAGGCTAAAAGATGTTCAGAGTGGTTCTTTTCCTCCCCTAGAACACTGGCCAGGGGCCTTTCCAAGCAAGGGCCTGACCCTTCCTGGTCCTCCAGCCCTTGGGTCCCCTCCTAGGCCACTCTGGGATGGGTCCAACCATCCACGCAGTGCGGACCTCAGCAAGTGGCTGTGTGGCAGGTTTCTCCACGCGGTGCAGTGCCCTCTCCGCCACTCCTCCCTCGTGACTTCTGGTAAAGGCTCCGCTCGCCCCACCCGCCTCCGCCCGCCCACGGCTGTCAGACCGGTGCCGGCCCCCGCCTCCCCCGGAGGCAGCGCTTTCTCCCGCCCCTGGCAGCGGGCAGCGCTTCGGAAACTGTTGACTCAGAGGGTGGCCGGGGCGGCCAGCCTCTGATGTCAGCTTGGAGCTCGGCCCGGGCGCGGAGGAGAGCGGAGGAGGGCTGGAGGCGTGCGGGAGGCGGGCGCTGCGCTGCGCTGCGCTGCGCTGCGAGCGCGGGAGGCGCGGGCGCCGAGCAGTGCGGGCCGGGTGGGCGCCGCGGCGGGCGCGGGGGCGGCGCCGTGCGCTTGGTGGCTGCGGCTGCCCCGGCGCCCGTGACTCACGGTGCGTCACGGAGCAGATGCCCGCGGCGGCCGGAGGCTCCGGGCTCCCGCTGACTCATCAGAACGCAGTGCGTGCAGCCCGGGGTGGGGGCGGCGCGGCGGGCGAGGTCGTTCTAGGCGCGCGGAGCCGGAAAGCCCCTAGCAGGCGGCGGGTGCGCGGGGTTGCACTGCCGGAGGTGCGGGCAGCTCTCTTGCGGCGTGGCTGCGGGTGGGCCACCAAAGGCCGGAACATCCCCCAAACCCTGCTTGTCTCTCACAGTCCTGTGCCCCGCGGCCCCCATCCTGGCTCCTGAGGCCTCCCCTTCTGTCGCCCACGCCCCGTTATGGGAGAAAGTGTTCCTAGGCACCAGCACCTGCCACCGGAGCACCCGATGTCGCTAATGTACTCCCCTCCCCCGAAACACACACTTAAGGCTTGAAGGTCTGTGTGGAAGCGCTTGCACCAGTGGACCTGCAGGCTTTCATTCCCGGCCTCACTTTTTACAGGGGAAGCTATGCTGGTGCTGTAGACACCACGTGCTGGGCAAAGCCTGGCCCCAGGTCTTTCCTGTCACTGATGGCTAACCACAAGGCCCTGTGGCACTCAGGAAATGAAGCAGAAGGGTCAAAGAGGAAGGGCTGTGGGCTGAGAGGAGTTTTCTGTGTGATGTCCACAGTCCTGGAAGAGAGACAAATTCCATAGCATTCAGGAGATGTGTGAGACTCCTCTGTGCAAGGAGTCCCCACCCCATCCTCAGGGACAGGTGGGGTGGGTGGAGGCACAAAGGGGTCTGTTAGGGTCTGACTGGTCTGCACTTTCGGTCTGGCCAACCTGACCACACCTGGAGCAGTGAAAGCGAGGGCCAGGGTGATACAGTCACATACAGAAGCCCCAGTAGAAGGGGCATTAGGGCAGGAACCCTGAGAAATGATTTGAACAGATGGGGAAAGGACATTCTAGACAGAAACAGATGCCTGGATCTAGCAGCAGTGGGAAAAGCAAGGTGAGTTCTGGGAATGGCCAGCCGTCTAGTTTAACCGGAAGAACTGAAGAGCATCAGCTGCCTGTCCCAGCAGCACAGATGTGCCTCTCAGAAGCAGGCACAGTGGCCTAGAAGGACCTGTAGTCACGGGTTCCGCCCACTGCCCCAGGGAACAGAGTCATGCCAGCTCCCAGACAGATGGATTCCTTCCAAGAATTCCATAGTCCTGCTCAGTCACAGCTGCAGGCGCCTCAACCTTGGATGGCTTTTATTTCTTGGTGCCTAATGCAGATCCCTTCTCATCCAAATCTCAAATACTTTTCCTCTTCTGGCCTTTGATTACTGTCGGTTTGTATTGGTCTGCTTCGGTGTTTCTCAACCCTGATAGCATGCTGGAATTACCTACAGGTGCTTTAGAAAACAAAACACATTGATTTTACAAACCCCCTCCCAAAAATTTGATTTCACAGGTCTGGGGCAGGGCCTAGGCAGCAGCAGTCTTAATGACTGGAAGAGAGCCACCGATAGGGGAGGTCATCCTCAAGACCATCAGAATCAGACCCACAGTCAGAGTGGAGCCTCCTGACCTTCAGATTCCTTAACTCAACAAACCCTGCAAATGGCCTTGGCAGGCTTCCAGAGCAGTTGGCCTCCTTGAGGCTGGGAGTTGCAAAGTCTTTCCCAGGCATCCACTCTGAAGTTGAGGCCAAAGGTTCCTACAGGAAGGGAGGGTGAGGCTTCTGTTTGTTCCCAAGAGCCAACTGACCTTTCCAGCTAGTGATAACCACCAGAGCCTGGGGGACTGGGGGGAGGTGGAGGCGGCTAAGCAGCAGCAGTTTCTGCAGTCATTTCCCACCAACTGAACACCAAGCAGGGGGCCAAGGTGGAGGCTCACTCCCTCCTACACCACCAGCCCTCAGAGGATGGGGAGAGCCCAGCTAAGGACACAGTGGGGACCTGAAGAACAGGTCTTCTGCTTACCAGAAAAATGGAGGTGATGATTCCCACCCCAAAGTTTTTTATTGGGGGTCTTGGCAATAAATCACTTGGCACCGTGTTCAAGTGATTGAACACAGGGATAATTTTCAGTAATCATTCCCTGGATCCTGTTTTGCTAGTAACTCTTTTCCCAAATCTAGAGAGAATCTCCCAGTCTAGGGCCTCAAGACCCCTTCAGCATTTGTCTACCCCTACTTTTCAAGTGACGGAGTTTGAGGACCCTGAAGCCACGTCTGAGGTTCTGTGCAAAGGAAAGCCAAGCTGAGGAACTTGGCAGTGGCCTCCCTGCTGCAAGGGAAATGACATTGGTTACCAAGTGGGTGACCAGCTGTCTTCTTCCAAGACCAAAAAGCAGAAATGTGGCATTGAGCCTAGGGAGGAGCTAGAAAACGATAGAAGAATTTACTGACATATGACAATATTGCCTAAAGGATTCATGAAGACTCCTGGGTGTCAGACCTTGTCACCAACCCAGCAGTGCTGTTCCCATTTGACATTTAAAAAGACTGAAGCTGTGATATGGTTGTACCCTGATGAAGCAACAATAACCGACAAGTTGCAAAAGTGGGACTGGGAGCTGAAAGACCCAGTCAAAAACAGTGCAGCAGGGTCAGTGGCATATGCCTGTAATACCAGGAACTTGGGAGGCTGAGGAAGGAGGATCACAATTTCCAGGCATGGGCAACTCAGTAAGACCGTGTCTCAAAAAAAGGGGGGGGGTTTGGTTGGGGATGCCAGCTCAGTGGTAAAGTATCCCTGGGTTAAAAACAAAAAAACAAAAACCCAGTACTGGGAAAAAAAAAAAAAATGCCAGTGGGGCAAACCCTCCGTGAACTCTGGCTCTAAAATCCTGGAATTTTGTTTTCCTGTTCAATACTGACCATCGGTCCCAGAAAAGTCAGTCACTCCCAATCCTAGAGTTTCACTTAAACTCGAGGAGAAAGCATGTTGAAATGCTCTTCATGAACAAAAACCTCTATCTATGAATGCCAATCGGGGTTTAGTTGGGGAGGAGGGGTCTTTTCTGGCACACACACACAAAAAAAATGAGGGCAAGGGCTTGTTTGTAGCTCAGGGGTACAGGGCTTGCCCAGTATGTGTGAGGCCCTGGGTCAATCCCCAGCATGGCCCAAACCGAAACGAAACAAAACAAAAAAACATGATATATGATTGTGAAAGCCTTGGGAAATGTGGAAGAGGCATCACTAGATGGCTCTCCCCTGGGCACTGGCGGAACAAACACATTTCTGGTAATCTCTCTTTTCGGATTGTCCCCAATGCCTTTCCTTCTAGGGTCTCAAGCTTCCTGGTCTTAAAGCCTGAAGGGCTCTTGGAAGGTGGTTATTCGTTTTCCCATGTTACAGTCTAGGAAACCGAGGCTGGACAGAGGCTCTAACAAGACTGACTTATGGGTGGGTCTGTTCCAATCTAAAATTCTTTTCCTGTCCTGGGAAAAAGACAGTTGAGTGCGGACAGGGCGGTGCTGCCCTTTCGAGGCCAGGTTCTCCCTGCGGCCGGCAGCGGCGGGGCCGGGGGCAAGGGCGGCCGTCGCTCGCACTCGCTGAGGGCCGGGGTTGGGGCCTGGAGCGCCGGGGAGGCGCCCATCTCTCTCCTCCTCCCCGGGGAACCGGGCGCTACCCCCTACATCCGCTCAGGCCGCCAGGTGCCCCGAAGCCCAGCCTCCCCCCGCTCGCCCTCGCTCCTGTTCCCGGCGCAGCCGGAGTCTCGGCGGTCACGTCTCCCCATCCGGCTCCAAAGTGCGAGCCAGCCGCGGACCCGCCAGCCCGCGGGGGGCGGGGCGAGGAGGGCGGCGCCGGGGCGGGGAGGGGGAGGGGAGGCGGCCGGCCAGGGTCGGCCCGGGCGAGGCGCGGGCGAGGCTGCCGCGCTGCAGCCACCGCCCCTGCCTGGCGCTCTGCGGGCGGGCGGGCGGAGCGGGTAGAGGCCGGGCAGGGGAAGCCGCCAGGCCGCGCCCCTGAGCGCCGCGCGGGCGGGTGTTGCTGGGGAGAAAAACGCGCGGCGGTTCCTCCCCGAGCCCTGCGGCCGCAGCGCCCTCTGCTGGAGAGGCCTTGGAGCTGCATGGAGACCCCACCCCGACCTAAGCACCAACCACCGGGGAAAGCCAGATTTCTCCGATAGGGTCAGAAGTGACTGGCGTGAGGCACTGGGTTCGATCCTCAGCACCACATAAAAATAAAATAGTCTGTCCACCTACAACTAAAAAATAAATATTTAATAAAAAAGAAGTGACTGGCTGAAGATCACCATCTTTTTAAGAAATAATTAAAAAGTGAGCCATGTGTATTGTAGGACATTTTGAAATGTGGAAAAGGAAAAGAATCACTTTTTTTTTTTTGGTATTGGAGATTGAACTCAGGGACACTCGACCACTGAGCCACATCCCCAGCCCTATTTTGTATTTTATGTAAAGACAGGGACTCACTGAGTTGCTTAGAGCCTCGCCGTTGCTGAGGCTGGCTTTGAACTCGCGATTCTCCTGTCTCAGCCTCCCTAAGTGCTGGGATTACAGGCTTGAGCCACCGCGCCCCGCTAAGAATCACTCTTAATGCTTTTATTTAGAAAGCACACTGCGAATACATACATGCATGTTCCTTATGGAATTAAAAAAATATAATTTGCCAGTTCTGTGAATACAGAGACGACTCTGTCTGCAGTGATCTGGCAGCTCAAAAATCATTCGCTACAGTAGCCAGGCGCGGTGGCGCACGCCTGTAATCCCAGCACTTTGGGAGGCTGAGACAGGAGAGTCGCGAGTTCAAAGCCAGCCTCAGCAACGGCGAGGTACTAAGCAACTCAGTGAGACCCTGTCTCTACATAAAACACAATATAGGGCTGGGGATGGGGCTCAGTGGTCAAGTTCAATCCCGAAACAAATCATTTCGTTGTTTCTACCAAAATGGGTATACACACAACTACTTGGGAGGTTGAGACGGAAGAATCTCAGTGTGTAGCGTTCCCAAACTAGAAGATGCTGTCTCAAAATAAAAAGGGCTGAAGCCGGGCGTGGTGGCTCGCGCTTGTAATCCCAGCACTTAGGGAGGCAGAGACAGGAGAATTGCGAGTTTAAAGCCAGCCTCAGCAAAGGCGAGGCGCTAAGCAACTCAGGGAGACCCTGTCTCTACATAAAACACAAAATGGGGCTGGGGATGTGGCTCAGTGGTCGAGTGCCCCTGAGTTCAATCCCCAGTACCAAAAAAAAAAAAAAAGGGCTGGGCCTGGGGCTGAATGGTAGAGTACCCCTGCGTTCAATCCCTCGTATGGGGGGAGGGGCGCATAGGAAGGAAAATGGGTACAAAGTTAGGTCCATCACTTTTAGCATACTTAAATGTCCTTGTATGATTCTCTGATCCCCCTGGATATGAGTATGTATGACATTGATAGTAAAATGGCCCACTAGCCCCTTTAACTAGAATTTGGAGGCCAGATGAGTTTGGAACTGAGAACTATTCACAATAACACATAAGATGATCCCTCCTCCAGTAGGGTCTGGGGCAGCACCCTGTAATCAAACACCCCGCACTCCTGCAGCAAAATGTATGACTATTCACAGTAAGTAGGATAAATAAATGTTATAAGCAGCTTCATGTCAGTTCAGTTGGGTTTTAAGGCCAATTTTTTTTTTAAAGTAGGGCTTGAACCCAGAGGTGATTTACACTGCGCTACAACCACAGCCCTTTTTATTTTTCGAGACAGTCTCACTAAGTTGTGCATGCTGGCCTAGAACTTGTGATCCTTTTGCCTCAGCCTCCCAGATAGCTAGAATTACAAGCATGTGTCATGTCTGATTGCAGATGATTTTGAATTTTGAATTCAAAGGGATGGTGGCCCTGTACTACTTATCTGAGGAGTAGATGATGGGTGAGCCTGTGCTACCAGCGTGAGCTCCCTCTTTTAAACTTGTTTTTCTCAGATACTGAGCACTGTCCACTGAATGGACATGACTGAAGGGGCAGGATTTACTTCTCTCCTCCTAGCCCACCACCTTTAAAGCAATAGCCTCAATAGACTTAAACACCGTGTGATTAAATACCTTTTCATCCTGAGTTCGCTTCCCACCTAAAAAGATTTTGAAGGTGAGCCGGGCACGGTGGTGCAAGCCTGTAATCCCAGCACTTAGGGAGGCTGAGACAGGAGAATCGCGAGTTCAAAGCCAGCCTCAGCAACAGCGAGGCGCTAAGCAACTCAGGGAGACCCTGTCTCTACATAAAACACAAAATAGGGCTGGGGATGTGGCTCAGTGGTCGAGTGCCCCTGAGTTCAATCCCCAGTACCAAAAAAAAAAAAAGATTTTGAAGGTGAGCAACATCTCTCCTCCCCTAAGCACCGCCATCCAGGGCATTTCTGTGACCAAAACGACATTAACTTCTCAAGGAGGGCATGGGAACGAAACCATTCAATCAACTAAGTTACAACTGGTGCTATTCCTACAGACAGCCTCTGTGCTGGGCCTCTCCCATCTCTAGGCTAAACAACCATCTCCTACTGATTGCCTCACTGGATTCTCACTCCAGCAACACCTCAAAGGCAGCATATCCAAGACCACAAACATCCCCTTGAAATCTATTCCCCTTCATTCCTTCCACTGTGACCTATGTCAGTGATGGACATAGGTCAACATCTATCCAGTTACACAAGCTAAAAATTCAGCCATCTTCTAAATCCTCTTCATCCTTGGCCACTTACTTTTTTTTGTACTGGGGATTGAACCCAGGGGCACTTTACCACTGAGTCCTCACCCAGGCCACCCAGTCTTTTTTATTTTTTGAGACTGGTCTCACTAAATTGTTGAGGCTGGCCTTGAGCTTCTGATCCTCCTGCCTCAGCCTCCGAATGGCTGGAATTACAGGCATGCACCCCTGTGTTCAGCACTCATTTATTTCTAAAATGGCCTTCCAGTGCTTCCCTTCTCCTTCTCTCCACCACCTGTCTTGTCCCTATGCAAAAATTTAACCAGGCCTCTCACTGCCAACTTCAACCCTACTCTATCCTTCCTCCACAATGAAGGTGGATGAATCCCTTTAAAATGCACTCATTTATGTCATTCCTGCACCCCCCCCCCCCCCCCCGTTACCATGAGCAGCTGTCCAGGTTAATGGCCTGCAGAATCATTTGGCAAATATGAAACACCCCCTGAACTATAAATAAAACAATGCTGCTCCCATTTCTCTTAGGATAAAAATGGAAATCCATAAAAAGCCCTGCAGAATCTTGCCTGGTCTGACCCTCTCCTGCACCATGCCTGGGTGAAGTCTTTAGGCTCCAATGGTATTGGCTTTCTCAGGCTCTTGAATTTCCACCCCATGGCCTTTGCACATGCTCCAACCTCTTGCACAGAGCACTCTCCGTCCACCTTTTTACCTAATTAACTCCTGCTCTTCATTCATACCTCAACACAACTAGCATTTCCCTAAGAAATCTTCCCGACCAGACCAACTGCCCCCCCCCCCCATCATATGCTCTTTAGGACCATGTGATGCTCTGTCAAAGCTGATTCTTTTGTAATCGTTTTTTTTTTTTTTTGGTACTGGAGATTGAACTCAGGGGCACTTGAACACTAAGCCACATCCCCAGCCCTATTTTGTGTTTTATGTAGAGACAGAGTCTCACTGAGTTGCTTAGCGCCTTGCTGTTGCTGAGGCTGGCTTTGAACTCGTGATTCTCCTGTCTCGGCCTCCCTAAGTGCTGGGATTACACGCTTGTGCCACCGCACCTGGCTTCTTTTGTAATCTTAACCCGTATGTGTTGATTCAATCTGTGCCTGTATCCCTCAGGAAACTGCCATGCCCCTTTTGCCCTCCATGGGGTTCCTAGCACCTAACATGGAGTAAGTGCTACTTAAATATGTAAATGAATGAATGAATGATGATTCTGTCTTGTCCCTGCAGCAATGTGGAGTTCTGGTCACCTCATCTCAGGATAAGCCCACGAGAACTAGTATCATAGAAACAAGCGGGTGTTTGTGAGTTTATCCACTCAGCAACAACAAAATCTGTTATGTGTGCCAAACCCTGTGCTAGGCTCTGGTGATATGAACCAGATGCAGCCAGTATCCTCAACAGTTACTGCAAAATGAGAGACTAGAAGGATCTACCAGTCAGAGACTATGCAGGGAGCAGGTGGAATGCTCAGACTGCACAATTTCAGGAGACAATTCACAAGAGTTTAGGCAGGGTGCAGGACAACTTGGGGCTGGAGGGATAGGGCAAGAGGAGGAAAAAATGAACAAGACCCAGGCAGAGAGTGAGCTATGTAGGACCCCTCCTCAGGAGCTTGGGACTTTTGCTGAGATATCTGGGTCAATTGGGCAGGGAGTGAGCCCAGAAATGATTATCCCAGCCTCACCATCCTCCCCAGCCTTCCCCATTCTGCTTTAATTGACCATGATGCCAGGAAGGGGCACCCATTGGGATAGTCCATGCAGGATAGGGCACGGTAAAGGTGGGTCAGTGGGAGGGATGGGTAGCTCAGAGCTATCCAGCGTGGGGTCAGGATTCAGGGCCTAGAACAACATGAATGAATGGGGTTGCAGTCACAAACACCAGGACTACATGCTTGGTTTGGGCAGGGTTTGGTTGGGCTGGCAGAAAGGGTTCAGAAGCATATCTGATCCCAGCAACTTGGGATGTCGAAGCAGGAGAATCGCAAGTTTGCGGCCAGCCTCAAAAACTTAGCGAGGCCCTAAGCAACTTAGTGAGACCCTATCTTTAAAAAAGGCAAGTAGCATATCTGAGGGGAGGAGAGGAACATGGAGAGAGAGCTGTCATAAATTAAAGTTGCAGTCAAAAACAAATAATGTCAAAGTTCAGGTGAGTTTAGGACAAAGAAAAGGAAGTGGTACATCATCCAACCTCTCAAAACGGAAGACTAGGAGGCTAGAGGTGTAGCTCAGTGGTAGAGCACTTGCCTACCATACCTGAGGCCCTGGAATCATCTCAAGCAAGGGGTGCTTGGGAGGGGAGGGATATGCACAAAGCGGCAGATGGTGGTATGTGCCTATAGTCCCAGCTAGCCAGGAGGCTAAGGCAGGAGGATCACTAGAGCCCAGAAGTTTGAGGCCAGCTTGGGTAACATAGAGACATATTGGCTTGAAAACAAACAGCAGCTACAACAAAAAGATAGGCTATTAGGCTATGGGGTGATGCTAATGGGAAAATACAACTGAGAACATGGAGGACCAATTGGATTGCCAAAAAGAGCAAGGCACCTTGGCAAGGTAGACAGAGAGGCAATGTCTCACCTTGGTGAATCCACATCTTAGGTAAAAATCAGAAAATTGCAAGGGGTGGGGGAATCCAAAACCCGCATTTAAAACCCGCATTTAAAACACTTAGCTGAACATATTATGGGTCACAAAAACATTTAAGTCTTGGTCTCTAGGAAATCTGTTGACTGGCCACCTTCAAAATCTTAAATTCTGAACCACAAAGAGACCCGCAGTTTTAGCAAAGCCACAGAGAATCATTTCCCAGATAAAAATGTGCCTACTTTGTGCCTGGATAATCAGCCAAAGTCCCTTTTCTCCTCACGGACCAATCCCAACCATTCCCTGCTTTACAATCCCCAGCTCAACCAACCAGACCCCAGAAAATTCCTTCCTAATCCTCTTACTGAGTGACTCCAAAGTCACTGTGGGATCCTTTGAGGCACTGAGTAAACCTGGCTTTGTGTGGCTGTGGGCATGTCCTTGGAGCTTGAAGGAATTGAAGTTTATGTCCACCTGGAAAAGCCAGGACATGAGCTGAACATTTAATAAACACATCCCTTGAGGCTTACTCTTCCAACTTTTGGAGGTACATTGTTTCACATATAGGAACACCTTCCCAAATCCCTGACAGTTTACACTGAGCTCAGAGTAGTCCCTGAAAAAGTTGTCTTGGTAGCTGGAAATCTGTAGTTTTTGAGGGGACTTCCAGCTGCAAAGTCTGTTGCTATTGGGAGTGTTTGAGAAAAGGAGAGAAAGTGAGGCAGGAATCCCCTCTCTCCTGGTTCCTCCTCACCTCAAAACGTTCGGCAGCAATGCAAAGGACAGGGAGGTTTGGCACTTTGACATTCAGAAATGTGTTAGGAACTGTTAGTGCCGCTCTGCAGAGAATTGCTGCACCTTAAGATGATTCATGAGCGCCATCTAGTGGGACACTCTACACTGCTTCTCAAACTGCTAGATGGTGGTTGTGGTTCTTGGGATGAAATCCAGAACGTCATGTATGCTAGGCAAGCACTCTAGTACCATTGAGGCACATTCCCAGTGCACCGTGTCCCCCACACTTCCCCATCTGTTGCTGCCTCCAGCCTGCAGCATGGCAACTGTGTGGCTCTGCGCATCAAGGAGGCTGGCACGTGGCATCTGTCAGAAACAGCCATTAGAACTAAATTGCCCTGGAAAAACTGCTCTGTGTGCCATGCCTGCTGGTGCACACCTGTAATCCCAGCAGCTCTGGAGGCTGAGGCAGGAGAATAAGTTCAAAGGCAGCCTCAGCAATTTATCAAGGCCCTAAGGAACTTAGACTGTCTCAAAATTAAAAATAAGAGAAATAGTCTCACAGAAACCTATGGCCTCTGGATTGTTTTAAATTGTGTTGCCCTTTTAACCAGGAACCTGAGGGTTAAGAATGGGGTCATCTTCAGTAGAACCTTAGAATGATCTGTTTTAATCTTATCTGTTTTTTTAATCTAAGCCTCCCCCCTTTACTAAATCATTTTCCTTATCTAGTTTCTACCTCATATGAGATATTTCAAAAGACACTTCAAGCATCCACCTGCTACCTCAGTTCATGTGTCATGAGCTACATTCATCTACACCTGGTGTAACAACTTTCCGATTCCAGGCAATCCTCTTTCCACAAGCCGCACCCCTTCCACTTCCTTTTTCAAGTATTTAACGTGTTCAATTGCACTGCTGTTTTAAAATTTGCTTCCATCTGATATCATGTTTTACTGACAAAATTTGAATGTACCTTTGAATCTCCTATTGCAAAATTTTGCACAACTTTAAGAGAGCATAAGTCACAACTCCTAGCAGTACATGGGTGGGGGTGGACGGAAATGTATCCAGCCATTTGGGAAGGAGTGATTCCTCAATGTAAACGCAGCAATTCAGCTCAGCACTCCTCTGCCCTTCCCTAGTATTCCTTACATCCATCCAAGTGACTACATTCAGTACCCATTTGGATCAAAAGTTAGAGGTCAGCACAAACAATTTAGTGAGACCATCTCAAAAATAAAAAAGGGCAGGTGTACCTCCATGATTGCATAGCATGTGCAAGGCTGAATTCAATCCCCAGTACCAGAGATTGGTTTGTAGCAGCATAAAAAATAAGAGTGTTTCAAAGACTCATGTAGGTCACAACCTGAATACTTCCCATTTCATCAAATTTTAAAGCAATTTCAGATAAATGCAGAAATTAAAATTCTATTTCTGTATATTACTATGGCAAACAATTGTTGGTTAGATGTACCAATCATCCATGGAAACACTATTCCTGAACCTTGTGCATCTCTTTACTTTTTGTATTTTGTGTACCAGAGTACCTTTAAAATTCTTCTCAAATTCAGTTCCAAGAGGTACATTTGTTCTCAAATCTTTAAGGTCCCTTAATTTGACAACTGCTTATACATATGATATATAATGAAGGGCAGTTATCATTGTGGACTGGAAACACACCTATTTTTTGTTCCTTCCTGAATGAAAAGGGCAAAATGCACAAGGATGGGGAGATCAAAAAATACAACCAAAAAAGGTGCAAAGGACCTAATTTAGTAGGATCAGGAAATGAAATTCCAAGACCAGCAATGGGGAAAACAGTAACTCCGATTGAAAAACTATAGGAATTGGCAGTAACCCTACCTTCCAAAGGTGGGTGTAAAATAAGGGCAGGTGATGTCATGTATTTGAGATCCTTTTTTCCTGAGCTTCACTGCTAGGCAACTGCCTTCTCTCCTTCCAGATTTCAGACTCCCAGATCAATGAATGAGTCTCTGGAATGGGGTACATATTCTCTGTCCTACTGATGCTGAAAGCAGAAACCCTGCTGGATTTCTAGAACGCTGGCAGATGGTCCATCACCTTCAGGAAGATAAGGAGCACTGCAAATCAGCAAAGACATTATTTCCCCTAAAGAATTTACCAAATCAAATCATTTTTTAAGTTGACAACTCACTGCAGCTAATAGACTTTAGTCCCCCACTCAGATACCAGGATTACCAGACATTTGAGGAGTGCCTTTAATCATGGAAGAATTTTTTCAAAAGACAATTTAAGGTAAATTAGACTATTCACAACTGGAAGGCATTCCAAAACACTAACATTCTCAGAGGTGAAAGTGCTACAACCTTAGTTTGCAAATTTAAAATTGCAGAAAAAAGTAGAAGGCTTATAATATAAAGCTGAGAAAACCTCCCAAAGTGGAGCAATTTGATAAGCACAAAATAAAGGAAATCAATATCAAGATGATTAAAATTCTTTAACTCTAGCCAAGTGTCTTCTCCTCCTCTGCTTAAAATTGCTAAAAACTGAGGACAAAGTTGTTAACAGGCACACACCAGATGAAGTCAGACATTACTTAGGAAAAATGTTCACTTGATTCGGAGAATAATTCAAATATAATCCTACCAGGTGGAGATCTTATGCAATCTCTTTTATTCACTGCCATGTTACTCCCTTGCAGATACCTTTAGTTGATGATGCAGTGGCAATCTTTTGTAGGTTATCAGCAAATAAAATCAAATGGCTAGGATTTTAACAGGCATAAGCAAAATTGTAGAATCTGGGTTAAAAGACCATTTAACAATGAAATTTTTTTTGGAGCTTAACTGAAACATATAGGTAAGGAATTTAGGAGTATGAAAGTTGGTTCTTACCTACTTCTTTTCTTATGCTGAGACAAAATGAACTCAGGATGTTGGAGAGCTTAAGCCTTTTCTACTAGTTTCCTTAAGAAAAAAGCACATACACTTGGTTCATTCGACCAGTCTGGGTTTCCAAAAAGGGAGAACAAATCCTTCAATTATTAACACTGAAAGCAGAGCACCTTTTGAGCCTCAGTTTCCATATTCCTGTACCTATATTCTTTTCTGGGTGTAGACATGCACAATGATTGGCAAGATACATGTGGCACCCACCATGTGTTACTCAGCAAGGAAAGAACAATTCCTCTGTATATGAATAGAACTCCAAGTAAACTTTTTAGGTTAGCTTTAAGGTACCCAAATAGATGGTCATACATTACTAGAATTCCTTCAAACTTCAAAAACTTTTCTCCTGCCCAGTTAATGACATGTGGTTAGGAAAAAACCATTTTTTTTTTTGAGACAGACTTTTATTTTGCCTAAAATTTTTGCTTGAGCATTGCCTCACGACCTTATAACAAGGGTGAAAAACTAACTAACCCATATATCTTTGAATCCAATTTTATCCCAAGCCCAGCAACAAAATACAACCACCCATCAGTGAGGAGCCAAGATTAGACAGCTAACCCTGTATATTTGAAGGATGAAATCATCTGGTTTTGTTTGCCCCAGTTTGCTAGGCAGAAAGAACAGCTCAGTTGCTGCTGGACCTACCTCCCCCTCCTAAAGTGCATTGAAAAAGGGACCTTACCTATATGCAACATCTAATTTTTCCTTTCAGTTATCAAATTATATCCACAGCATTTCACACATTTGTTATTAACTTCTAAAGGGCTGGTTTTGTTATCCAACACACAATGCTTTTTTTTTTCCTCCTCCAGTTTTTTCAAGGGAAACAAAATGGTTTATTTGGGAAGTGGGGACCCAGCCATACTTAAAAGCTAATTAGCTCACTCCATATATCAGCCTCCAGAAAATGCCAGTCAAGAACAAAAACTTTCTTATGCCAAGGTCAGGTCTATCCTCCCCATATCGAAAACGAGCATATATCTGAACAAAACAAATTTACTTTTTATTTTTTGCCTTCAGAATGGAATTTGCAGGCTTTCCACAACTTGAATTTTAACTGATTCATGCCAGGCAATGTTTAAATTACTGTACTTCTAGATAACACTGCAGGGTGACACTAAAATCAGACCAACTGGTGAAAATAACAGCAATGCATGACACTCCCTTAACTGCTACCCCTGGTCTAAGGTACAAGGCCAAAGCAGAATGAGACTAAGCATCAGTGGGAGATGTCACTTATCAGGCAATGCCGTTAGGCACTTTAAGCAACTCAGTGAGATCTTGTCTCTATATAACACACAAAATAGGGCTGGGGATGTGGCTCAGTGGTGGAGTGCCCCTGAGTTCAATCCCCGGTACCAAAAGAAAAAAGAAAAAAGGTGTTCTCTTTTAATACCCAGTCATCTAACAAGGTTAGATTCTGTTATTTCCCTCCTATACAGGCAAGGAAACCAAGACCCAGAGGAACCTTCCAAAAGAAAAGTGTTCTAACCGGGCGCGGTGGCTCAAGTCTGTAATCCCAGCACTTAGGGAGGCTGAGACAGGAGAATCTCGAGTTCAAAGCCAGTCTCAGCAATGGCAAGGCGCTAAGCAACTCAGTGAGACCCTGTCTCTACATAAAACACAAAATAGGGCTGAGGATGTCGCTTGGTGGTCAATTGCCCAAATTCAATCCCCAGTACCCCCTCCCCCCCAAAAAAAGCCAGCCTCAGCAATGGCAAGGTGCAAAGCAACTCAGTGAGACCTGTCTCTACCTAAAACACAAAATAGGGCTGGGGATGTGGCTCTGTGGTCGAGTAACCCTCAGTTCAATCTCCAGTACCAAAAAAAGAAAAGAAAACGTGTTCTAAGCACCTTAGAAGTGGCATGTCCCTTTAACCTTAGGAAGCTAGTACTTCCATTACCACCATTTTGAAGCACAGGTGAGTGGCAAGCAGGAATCAAACCTGGCTGACTGGAGTCTATAGTTTTCATTTTTAACTGCCAACCTGTATACTGCAATGCCTAAATAAGCAGCCTTTAAACCTACTGTACCTTCTGGAAAAACAACATGAATTTCAATATCAAGTTGCCCAGTTAACAAAAGTGTTCCAAGAATAGAGATGCCAATATTCACTTCAGCAAAGTTCAGAGGATTTCTTGAAGTCAACAGGTTAGCAATAAGTTCTTTTAACCCAATTGTGTGCTGAATGGTCATCAGTGCCCACACTACATGGAATATCTAAATTTATGCAAAGCTATTTGATAGTCCAAGTTTAAAACAATTAGGAGGCTGGTGAAATTTTGTGTGTAGAAAAGGTGACCCCAAAAATATCTTTGCTCACACATACACTGATTTCATCAAAACTTTGTCATGTTAACACCCAAAATCATTTTACTGGATTGTTTAAAGATTCTGAAAAAAATGGTTGCAACATACACAAAGCTGATATGTAAAATCTCACCTCTGTTTTGTGATAAAAGCCATCAAGTAAAACATGAGGAGGAATAAAAACATTTTATCTGTGTATTCAGAACCACACACAAGTTACCTTTACAGTTCAATTTACTATATAGAAATCATTTGGGTTTTATATTTTCAGTTAAATTTTGAACTGAGATTACAATATTATATAAAAAGATTTTACATTAATTCAGTCGTTAGCATACCAAATTGAAATACATAGGTTCAAACTTCAGATTTATGGTAAACAGTTTTCAAATACAATACAGACATTTCTTAAAGTTTCCATATCATTCACATGTGATACCTGCAACTCTGAGTTGTTCCACATACAACAGCTCTCCTATGGGATGGCAAAATTGACATGCCATGAAGCTCAAGCCTGTAAAGTTAAGCCACAGACTCAAACTTGTACCATCTTTAAATAGATTTGGCATTTCTGGACCACAACAACCAATAGTATGTGAAGAAGGCAGAGTGTTATTTCTTCTCATTACGGTTTAAAAAAAAAAAAGTTGCATGGTCAAATTGGAATTTTGCATAAAACCCCATTATACCTTGGTAAAGTCCAAGGACAATTAGAGGACAATAGATTGGGGTCCTAAAATTTTTAATAGAACCCATGAAATTCAAAAACGGGCATTAATTAAATCAAAAACATTAAGCACCTACTGGTTTGAGATTGAAATTAGAGATTCATGATCGATTGCTTTCCACCTTGAAATCAAGGTGTAAAAACCAGCTATTAAGTGCATTCCAAACTTCTCCTATGTAGCACAGGTAGAATTTTCTGTCCATTGGCACCAAAGTGAAGTCACATTTCCTCTTGGGAGACAGAAATTCCACATCTGAACATAGAGTAAGTTAGGAACTAATGACCCCTGTTGTTTGTTTTATTACTATTGTGATTCTGAGATCTAGGATTACTAATACACTAGCAGTGAACAAAACAAATTCCTGGCAACAACTGTCAGGTTAGTGCTGCTAACTCCCTTCCCCAACCCACAGTAAAATTTTAGTATGAAAAGAATTAAAAGGAATTACTAAGCTGAACCAATAGGAAAACAACAAGAAACTAAGGGAATAGTTCAAACCAATAACAAAGAGAATCCTAAAATTTGAAATCACTGCAGTTGAAAAATTGAAGGAAAAAAAAAATAAAAAATAAGTGTGCTTCACCCCAGACCCCTTCCCCATTCTGAATTTAAATATTCTGTGCAAAAGAGCATCAGATTTCTGGTTATAGATAGATGTAGCCCTTCTTTAAATTTTAGTGCTTTGCAGTTTTCTGCAATTTTATCTCCCTCCCCCCAACCAAGTTTACTAAAAGTATTTAATAGAATCTTCCATGTCAGCCGAAAGATTTGTGATTCAAAGATTTACTAAGGTACTCTACGCATTCTACCTATACAGAAACACCTACTAATCATTACAATTGGTTTATGCAGGATTAACAGTTTTTGGTGTTAAAATGGTTACACATCATGCTTAATGCACATCAACTCTCCATTAATGAAATCTGAACTTCACAATGATTTACCACACTTTTAAATTACTAATTAAATAACTGAAAAAATGGACTAAGCCAAACTAAACTTAAATGGGCTATAAAGAAAAATAACCCTCAAAACAGACCATATACACATCTATTTCAAAACTACCTTTCCTATCTAGCCCCTTTCCCAAAGTTTTAGCTTGAAAAAAACAGTAAAATCTACACAAAATTTTATTGCAATCATACAAGGGTTACATTAGGTCAAATACAACAAATACTATGATGCAATTTTACATTTATTAAACTACAGTTCAAAGCACAAATTTACACATTCTAAATACACTAAACATATCTAATGAAGTCACGTTTGCCTTCCACTGACATTTGATATATCTGGGTGAAAGACATTAACTTTACAAGACTTTTTAACACGAATCCTTAGTATAAAAACTGTGTACTTGTATGTAAACGGTTTAATGGGGAACCCAATTAGTGGGCTTCCATCTCCACTAAGTCATCCATTTTGTTGCATATTTTATTTTAAACACTTAAGGGGTAGAACAAACTGGTAAGTTTAAATCTGGATACATTATCTAAATCTCCCATTACCCCCAAAATGAATTATAAATGAAAGCTGATTTTGTCTGGTCCCAAATAGCTATTACTATTAATTTTTGTTTCCAAGAGAATTAACGAATAAGATTGTTTAAATTTTTTTCCACACTGGAATGTAGACCAGACAAGCTTAACCTGTAACTTCAGATCTAAAGAAGTGTGAATGCCTGTTTAAGCTTCAGTGGAAAAGCTGTCTTCTTGGCTCAGCTGAATGCAAGAAGGCACAAAGAAGAAGTTCTTCATCATTGTGTCTGAAGTAATTCCAGCATCTTGCATCTCATACCTATACATAAAAAAGAAACAAAATTCTGAATTTAAGTTTTTGCAAAGAACAATCAATTAAATGGGTAATAGAGCCATAACTAGTCTTCCAGTAACCCTTAAGATTATCATTTTTCTACTAATCATCCACTTGTGTTAAGAACCTATTAGCAAATCTAAAATGTCACTCCAAACATCCTATATCTACTTCAAAATAAAAATCAGCTTACCAATCACTGAATGACATCATGTAATAAATAGCTGGCCTCTGAAAATCATTAAAAGCAGATGGTTCATGGAAAGAATCTGCTCCCATGTTATCAAAGATAAGCCAATCACCCACATTCAGCTCAGGAAGTAGACAGCTTTCCACAATCTGATCAAGCTCATCACAGGATGGACCCCAAAGGCTGCTTGTAAAGAGAGGCTCATCTTCCTTGTATTTCTGTAGGAAGGGAAAAGACTTTTTTTAAAAATAAGTTTTTTACTCAAACTCATGCAGGTACTCAATTTGTATAGGGTGATAATAAGCATTTTTCACTAGCTTGGATCTCAACTGTCCATAGAAGGCAAGAATGGGAATTCTCAAAAAAGTGGCATTTTTCCCCACCCAAAGTTTTTCTCAAAAAATTGGGGTGCATATTAAAAGTAAGAACTAAAGGAGTCGCCAACAGGCTAAGCATGGGCTCCTACACTGAGCTACACTCCTCTTCCCCTACAGCTAGGTTTTTAAACTACCAAATAAATTTTGGTATTATTTGTAATAAAACTTACCTTGTGAACCTCTGGAATGGTATTTAAGTCCTCAGATAGTTTACTTGCAAAAGAACCATAAACACCATCATTCATATAATACATGAAAGCTGGTTCATCACTCCCGGTTTTTCCTACTAAGAAAAAAAAAAGATGCATTCATAATAAAAATGTCCAATATATAGTTGGTATAGAATGTATTATCAAATAAACTGAGCTTAATATCTATAAAACCAGTGGAATTTTTACATTTCTCAATATAATAGCTTTAACAAAACAAAAACATACACTGACATACCTTAAAATTTAGCCTGAAAGACTAAATGCACACTTCACAAAGATGACCAATGAACAAATGAAAAAAAGAGTTCTACATCCTGAGCTACACCACCCCCATAAACCTACTTTCTGGATCGACTCAAAGATAGGGAATACCAAAATAATCAGTAAAAATGAGGAGCAACTAGAACTCATGTCTATATACCAACAGTGGCAGCGTAAAAAGGTAAAAAGCTACTCTGAAACCTTTGAAAACACCCATTCTCTGACCAGCAATTCTACTTAGTCAGCAAAACCAATATTCATTTCTTGGATTTTTAAATATTATTCCTATACTTCACAAAAGCAAACCGGGCTCCTTGATTACAGGATTGAAGCAAGGAAAGAATAAAATGAGCCTGGAACATTGTTTTTTCCCAATACTAAAGATTGAACCCAGGGTTCAATAAGCTATCGCATCAGCCAAGTTTCATAAAATACAAATAATATCTAGTTTTAACCATTTCCCAAAAGCCAACTAGACTCAGTTCATCAAACATCTTTTATGCTATGGACTAAAAGGTTGACGTTATTTTTATTGTACCAAAGAAGCTAAATTAGGTGTTCTACCAGGGAGCTATATCCCTATCCCTTTTTATTTCTTACTTTGAGATAGGGTCTCATTAAGTTGCTGAGGCTAGTCTCAAACTTGTGATATCCTTCTGTCTCAGCCTTCCAAGAAGCTGGGATATTATGGGCATACATCTCTGTGCCTGGGGACCCTAGAACATCTTCATGTACTAGAAATTATAAAAGTCCTCAGTGAATAATGGGGCATATCAAGGACACAAATCTGACTGTACAATAAAGAAAGTAAAAGAGTATATAACCTTTTGAATACCTACAATCTCAATAAATAGGTATCAATGTGGGGGAAGGAAAAGCTAGTCTTTAAAGGCCAACTAGTAACCTCAATAACAGAAATGATTTATTAAATGCTAAAACTAATTCAGGGATGAAAGTATGATGAAAAACAGGCAACTTGGGCTGGAGTTGTGGCTGTTGCTCAGTGGTAGAGCACTTGTCTAGCATGTGCAAGGCACTGGGTTCGAACCTTAGCACCACATAACGATGAAACAAATAAAAATAAAGCCATGCTGGGGGAAAAAAAGGTAACTTTACATAATCTCAAATTATCTGCCAGTCCACAATGCAGAAATCTGCTATAATGAAGTGATCAAAACTTAAAAAAAAAAAAAAAAAGGAGAAATACATGCAATATGTGGTCCTGGACTGCATTTTAATTATGGAAAAAGAAAAGGCTTACTGTTAAGCACAGTAAGTAAACTGTCAATAGTCCTATGGACTGAGGATTAGTCCATACCAAAAGCAATTAAGTGACATTAATATAAAACATTATTTTCCTATAGTGATACTAGATGATACAATGAATTATTTAATAACACCTTTTTACTGATTTGACTTGAGGAATGATTCTCTGTCCTCCTGTTAAGAAAAATATAGGGCAGATTCTCCCTCTAACCCATATGAGGCCAAGAGGAATGTTAACAGAGATCACAATGAAATTGGCTTTCAAAAAGGGATGAGAACCAATCATCTGGAAGTTCGTCTAAAGTATGCATATCTAAACATCACAGTACCAAGAGAGCTGAATTTAAAGTCTCATGGAATAGTACCTTGGCTATGACCTTTTGAAAAATTCCCTAACTGGCTGAAAACCACCCTTAATTTTATGAGCATCTATCCATCCCCAGACTATCTGGAATTACCTACTGACAAAAATAAAACTAAATTTTAATAACTTACCTCCAGAGGAAAATTTATCATTTTCAACAACTTTCTTTGCAATGATATTAACTGCAAGTGTAAATGCAGAAGATACATAGTAGCTTCCAGGTTCTGAAATTATCTTAATGCCAGAGCCTTCAGGAAAGTAGATATCCAACAGAGGGCTGATAACATGATTAACCTATGGATTTAATTCCAGGTTATGGTATCAATACTGGATTACAGAATTCTCAATATTAAGAGCTTGACATCTATTAACTAAGTTTCCTAGGAAAATTAAAAAGCCCATTACAGACCAGGTATCTCTCCAAAAATTGCACAGGCTTTCAAATCAAAACTTTATAACCACCAAAATGGCACCAATTTTTAAAAGCCTTAACTCATTAAAAAATAAAATTTTCTAGATATTATAGAATGAGGGAAAGAAGTTGAACAAGAAGGTAAAGGGCACCAGTTATTGAAACTAATTCAGACGTCAAGAATAGAAACTGAAAGGCCTAGTGTAACAGCACATGCCCGTAACCCTAGCAGCTAGGGAGGCTGAGGCAGGAGGACCACAAGTTCAAAGCTGCCTAAGCAACTTGGTGGGTCCTTGTCTCTAAGTAAAATATAAAAAGAACTGGGGATGTGGTTCAGTAGTTAAACACCCTCAGTTTAATCGCTGGTACCAAAAAAAAAGAAAAAGGAAATCTTTGTAGGACTGACAGTATAGCTCACTAGTAGAGCACCTGCCTAGTATTCACCAAGCCCTGGGCTGACATGCCCAGGACTAGGTGTCGGGGAGCGGGGATATTTTGTGATATTATAGGGTTCAAAGATTTTTTTTTTTTTAGCCGGGCGCGGTGGCTCAAGCCTGTAATCCCACCACTTAGGGAGGCTGAGACAGGAGAATCGCGAGTTCAAAGCCAGCCTCAGCAACGGCAAGGGGCTAAGCAACTCAGTGAGACCCTGTCTCTACATAAAACACAAAATAGGGCTGGGGATGTGGCTCAGTGGTTGAGTGCCCCTGAGTTCAATCCCCAGTACCAAAAAAAAAAAAAAAGAAAAAAAGAAAAAAAGAAAAAAAAGATTTTTTTTTTCTTCCCCATTGCTGGGGATTAAACCTAGGCTACTGAGCCACATCTCAGCCATTTAGAATTTCAAGAATTTTATATTTCAAAATTAACCAGGATTCCTCATTGCCTGTTGGTTTTATGAATGTTCTGCCATTGTAAAAAACCCTGGTCTACACACTCAAATTAGTAGCAAAGAAGGCAAACTATTCCAATATACCCATCCACTGAAAAACATTTACCTCTTCCAATTGAAATTCAGTTCCTGTAAAGCCTCCACCAATGTCTAACATATTCATTGTAAAGCCAAATTCTCCCTAGAGATGAAAAAACATATTTTAAATGCGTTTGGATAGGAGAACATTTCAAACCCCAAGGTAAAGATCTATTTTCTGACCTTCAGTACATCAAATTCTTTGGTTTTATTAACACCAACAGATTGATTTTATGATAAGTATATTAACATTTCCCTGATGTTGACCTGCACTCTTTTAAACATATATAAATGACTATTTCATTCCTTTACCCACTTAAGGAATATGACTGCATGGAGACCTAAATCCTTGTACTATTAAACATTAGGAGCCGGGCGTGGTGGCTCACGCTTGTAATCCCAGCACTTTGGGAGGCTGAGACAGGAGAATCGCGAGTTCAAAGCCAGCCTCAGCAATGGCGAGGCTGCTAAGCAACTCAGTGAGACCCTGTCTCTACATAAAACACAAAATAGGGCTGGGGATGTGGCTCAGGGGTCGAGTGCCCCTGAGTTCAATCCCTGGTACCA
>CM053400.1:150944706-150971332 GCA_028644305.1 Xerus rutilus
TGGCTTCTGTTAACTTTTTTTTAAAAAAAAATTATCAAGATCTTTAGCCTAAATAAAATACCTCAATTCACTGGTCTCTTTAAATGCACCACATGTAGCATTCACTTGAGAAATCTTGGGTTATGGATAGTGCACCAGCAAAAGCAACTGAGGCCAAATACAAAAAGTTTATAGTTTGAATTGGGGATTGAGGCCAGCACTTCATGCATCCTAGGCAAGCACTCTACCAATAAGCTACAGTCCCAAAAATCTAGCTTTTAAATTGAGGACAAGATAACCTCAAATTTCTGTAGCTCAGGGTTAATTTTGCTTTAACATTGAGTACTTACAAAAATATCAGGCCCTCGCTGGGGTTGTAGCTCAGTGGTAGAGCACTTGCCTAGTATGTGTGAGGCACCGGGTTCGATTCTCAGCACCACATATAAATAAAATAAAGGTCCATTGACAACTAAAAAAAAATTTAAAAATCAGGCCCAATGAATCCAATCTTACCTGCAGAATGCTCATTCTTCAGTTTTTCTACAGTAGTATGACTATAAGTGTAAAAATATTTTTCCAGCTACAGAATCGAGAGTTTAGCTATCACTGCCTATTAAAACTAGCTTCAATCAAAAAGCAAACATGTTCATGTTACTGTAGCAGTATGCCATGCTATGTTAAATAAAGCTGGTGAACAAATTGTGTTATAGACAAAATGCAAAACCTGCCTTCCCAAAATTCATTCCTATACCACACAGCATTCCTTTTGTTGGAAATAACATTAATTCAGTCTCTTCAATACAACTTTATCATGTCCCCATAATCAACTAACCATTTTCAGACATTAACTCCCATAGTTATGTTCTTCATTGTATTTTCACTGGCATTATAAAAAAAATCCTATTATGCCTACTCACAGCTGTTACTTTTCTTAATGACTATTTTCTTTTTCTTTCCTTTGGTGTTAGGGGCTGAACCTAGGGCTTCACACAGGCTAAGCACTGAGCTACAAAACCCCATACTCATGACTCCATCTTCTCAATTTTAATCCTGCTATTCTGAATCTTTTATGATTTTCAGATATGTAAACCCCAAATTTGAAATTATTTTTTCCATTTTCGCATCCATATTCACAGGTTACATGCAATAATGTGTACTCATTTTGGTATGTAACTATAATCACCTACCATCACAAAGTACTCTCACATGTCCCATTTCCAATAAATTCCCAACCCAGAAACCAAAGAACTACTTTCTGCCACTATAAGATTTCTTTAGAAGTAAAAGAACTTTTAAAAAATTAAAGGCAAAACTCAAACACCTGATAAATGCTATTATCAATATGAATAAAAATATACCACCAAGAATAAGAATATTGGAAAGCATGTACCGGCTACAAAACAAAAAAGAGAATGCTAGTGGAGTAGCTATATACATCTTTGAAATCTATCTGTCACTTCAGAACTAACTGCAGAATTATTAACCAAACAAAAAAGACTGTTAGAAAAAATAATTCATTTCTTATATTGGCAGTACTTGAAAGGATTAAAGCAGATCTGAAACCACTAAAACAGATGTGGTATATGTGTGCTACTTGATTTTCCTAATTATACTGAGAATTACAATAAAATAGTTGATTAAAGCCAACTCATTAGCCTGAATAGGTCTTGGGAACAAATAGAAAAGGACTTTACAACTCTAATATTGAAAAGTTCTATCTGAGGCTGGGGTCGTGGCTCAGTGGTAGAGCACTTGCCTAGCATGTGTGAGGCTCTGGGTTTGATTCTCAGAACTACATATAAATAAGTAAAATAAAAATCCATAAACAACTAATAAAAATATTTTTTAAAAAAAGAAAAGTTCTATCTGTTTTAATTTTTGCTGCTGGTGATCAAACCCAAGGCCTTATGGGTGCTTGTGCCCTCTACTACTGAGCTATCGTCCTAGCTAAATTAGGAAGTTCTTAAATTCAAGAGGTGGTGATAAGGTTTCCTCTGTGCATTGAAAAACCTGTCTTTGACATTCTTTTTGTTGTTGTTGTTACTAAGGATTGAACCCAGGGACATTTTACCACTGAGCTACATCCTCACCCCTTTTTATTTTGAGACAGGATCTTGCTCAACTGCTTAGGCCATCTCTATGTTGCAGAGGGTGATGATGAACTTGTGATCCTCCTGCCTCAGCTTCCCGAGTTGCTGGGACAACAGGTGTGCATGACCACACTCAGCTACCTTTGACATTCTTAAAAAGGAGACTTCAACTGTAACATGCAAGCAACTTCATGTAAATGTAAAAGCTTGGCTTGTTACTGTTAAAAGCTAAAAGCTAATACCAGAAAAAACAATTCTGCAACCAAACTTGCAAAACACAAAAAACGTATCTTCAGAAAACATGCTTTCTAAGACACTTTGAGCCAATAAACTCAAATGAAATGTCTGTTACTGGAGATCCAGTATTTCCATCAAAAAGAGCTAATCAGGGTCAAAGTAGCCTGATCTTAAGTCTTTCTACCTTCAATAGTATACCATCATCTCACTGAAAGAGTTTTTAAAAGCAGTTTAAAGACTCAAGATCTTGCTTGCGATCTTCTTCTTTTTTTTTTTCTTTCTTTCTGGTACTGGGAATTGAACTCAGGGGCACTTGACCACTGAGCCACATCCCCAGCCCTATTTTGTGTTTTATGTAGAGACAGGGTCTCACTGAGTTGCTTAGCGCCTCGCCATTGCTGAGGCTGGCTTTGAACTCGCGATTCTCCTGTCTCAGCCTCCCTAAGTGCTGGGATTACAGGCTTGAGCCACCGCGCCCGGCTGCGATCTTCTTAATGTTAGCAAAAAATACTATTTAGCTGTACTGTCAACAAAAAGCAAGGTTTGTGTTAACATTCAAAATACTAAAATATTTTTGCTAGAATGTTTAGAGGTATTAAAGTTAATTGCTGCCAACACATTAAATAAAAATTCTGAGATGCACCATGTTCTAACAAGCAAGAAAACAAGTGTGCATATGTTGGGGTGAGCAGTTTATACTATATGCCAGATTCACCAAGTTAATTCACCTCAATTTTTAACACCCAAGGGACTATTTCCAGGACCCTTCCATCCTCTCAACTGAAAATGCAGAGTCAAACAAACCAGTGTTAGACGAAACGTCCCAGTGATTCTGGTTTCTAAATTAGAAACAAGATTAATTTCCTGGTTCCACACATTATGCACCACTATATATTAGTTTGATGTTGTTGGACCTTGAATTATTTGTTAAACTTCAGAAAATCTATTCTATGTAGATCTTAGATTCTCTTCACCAGAATGCTTTAGAACTTAAACTTAAAAAACATAAAAGCTCTGATGTTTACTGGTATCCACAATTATGAAAAAGTGTTCTCTACACACAAGCACGTTAAAAGCTATTTTCACAACCAAACACCTTATAACATATGGTTGAGAGAAAGCTCAGGTTACTTCACACTATTACAGTTGCTGTAATCACAACAGTAATTTGTTAATAGGAAATTTCCTCCTGGACTCATAGCTGGGTAAAAAAATGTATAACATTCCTCATTGACACCTTTATATTGGTGTTTTTGATAATACATTTTCCATGAAGAGCTGCCAAAAGAAACAAAGGCTCCAAAGAACCACACACTGCTCCTTGGAGCCTTTCATGAGGCCTGGAGTGCTCATGTTCACAGGGAGGGTAGCTCCAAGAGTAGCGGCTGCAGCAGCTGGGCACTTGCCTTGTTACACACCTGCTACAAAGGCTTCTACAGTTGATTGTACTTCAGAAGAAACTGATACATCTCTCAAATAATCACAAGATAATCCTGGCAGCAACAGCCCACTTGACACCAAGCTGGATGAATATGAGTCTTGGATTTCTGAAGTGAAGACCTCCCTGGAAGTAGAACAGGGAGAGCTGAAAGGTTGAGAGTACTGTTTCAGAGACATCTAAGCAGGAAACCCAACCTTAATACATCAACCACTTTTCTAACAGGACTTTTACTAATTTAAAAATAAAAATTTGATATTTTGAAATTTACACCACTATAGTTACTCTGAAGGTGCCTAAGGCATTTCTAACCTTTATTTTTACACAAGCATTTGATGACTTGCACTCCGCTTTAAAAACAGATGTCATAGCCCCTTCTGCATTCTACCTAAAACGGGGGAAAAAGTTACTTACCACACAGAATACCTTTAGAAGTAATCGACCAGAATAGCATTAAAAGAGGCTTCTAAAGAATGACTTTGGCACTAGAGTTTAAAGGCCTCAAGCAGGTCTGAACCAGTAAAAAAAAAAAAAAAATTCCAGGAAGGCACATACTAAAAATGATAGGAAGTTTTCTTAATAAATTGGGTGATGGTCATAAGATCAGACAATCTATTTTTGCCATACTGGACAAAAGCAAGTAATGGAGCACTCAGGATAACCAGGACAAGGCTTGCTTCAACTGACAATAACTAGAAAGCTAGTGATCACAATAAATACTCATAAAAACTTACTTTTCAGGTGATGAGTTTTTTTGAGGGGCGGGGGCTGAGTAAGCCTAGAGAAAGAACACTAAAAGATGCTGAAGATTTTTTTTTCCATTAAGAGAAGACAAGAACAAACAAGAGATGGGGGCGAGGGTTAAAGAAAATGAGCCCAACTTATTTCAAATTAGGTTCAAAACCCTCCAAAATAAATATTAAAATGTATCTTAATAAGAAAAGAAAATACAGAATTTTCACAGCAATGTTACTTTCACATGTGAAATTACACTATTAAACTCCCTTTTAAAATGTTTTGACTATTTGAAGACTCAATCCTTTTTTTTTTTTTTCCCTAGAGAAAGTGTGTGTGTGCCCGAACAAGAAAAATACTTAAATCCCCTTTGTTATATAAGATTTAACATACTCATGCCTTAGGCAGATCTCACTGACTGGCTGCCCTAACTACCACGAAATACTTTCTATTTTTATTGTATATAAAACATATGTGCGATACAAGCTGGGCTCGGTGGCTCACGCCTGTAATCCCAGCACTTAGGGAGGCTGAGACAGGAGGATCGCAAGTTCAAAGCCAGCCTCAGCAACAGCGAGGTGCTAAGTGACTCAGTGAGACCCTGTCTCTACATAAAACACAAAATAGGGCTGGGGATATGGCTCAGTGGTCGAGTGCCCCTGAGTTCAGTCCCTGGTGCCAAAAAAAAAAAAAAAAAAACATATGTGCGATACAATTACTGTAACAAAGACCAGGTTAAGCAAGCAGTTAAGAAAGAAGATTCATATGTCAAAGGACCTTCTCCTAGGTGGTGGTGTGTGTGTCTCCCCTATAAAATGTTTAGACTCTTGCTAAGCACCATTCCCTTATTTAATGGTCTTCTTCTATGGAATCCTAAGCAGTATTTTGCAGTATGCTATTTTACAAGATACCCTATCCTGCTGGCTGCAAGTTTAAGTAGATATAGGTGCTAAAGTCTAGGGTACATGCCTAAGGATGGAAGTGCTAGGTTGGGAGTGACAAATGAATTTTGAGTCTCTTACTCTTTTTATAAATTGTGCTTTTCCTTTTTCTTATAACCTGTAGGAGCTCTTCATGAATTTAGGAGAGAAAATATCTCATTTGGAAAATTATATGGGCATTGTTATAGTTTCCAAGATGAACATACTAGGATACACCAGCCTACTTGTGGATCATACCAAATGTAACGATTTCACTGAACCTAGATGATGAACTAAGAGATAATACTTCCTTTAACAGTTTTTTGCAAAATGGATTTCAGAATACTTTCAGTAAAGAGCAAGGAGTACATAAAAATAACCTGAAGTCGCCAGGCACAGTGGCGCACACCTGTAATTTCAGTGACTCAGGAGAAGGCAGGAAGATCACAAGTTCAAGACCAGCCTGAGCAATTTAGCAAAAGCCTGTCTCAAAATAAAAAAAAAAAAAAAAAAGGGCTGGGGATGTGGCACAGTGGTTAAGCACACCCCTGGGTTCAAAATCCCTAGTACCAAAAAAAGTCAACATAAGGCTAATATTAATTTCAATTTACATGAGGTACAGTCACTTTATGCTAGACAACTGAAGAATCCAGTAAGAATATACAAATAAACCATGGGCCTGGGGTTGTGGCTCAGGCGTAGAGCGCTTGCCTAGCGCAGGTGAGGCACTGGGTTTGATTCTCAGCATCACATAAAAATAAAGTTATTTAAAAAAAAAAAAAAAGAAGCGGGGCTGGGATTGTGGTGCAGTGGTAGCGTGCTCGCCTAGCATGCGTGAGCCACTGGGTTCGATCCTCAGCACCACATAAAAATAAAATAAAGATATTCTGTCCACCTACAACTAAAAAAGTAAATAAATATTTAAAAAAAAAAATAAAAAAATAAAATAAAATAAAAAAAAGAAGCACTTACAAATTCAGCAACAATTTCTTATTAGATAAATCTTAGAATGTAATTTGTATTTCACTTACAATAATTATCCTAGAGTAGTTCTGCCCAGCTTTTTGTTTTTTCTTGTGATGAAATGTTCTTTACTGGTAGTTCAAGCATTTGAAATATAATCCTCATACATCTGAGGAACTGAGTTTTTTAAAACAAAGCTCCCCACTCTCATCTCATATTGGGAATCCAACCCAGGGCCTTACACATGCTAGGTTAAGTGTTCTACCAATGAGCTATGTTCCCAGCCCTAAAATTTTATAGTTTTAATTTATCAAATTTAAAAGGCACCTGTATGTGGCTATTGTTTCCAACAAAGCAGTTCTAGAGGATACTGTTTTCAAACCTCTAGAGATGAAGACCATACATATCACAAGAAAAAACAAAAACAACTCATCATTGTCTCCCAAAACAACTTTGAGGTAACAAAGATCATTTCACAAACTGATTTGAACAATGGCCAGCCTAAACAGCAAACAACCAAATTTACCTAGTGTTTACAAACCTTTCTCATAATATTTTGTCAAGTGTTCCAAAATATTTTCTGGAGACGTGTAAAGGGGAGAAATAGGGTAAACCCCAAATTGAAAAAAGACCGTGTTGGGTGAAGACAGTGTAAAACAGACTGGATGTCACTACTAATTGTCTTAGCTCAACTATGCTCTGTAGCAAATCCAAGAAACAGTTTAACATCTTTAAAAACTGGTCTACACCACTTTCCGATCTTGTTGGTCTTCCTAGAAAAGATAAATTTGCCCAAAGCAGCAATACCATATCCCCCAAAACCTTACTAATCTATTAACATGCTATTAATTCACACTATGCTTATACAGAATATTTTTCTGCTACTTTATTCAAGCAGAAATGCACCATTAAGTATTTTATACATGTCAAAGAAATATACTTTAAAAATATATTTTAAGGCCTGATATGGTGGCACTTACCTACAATACCAGCTACTTGGGAGGCTGAGGTAGAGGCTCACAAGTTTAAGGCCAGCCTAGGCAACATAGAAATTCTCTCAAAAATAAAATAGAAACAAAACAAAATAAAAAGGGCTCAGGATATAGCTCAATGGTAGAGCACTTGCCTATCATATGAGAGGCCCTTGTGTTCGTTCCCCAGTAGGGTTTTTTAAAATAAATCCATACATACACACACACACACACACACACACACACCTATAGATACACACCTTAAAACTGTATATTAACAATGATAGTTTTACTCGTCTTTCTCAAAGACAATCAACCATTAATGAATGTTCTGTTGAATTTGCTTGCATCACAGTATTAACTACCAAAACCAAATTTCTCCTTTTGTCCACAAGTAGAATCAACAACCTCTTTTTTCTATCAACAATTTGTGATATATGAAGAAGCAGCACTAGCAAATTCATAAAGAACATTAAAATAATCTTAGAGTGGGTCCTACTAAGACACATGTAAATACTAACAATTACAAGTCAGAACCTGAGTATTTAAAATGCTAATGTCCTTTTGATGTTTCTGTAAGAGCATACAGTTAACTAATAACAATCAGGTAACTTTTTAAAGCAAACTTAAAAAGTACACTTAATTAATTAAATCCCTTTCTATACTTAGATACAAGATGACACTGAAAGACATGATAGCCAGGCTCGGTGAAGCAGGTTTAACCCTAATTACTTGGAAGGCTGAGGTAGGAGAATAGATCCATTGGTAAAAGCTATCACCAGATCTGCTATTAAAAGGGAGTTTAGTTTTCTGGATTAGAAGATTTTAAATATTTTCCATTAGACTAATTTATTAATTATATTAGAGCTATAGCTAGTGTAAACTGAAAATAAACACACTGGAAACTCCCTAATAGGGTTTCCATCAAGTCTAGGAAATTCCACTATTGCCACTTCCACCCTGGGATTGAACCCAGAGGTACTTTACCATTCAGGTACATGGCCAGCCCTTTATATATTTTATTTTGAGACAGGGTCCTGCTAAGTTGCTGAAACTGACCTCAAACTTGCAATCCTCCTTGCAAGTAGCTAGAATTGCTGGTGTGTACCACCATGCCAAGCAAACCTAAGGAATTTAATCTGAGATACTAATGTTAAAAATATCTGTCAAGGTATTTTCAGTGCTGGGGTTGGCTACAGTTGTAGCTCAGTAGCTCAGAGACTGCACGCAGATGCTCGGCAATCTATCCCCAGCACCAAAGATATTTTCACAATGCTTACATAGTGCATCATACATACTCTTGAAACTAACTGCAAAGGAAATTGATTTACAGCTAGTGATGGGCACACCTGTGACCTCAGCAACTTGGAAGGCTGAGGTAGGAAGATTTTAAGTTTGAGTCCAGTCTTTGGCAATTTAGTGAGAGTCTGTCTCAAATAAAATGACAAGGGCTGGGATGTACCTCGGTGGTAGTATCCCTGGTTTCAATAGCCAGTATTGGGGAGGGGGGGGTTGTACTATGTAAGCAACTTTCATAGTTTCCAGATTCTTAATGAACTATTTCCAAATTCAGATGTTTATTTGATTTAAAACCTTACTCTGAGGCCAAATCCTGGAGCTCAGACCCCCTGCACAGGAAATTCTACTGGAATATTCAAATAGTTATATGTTTTGCAATGCTATATGCAAGTGATTTCCACCAAGGTCAATATTTTAAGTCCCTTTAAAGGTTCCAAACAGCATTGTTGCTCAACAGAAAATTAGTCTCAGGGTTCCAGTTTCTAGAACACACTATTATACATAAGGATATTACATTTCTGGGAGGTATCATTCTCTTACCATTTTTACTAATTCTAGTGAAACTATGGGACAGAGTATTTTGAGTTCACAATTTGTCAGGGTTTAGACCAATAATGTGGTATCTATAATGTAATTCCAAGAGAATGAGTCAGCACCCTGTAATAACAATATATCTACAGCAAATCTCAGGAATACTAACATTAAATGGGATAGGATAAAAATAGCCTCAACTCAGCAGAGATTCAGGTCACGTTTTTCTCTCAAATTAGTTTTGTCACACCAAGGAAGCTAAAGAAAAAAATCTCTTTTAGAGCTTTCTGGATTTCAGAATTATATGAATAAGGGATTGTAGACCTGTAGCTTTACAGCAAAATATCTAGTACTAGAGTATCTTTTAACACCTGGTCCCTGGGCATAATCTAAAAATCAGTTATTTTGGCTGCCAGAACTTACAGAATAAATAACAAACATCTTTAACATAGTCTGTCTCCTCCCACTTCCCCCACTCAAAAGAAAAGGAGAGCCGGGCGCGGTGGCTCAAGCCTGTAATCCCAGCACTTAGGGAGGCTGAGACAGGAGAATCGCGAGTTCAAAGCCAGCCTCAGCAATAGCGAGGTGCTAAGCAACTCAGTGAGACCCTGTCTCTACATAAAATACAAAATAGGGCTGAGGATGTGGCTCAGTGGTCGAGCATCCCTGAGCTCAATCCCCAGTACCAAAAAAAATTTAAAAAAATTAAAAAAAAAATAAAAGAAAAGGAGGACACTAAGGACTTTCTGAATTTACAAAATTATTTGTTATTCCAAAGACTACTTTTTTCCTGGTTTGGAAAAAAATATTTTCATATATATTAGCTCATTGTTATGAGCCTCAAATGTGTAAGAGGAAACATCATTACATATGTTTAAAAAATGCAAGATTTAGTTTCCAATTAAAGCAAGAAATTTGAACTAGAAGACTTGACCTTCATTATTAACTTCATTAAAAGAAAAGTTATTTCTACCTTAGCATTTATTTGTAAACAGATCCCACTCCAAGGGACATTTTACATCTCCCAACTTCAGGGAAAATATCAGATATTTTAGAAAAGACAGATTAACAAATATAGGTAATGGACTTGGTTCTAAGATGAGAGTACCACACTTCTCTTAATATGCATGCAAGCAACCTGTTTAAAATGCACATTCTGAGTGAGGCAGTGGTACATGCCTGCAACCCAAGCAAATTGGGAGGATCACCCAAGTACAAGGCCAGCCTCAGGAATTAGCAAGACCCTGTCTCAAGATTCTGACTCAATTTGGATAGGATTCTACATTTCTGTTCTGGATGATGCTAACATTACTCATCCAAGAAATACAATGTATAACTAAAGACAAAAAAAAAAAAATCTTGTGTCCTACCTAGGATTAAGAATTATTCTACTCAGCAATGGCGAGGTGCTAAGCAACTCAGTGAGACCCTGTCTCTACATAAAACACAAAATAGGGCTGGGGATGTGGCTCAGTGGTTGAGTGCCCCTGAGTTCAATCCCCAGTACCAAAAAAAAAAAAAAGAATTATTCTAGTCCAACTTTATTATATAGCTATGTTTCAAATAATAAAGCAATTTGCTTAAATTTACACAGGTTGGGAAAAAGCCAAAGTAGGAAAATATTCAATCAGGGTTACAAGTGTTAGAACTTTCACAAAATCCTAGTACTTAAAAATTTTGTCTCTTTAGCCTTAAAAATCTGAATCTACAGTCTAAATGAGTTAACATCAAATGTACTTTAAAGGTTTGCTTTAACATACTCTCTCTTAAGATAGAATAAACATGCAACTTAGTGAAACCCTGTCTCAAAAAAAGGAGGTGCAGGCAGGGGATGTGGCTTAAGTGGTTAAGTGCCCCTACCCCTAGGTTCAAACTCTGGTGGTGGGATGGAATCAGACTAAAGAAACACTAAATTCATTAAATTGTTATCTTTCGCTTTTGTGAAGATTTCTTTTCTTTTTTTTTTTTTTTTTAAATTTTTTTTAGCTGTAGATGGACATAATGTCTTTATTTTATTGCTTTGTATGTGGTGCTGAGGATCGAACCCAGGGCCTCACGCATGCGAGGCAAGCGCTCTACCGCTGAGCTACAATCCCAGCCCCGTGAAGATTTCTAATACTATTCCTTCGAAGTTTCTGGCCAACAGAAATATAAATATATCCTAATTTCAACATTCAAAATCAAATTTCAGTAGCAAGAAATCTATATACAATTAATTTTTTTTTTTTGGTACTGGGCATTGAACACAGGGGCACTCGACCACTGAGCCACATCCCCAGCCTTATTTTGTGTTTTATTTGGAGACAGGGTCTCACTGAGTTGTTTAGTGCCTCCCTGTTGCTAAGGCTGGCTTTGAACTTGCGAATTCTCCTGTCTCAGTCTCCCTAAGGGCTGGGATTACAGGCTTGCGCCACCGCGTGCGGCTTACAATTAAGTTTTTAAGTGAACCAACCACACAAATCTAGCGGCTCAAATTCAGACAATGGTTTACTGAGGAATGATATTTTGCACAGGGGATCAATGCTAAAAAGTCAATACATACACAGAAAATCAAGTAGTCAAAAACTATGCTTGAAAATCGGATAGAAAGGTGGCAGGCTGGAGGAAACACAGACATCTTTCAGAAAGTCCTCTAAAAAGTCATTTTATAGCCGGGCACAGTGGCTCACGCTTGTAATCCCAGCACTTAGGGAGGCTGAGACAGGAGAATCGCGAGTTCAAAGCCAGCCTCAGCAATGGCAAGGCACTAAGCAACTCAGTGAGATCCTGTCTCTACATAAAACACAAAATAGGGCTGGGGATGTGGCTCAGGGGTCTAGTGCCCCTGAGTTCAATCCCCGGTACCAAAAAAAAAAAGTCATTTTATGAAAAAGAATATAAACTAGAAAAATCATAGTCTAACAAGATGTTCATGAGTAGGAAAACAAAAACTAAGATTTATGTTTCAAATCCCATGCTCTGAGGTACAGATTTATTCAATGAAATGGCAGAATTACTTCCTTTTTTAAAAAAAGGTCTTTGGGGCTGGGGGTGTAGCTCTGTGGTAGAAGGTTAAGCATGCAGGAAGTCCTGGGTTCAATCTTCAGCACCAAAAAATAAAAACGCTTTTTGACTTTTTTCTGATCAAGACCAATACTTGGACCAAAGTTAAATGGCTGAATGATGTGGCAAACTACATCTTAAATCCAAAAACCACTCTACAGCCAGGTACAGTGGCGCAGGCTGTAATCCCAGCAGCTTGGGAGGCTGAAGCAAGAGGATCACAAGTTCAAAGCCAGACTCAGCAAAAGCAAGGAGCTAAGCAACTCTGTGAGACCCTGTCTCTAAATAAAATACAATATAGGGGTGGGGATGTGGCTCAGTGGTGGAGTGCCCCTGAGTTCAATCCCTGGTACCCAAAAAACAAACAAAACGAAAAACCACTCTACAATTTATTCATGTAAAATATACTAAATACAGTAATATGTATTCAACTAAATTATAAATGACCCAGTGATAAACAATGCATATAATTAAATTGAATAGTTAAGTCTAACCCCTAACTGTCAAGAGTTTTTAAAGATCACTGCTGTAAAAGAAACACAACTTCAAGTTTTGAAAAATACTAAGCAACACAGCACTCTCATTTGCCTTCATTTTACTAAGATCCCTTCAGTACTTACATGGACAAGTTAGGAGATGGAACCCCCCTATCATCAGCTAGGTTCCCAAGGTGGCTCAGCGTTAAAGTCGAACTGCTCTCTATACAGCACTTCTCCTAGGCCTTCTGGGTAGTTGTATACTTGGTCAGAAAGTTCGCCCTAAAGAAAATAAAAGTGGTAGATGATTCCATGTTAAAAAATAAATTAGGCTGTGCTTCAATAACAGGTTCATTTAAACTACAGAACTTCAGTTTTAGTAGAGTATGTTTTGTTAAAGTCACATTACGCAAATTGTTTTCAAAGTGTTTACCATAGAACTAAAGCCAGGCGCGGTGGCTCACGCTTGTAATCCCAGCACTTAGGGAGGCTGAGACAGGAGAATCGCGAGTTCAAAGCCAGCCTCAGCAATGGCGAGGCGCTAAGCAACTCAGTGAGACCCTGTCTCTACATAAAACACAAAATGGGGCTGGGGATGTGGCTCAGTGCCCCTGAGTTCAATCCCTGGTACCAAAAAAAAAAAAAAAAAAAGTGTTTACCATAGAACTAAGCACTGTTTAATAATAATTTCCAAGCTGCTCTACTACAGAAGTTTACAGAACCTGGCACCAGTCACCTTAGCAAATTGCTTTATCTACCTACTCATGAATTTCCAGTCTTCATCGAATTTGCTTTTTTCCTTTTTCTTTTTGGTGGTACTGGATATTGCACTCAGTCTTGCACATGCCAGGCAAGCTCTACTTCTGAATTACACATTCAGTTCTCTTTAATTTTATCTTGAGGGAGAAAGGGTCTAAAACTTGTGATCTTCCTACTTCAGTCTCCCAGGCAGGTAGGACTGACTACAGGCATGCACCACAATACCTGGTATAAATTTTGCTTTCATTTGTCCTCTAAAACCCAAATTTTTAAAAATTCCAAGCACCCACACCAACCCAGCATATAGGCAAGATTTTAAATGCATGATGTTCTAACTTGATCTTACAGTCTGGAACTACCCAAAACACCCTTCTACTTCAAGTTCAAATTTTTCTTTGCTTAAAATGTAAATTACTATTACTTAGAGAAAAAAAAAAAGTTGTACAACTTAATACATTATATATCTGAAGTAATTTTTGAAAAATCTTTAAATGTTAGGTAAGTAATCTCTTAAACTTTATTTTCTCATACCCAATCTATCTAGATCTATACTTCATTCTGTTACTACCAGAAGCAAATGAATATCGGTGTTTGGCACACTATACAAAATGCTAATTTTATAAATGGTCATCACCTATTACAGTTTGGATGTCCTATAACCTCTAAGCTAAAATGCTATACCTACATTTCTATTTGTAATTCAACAGTTACTGTTTTAAAGTAATAGAACCTGACAGTATTTGCTAGAAAAGGGTGGTGAGAAGGAAACCAGAAATAATAGAACTATAAATTTAAGGTCAGAGTTTGAACAATTTCAGAAGTACTGTAAGCATGCCTAAAGCCTCTTTCCCCTCCACCAGGATTCATGGAATCCTTAAGGGAAGTAATATGTTCTCCTACTTAGTAGGAGGAATTGGTCAAAGACACTCAGGGATTGACGACCAAAGAATCCATATTAACTTGCAACAATGATTATAAACACATTAAATTCCAAATAATGTGCTACTCCATAAGCATTCCAACTCTTCCCACACCTAGATAATTTTTAAAAAATAAACAAAAAGCCTACTCATGCTAGGGACAGTTCACTCTCAATTATTCTAAGGAAGAGGAATAATTATCCTTGGTGAGATACTATTAATCATTTCCCTGCTATATTACCCAGTTATTTTGCTGCATAAGGCAAGCGATATGAAATATAAAAAACATTAATCTTTAGAGATATAAGAATTCTTCAGTGAGATATTCAATAAAACCTGACGCTGAGCATTGTAGTACATGCCTATAAACCCAGTGACCCAGGAAGCTGAAGCCTGAAGCAACTTACAGAGAATCTATCTCAAAATTTGGGATGTAGCTCAGTGGTTAAGTGCTCTAGATTCAATTCCAGGTACCCCTCCTACCCTCAAGACACTGAATTTAACAAAAAGATACTAGCAGAGAATGAGGGTGTCAAAATTTGAAATGTACATTTTTAAAAGTATAAATGATTAAATGAAAAATATAAAGGATTATGGACAAAATTTTCAGTTAGAATGGTTTGTATAAATCAGCTAGATGACAGACAACACTGCAACCAAGTTCCTTATCATTGAAGAGCAATGGCATACCAGACTTGACTGAGTCAGCCAGCGACCAAGACACAAAAAACCTATCACTTTTGATATTTAGTATCGCAAAACTCAGCATCTCAACATTATGATTTTTCTTCAACTACACATTGTCTTTAACCAATATTTCTAATGTTGTTCTGTGGCATTCTTTCAAATACTAAGAAAAATATCAAGACAAATCCAAACTGGAGGATATTCTACCAGATATCTTACCAATACTTCTCTGCACTGAAAATCATGAAAAGCAATAGAAAATGCAAATTGTCACAGATCAACTAAATACAATGTGGTAGTTAGGACTGAATTCTGGAAAAAGAAAACTGTTGGGCTGGGGTGTAGCTCAGTGGTAAAGCCTGGTATTAGTGAAGCCCTGGGTTCAATCCCCAGTACTCCAAAAAACAAAACCCTGGTGAAATTTGAAGAAACTCTAGAGTTTAAGTAGCAATACAAAATTCAGTTTAGTTTAGATTAAATGTACCACCATACTGTAAGATGTTAATAAGGTCAACTGGTTAAGTATACAGAAACTGTTACTATCTTTTAGACTTTATTTTTTGTGAAACTGAAGATTATAAAATTATATTTAAAAAAAAATCAGGCAAGGTATTTTCACAATGTACTAATCAGCAATAAAAAAGGAACCTACTGATGCCATATGAACATCAGAAACACTCCCCGTTAAAGCCTTCTACACAAAAGAATGCATACAGATTGATTCTATTTGTATGGAAGTTCTAGAACAAACAAGACTAATCTTTTAATTAAAAAAAATTTCAGAATCATGGTTGAATCTGTGGGAACCGGGAGACAGTCTGACCAGACAAAAGGGAAATATTTGAGCCAACAGCACTGTTCTGCACACTGATAGAGGTTTGGGTTATTACAAAGCAGTATTTTTGTTAAGACTCAAATAGTATGTATACTTAATATCTGTGGATTTTACTGCCATGTCAATTTGCTCCCCCCAAATTTTTAAAATTGCCAACAGTATGGAACCCTATCTATCCTTAAAGTTCCTATCTAACTAAAGTTGGAAGAGTGAAGTGTTCTGTTGTCTCATACTGTGAAATTCACGGAACAATTAGATAAAGCAAATAATAGCAAATCTTAATTATAAAATCAAAGTGGAGGTACCACTCTTTAACCAATGTTTGAAATCCTATATAATACGTTGGGGAGAAAAAAACTATGATTTCATTTATCTTATTTCTATAGTTATCTTTCCTACTTAATGTAAACTCCTCAGAGCTTATTTGTCCTCACGATCACTATTCGCATGATCTTTTAGATGCAAAAGAAATTAAAGAATCATTAGGGCCTCGCCAAACAACCATTAGCCACATTTCTATCAGGCTAGTCCACATCAATCTCTCCTGAGCGCCCGAGGGAGAGAGTGCCCTTAAGAGTTAGGATTCTCAATCCACGCTGGACACAGAAAAGCTTAAGATGCCACCACAAAATCCGGTCAAATCTGCTGAAATATCACTGGACTGAAAATTGTATGCCCGACCATTTCGGGTTTCCTAGCCAGTGGTTTAGTCTAAGAAAAACAAGTTAAGGACATATATACTGTGTAAGGTTTGAAACACGTCACCACCATTAACTGCTGGCAGTCAAGATAATATCTGATAAGCCACCCCAGCCTACCCTATTCCCTCTTTCTGGCCAGGAATCGCGGCGCGAACTGCAAAACGAAGCCATGGTGACTAATCCTCAGACTCCGGGAGGTGACCGGGGTGAGTGAAAGCGACTTGGCCCAATCAAGAACGCCGCAGAGGCGGAGCGGCAGCCCTGAGGCTTCCAGAAGGGGCCAAAGGCCTCCTGCTCGCTACTTGACACCGGGGCTTCCCCGCCGCCGGGCCCCGAGTGGGGTCAACTTTCCTCCACCAGAGGGGGACCGCGCGCTCCCCTCACCGCCCAGACCTGCCTCCTCCGCAGCTGTCACAAGAGGCCGACACGGGGCCCGCCCGTTTCCATTCATAACCTAGCGCCTGGGCCGCTGCTGCCCATCGCGCCACCCACCCAGCTCCGGAACCCAAGGTGGCCGTGCAGAGCGGGCCGCGGATGCGGGACCTCGGCCCCAGGGGCCGTAGCCGGGCCCCCTCCCCGGAAACAGCAATGCACCACGGGAGAGGGGTGGGGGCCGCACGCTGCCGAGAGTGGACCGCGACCCCCGGCAGCGAGACCCTCCGCGCGCGCCCCCGCATGCACACGCCCCCTCGCCCCAACCGCTGCGGCTCGGGATCTGCCGAGCGCCCGGCGGCCGCCTCTAAGGCCCTGAAGCGCGACCCTCTGCGCCAGCCCCGCCACCCGAGGCACCGACAGCCGCCACACACGCCGCTGTCCGCCATGTTCGAGGCGGCCGGCCGCGGGGCGCTGCGGGGACTCCGAGGCGGCGCGGCCCAGAGGAGGCACCCACTGCTCCCGAGGCCGGCCCGCGCCTGCTCCTCCCGCTCTCCTCGTCCCGGTACTCACGTGAGATAACGGCCCAAAGAGTCGGGTAAAGCGTCTTCTCTTTTTCGGCGGAATTTTTAAAGAGGGATGTGGTTACCTTGAGCAGAAATACCCAAGGCGGCCTGGGCCATAGGCTGCGGGGACGACGTGGGGTGAAAAGCGCGGCACCGACACCAGCTGAGCAGCAGTGGCGGCGGCGGCCGGAGAGAAATGGAGAAGCGCGAGTAAAAGGAGAAAGACGCGGGCAGGGTGGGGAGAGGATTTGGCCTCGTCACACCGCAGAGCAGCAGAACGAGAAAAGGAAAGAAGAGGTAGAGAAGGCGACAACAGGGTGAAAAAAAGGAAACGCTTCAGCCGCGAGGAGAGCTAAAGAGTGTGGGAAGGCGGTGTCTGAGACACCAGTATTTATAGCCAGTAGGCGGGGTTTGGTGACATCACAGCCGGCCAGGCAGCCGCGCGAGCGGGGCGGGGCCCGGCAGTAGACCGGGGAAACTCGAGGGGCGGAAGAGGAAGGAGGCCAACGCTGAGCTAGGGTGAGAGGGGAGGGCCGACCCGGCAGTGCAGGTGCAAACCAGCGGGCCGCTTCCCGCCCTCCAACCGCTCGTAGCTTTAGGCCGATCTAGGGCCCACCACAGGGACGTGGGCGGGAGAGTGGCCTGGCGTCTGGGCCTGATCTTAGCGTGTCCCCTCCGCCTCCGCCCCGCAGCGCCTGCGCTCACGCTCGCGACAGGCTCTGGTGCTTTGTGAGCTGAGCAGGTCCACACACTAGCGGTATTTCTGAGTACTGTCTTGGGCCCGAGTCAGACCTGGTCTGCAGGGGAAGGAAGCTTGTGGGTACCATCGCAGGGTCTTTGGCGGTGGAGCTCGCTCTATTTTGTGGAGACTGTGGACTATATAAGGGTACCGTCCTTCCAGGAACAGGTCAAGCCCTCTCGGGATGCAGCATTCCTTAATGGAAGTGAGTTCCTCAGGGCCAGGAAGGGTCAGTCTGGTGTTCAGCTTGTGACCCTGGAAGAACGTCCTAAGTACGTTGCAATATGGTGCAGTAGGAAAAAAAATTATTTTTTTCTTTAAGGAGTGTGGCTTTTTAATCTGTATTTTAAAATGGGTTGATGCAGCCGGGTCAGTGGCGCGCACTTGTAATCCCAGTGGCTCGAAGGCTGAGACTGGAGGATCGCGAGTTCAAAGCCAGCCTCAGCAACTTAGCGAGGCCCTAAGCCACTCAGCAAGACCCTGTCACTAATAAAATACAAAAAAGGGCTGGTGATGTGGCTAAGTGCCCCTGGGTTCATTCCTTTACTAAAAAATAAAAATAATAAAATGAGCCAGGCGCGGTGGCTCAAGCCTGTAATCCCAGCCCTTAGGGAGGCTGAGACAGGAGAATCGCGTGTTCAAAGCCAGCCTCAGCAACGGCAATGTGCTAAGCAACTCAGTGAGACCCTGTCTCTACATAAAACACAAAATAGGGCTGGGGATGTGGCTCAGTGGTCGAGTACCCCTGAGTTCAATCCCCAGTACCAAAATAATAATAATAATAATAATAATAAAAATAAAATGGGTTGGTGCAGTCAGACCCAGCGTTATTAATGCAGAAGCAGTGTTGGAGTGTATTGGTGTTACAAACACACATGACTAATGCCTCACGTCTCGTTGTCGTGGTCATTTTAATTCTCCTACTCCATAACAAACTTTTTACTATTGAGTCTAGGATGACCTCCATAGCTTTCTATTTATTCTTTTTTTTTTTAAGGTATCTTCTGCTATCGTTGTGCAACTCAGACTTAACAGTGCAAAGGGAATATGTATTGACCTACTCCTCCAAAGTTAAAATCTTTGAATCTTTGAGCCTTTTGTGATGACATAGACCTGTAATCCCAGCTACGCAGGAGGCTGAGGCAGGAGGATCACAAGTTCGAAGCCAACTCCAACAATTTAGCGAGATTCTGTCTTAAGATAAAAAGAGTTGTATCCCAGTGGTGGGTTGTATCCCAGTGATAAGGGTACCTCTGTGTTCAATCCCCAGTACTGCAAAATTAGGATCTTTGAGATTAAAACCTTGCCTTTTTCCCCTTTCATTCTTCCCGCATTCTTTTTACATTGTGAGCAGCACTGTTATTGATTAAGAAATCATCCAAGGAGAAAGGAAAAGAAAAAGGCAAGATATCTTGTGATGATGAAATGTAGTCTCTGGAATAGAAATATTGGGTATAAATCAGGAGTTATGGTTTTGTTTTTCTGTATTTTGCTCTGATATATCTTGGCTTTCTATAATATTTCTTGAAAGTTCTGTTCAATTGCAATTTTATCAGAACCCTCCCCCAAAGCTAAAATTGAATACACCACTTGACATCTAGCAGGAGAAATAAGACAACTACACAAAATTGTTGACAGATACACAGATTTTAAAATGCTACAAGAAACCTAGTTGAAGGAGGAAATAATTGCAGCTAAGAGAAAGCCTACCAGGAAAAGGTACAGAGCGATTTTGTGCACCTACATTCCAGGGAAGGGAAACAGGTGATTTTGAGAGCTGATGTTCCAGCAAGGGAAACCACAGACAGCACAAAAACAGGTGAGTTTACAGAACTATGAGGGGGCTTTCCCCCTCCATCTTAGGGGTATAGTTGCAAAAGAGATTGAAAAGGTAGATTAGGGTTAGATCAAGAAGGAATTGGAATTTGGACTTTATTCTGGAACCATTTAAACAGAGATATGATATCCTCAAAGATATGTTTTTAAGAGATTACTCTGGCATTGGTGGATGGGGTTGGATGATTTGGCAGTAACAGTGAGGCAGACTCAGCAGTTTTTTAAAAAGTACTAAAGGATTCAGAATGGAAAAGGTAAGCAGAGGGAATTAAATGAGACTGTTTTGAGCTTAAGGAGTTTGAGCTGTTGATGAAATCCAGATAAGGTCCCCTGGAAATGGGGAGATCTGGAGCTCTTTGGGTTGAGTTTGGGAATTAAGGAATTGTTGATGTGAACAGGAAAAGGAATAAAAGCACAGGACCTAGAGAAATGCCAGAGAGAAGAGACACTGGAGAGAATGATAATAGTGCAATGTCAAGCCATTCAGGGAGGGGGTGTTTGTTTGAGGATGGAATGAGTGTTCAGGAATGTCATTTCCCTCAAGACAAAGGTGGGCTCTTATTTTGGCAAATGGCAAATCATTGGTAAACCCTAATCTCGTGTTAAGAAATTTGAATTTTTATCTCACAGGCATTGGGAAAGGAAGCAATCATTCTAGTGATTTGCATTTTTAGAAAGGGAGAATATGGAGGTGGGAAGAGAAAGGACTAAGTGTCAGCGGGAAGAACATTTGAGAAGCAATTGTAGTCATTCATGGAGAATGATAAGCGCCTGAGAAGAAGTTATTTGTGACCTTTAACTGAACAATTTCAGTGGAGTGGGAGGAACAGAAGGTTGTAGAGGTTCAAGGGAGGAGTGGCTGAAGTTAAGTCATGAATAACTTCAAGTGAAGGGTACTGGACTAGGGCCTAACCCAACATTGTTTACACCATGAAGCAATTCCTTGATTTTTATTATTATAATTATGTTCAGTGGTAATGAGTGTATTCAGATTTAAAGAAGGATACTAGCTTTTAATGAATACACTAGAACCTTAAAAGCTGTGCTACGTAGAAATAGACAGAATGATAGCTCCCTAATGAAAACAGCATATTTAATTATGTTTGGGGTTGGGGGTTTTAGTTATTTTGCCAAGTTAGGTTTCTCATACACATATACATGGTAGTGCCAGCAAAAATATTATCATTAAATAGAGAACCCTAAGATCAAACGATAGAATAATGTTCACACTTAGATCACCCTGGTCCATTGATTCAAACTTGTTTGCTGAATTAATTAAATTATTGATAGAGGCAAGTCACTGAAAATAATATCACCAGTTTATGAAAGGAATTTCATGTAGTCACATATGTGAATGTGACAAATGAAGAGTGATGAAATCCCAGTTTGGGTGAATGCTGAGGTTTGGATGTATTCCCTGAAAAGCATGTGTTGAAAACTTAATTCCCAACTCAAGCATGTTAGGAGGTAGGGCCCAACAAGAGGTGATTAGGCATGAGAGGGGAGTGAAGGGATCAGTGCCCTGACCAAAGGAAGTGAACTCATTCCATATAAAAGGACAGAGTTCAGTCCCCTTCTCTCTCTCCCTCCTGTCCCTTCTTTCTCACCTGCCTTTTGCCCTTCCACCATGGGATAACACAGCAAGAATGTCCTCACCGATCTTGGACTTTGCAGCTTCCAGAATACCCGATAAATTCCTGTTTGTTATAAATTTTCCAGTCTGTGGTATTGTGTTATAGCAACACAAAATGGACTCAGACAATGGAAATCTTTAAAGAAAGCTTAATTTTATTTTATTTTTATTTTTTATTTTTTAATTTTTTTTTTTTTTTAGTTGTAGATGGACACAATGTCTTTATTTTACTGCTTCGTACATGGTGCTGAGGATCGAACCCAGGGCCTCACGCATGCGAGGCAAGTGCTCTACCGCTGAGCCACAGTCTCAGCCCCGAAAGCTTAATTTTAAAAAAGTTTTTTGGTAAGGTAAATTCCTAGAGTATTTCTTATTATGTAGAAATCCATTTAAAACATCATGAGGGGGGCTGGGATTGTGGCTCAGTGGTAGAGCTCTTGCCTTGCATGTGGGAGGCACTGGGTTCGATCCTCAGCACCACATATAAAATAAGTGAATAAATAAAGATCAATCAACAACTAAAAAAAAAAAATTTAAAAAAAAAATTAAAAAAAAAAAAAAAAAAAAAAAAAAAAAAAAAAAAAATTTAAAAAAAAAATTAAAAAAAAAAAAAAAAAAAAAAAAAAAAAAAACATCATGAGGGCTGGGGGTGTAGCCCAGTGTTAGAGCACTTACCTATGTAAGGTCTTGCATTTGATCCCCAGAGCTGATAAACAAATTATAGTATTTCAGATCTCTACTACATCTTTTTATGCACTGATAACCTTTCTAAAAAGCTGGCTCACTTATCAAGAAGCTGATGCTATGGTACTTATGGTCTAGTAAAAGTGGGTAAAATGTTTCCAAATTATTTTGCCAAATGCAAAGTTCAGACTATGTATTATTATCTCTGACATATCTATAAGGAGTGTAACAGATACTTCTTTATTTGCTGAGTATCTTTTGTTAAAAAAAAAACCTGTAGAGTCATAATTTCTTTATCTGGGTTGATTTTCATTTCAGGTAAGAAATCGTCTAATTTAATTTATTTTTTATTTTTTGTTCTTTTTTTTGGTATTAGGAATTGAACTTGGGCACTCGACCACTGAGCTCTATTTTGTGTTTTATTTAGAGACAGGGTCTCACTGAGTTGCTTAGCACCTCACTGTTGCTGAGGCTGGCTTTGAACTCGTGATCCTCCTGCCTCAGCCTCCCAAATCACTGGGATTTCACGCGTGCACCAGGGCACCTGGCCCGTCTCACTTAATTTTATTGTCATGTGTAATTTTTTTTCCCCACAAAATGTAGGGCCAGTTCAATAGGGTTATATGGCATTCCAGTTTAGAAGTGCCCTTCATCCCAGCACTGGTCTGTATCCTCACCCATATTTTTTGTTCACAGAAAATTTTGATCTATAGAATGGTATGCATGGCAAGCAAAGGGAAATAGAGACCAGATTCAAATCCAAGTATAAAGGGGAAAAATTGTCCCATTTTCATTTCAGTGGCTGAGTATGTCATTAAGTATTGGTCAGCTTTTTAACTTTCCTGAATGACTTGGACAATTTGTGTGATAAGCAAGTTATAAGCAGTACACTGACGTCTTTCATTACTTTGAGAAACAACAAATTACTCATTGTTAATGTAAGACTGATTTAGAAACCTACGTAAGAGGCCAAAGCAATAATCCAGTTTTACAAATTAAATGTAATTCACATGACTAGAATCAGTGAGTGACCCATATGTTTTGTTCTGTTTTGTTTTTCTTGTCTTCCTGTATTCCTTGGAAGTTAGAGAAATCCTTGGGAAGTTACTTTCATTTGTACTATGCTGCCAAACGTTATCTGATAACAAGTAGATCGTTTGTTGAGAAAAACATACAGCATAATGAATTTGTATCTCTCTTTCTCAAACAGCAGCATGTCAGATAACCTAAAATTCGAGGGTAAAGCCTTAGAAAGTAGGAGCTCTGAAATCTAATCTTGTCAAGTTTGTAGTGTGGTTTGTTCTCTATTCTTTTATAAATAACGTTGCTTGAATGCTGTCACATGAGCTAATTCTACTTCCTAAATGGTTATTAATGATAACTGTAGACTACATTTTATTTAATGAGACTTTTAAAATGACATTTAATTTGAAGTTTACATTTATATAAACATTTCTATCTATCTAAATTTGCTTTATGTTATTGTAACTGAAAAGAGAAAAGCTTATGCCATAAAGACTGTATCAAAATCAGGAGATGAGCCGGGCACAGTGGCGCATGCCTGTAATCTCAGTGGGTTGGGAGGCTGAGACAAGAGGATTGCGAGTTCAAAGCCAGCCTCAGCAACAGTTAGGCACTAAGCAACTCAGTGAGACCCTTTCTCTACATAAAACAAAAAATAGGGCTGGGGATGTGGCTCGGTGGTTGAGTGCCCCTGAGTTCAATCCTCAGTACGAAAAAAAAAAAAAATAGGGAGATGAAACATAAATTACTTGTTTTTATATAAGAATAATCTTTTTGTGTCTGAGTTAAAAAGATCGTTCAACCACCTACAATATAATAGCAATTGAAAGATGTTCAGTCAGAGCTAGGGATGTATCCATCTCACTGGCAAAGTTTAGCCTAGCATGTACGAGGCTCTGAGTTCAGTCCCCAGTACAGAGAAAAAAATTCTTAGCTCCACTTATCTAAGTGACTTGCTTCCTTTTATTTATGTACTTCCCCCCCCCCCGAAAATGTATTCCCTTTTTCTTTGGAGAAATTTTTCTCCAGCCATACCCTGAGTTCTGTTGATAGCTACCATCTTCTTAATCCCAGCTTCCCCAATCACAGGAATTGATATAAGGGTTGACAACTTCTCATCCAGCCTTGGGGGCCAAGATAGCACAATGATGATGGGCAAGTGTTTGATTCAGACCATTCTTTCCCTGGGATTTTTCATTAATAAATGGTTGCAGGAGTGGGGCATAGTGACACACACCTGTAATCACAGTTTATTTGGGAGACTGAGGCAGAAGGATTGCAAGTTGGAGGCCAGCCTAGACAATTTAGTGAGACCTTGTCTCAAAATAAAAAGGACTAGGTTTGTAATTCAATGGTAGAGTGCTTGCCTCACTTGTGTGAGGCTCTGAGGTTCTGTCCCTACAACCACCAAAAAGAAAAAGAAGTTTCAGGAAAGTCTTAGAGAGGGAATCATTTCTTTTGTGACTGAAGTTATAACACTTAGGAGCCAGAGCTGCCAGTAACTAGGGTCCTAGAAGAAACCTACGTGAAACAATAAAGCTAACATTTATGATGATTCCAGTTGAACCATTTTTCTCCTTCTTCAGGTATACCAACAAAGAAACTCTTTCTTCTGATCAAAGGTAGTTTCAGCTGGCTTTCTGTCACTTGTAACCAAGAGTTCAGCCCTATGTGAAGAGAAATAAAAAGGTCTTCCTTAGGCTCAAAAAATCAGTTGCCCAAGTACAAGAGAGGCCCAATTGTTTACTATTTAAATAGTGCCTAGAGATGTTGACCACAAGCTTGCCATGAACTAACAAAGGCGAGGCTGAGAAGGGAGGGAGAGAGAGAGAAAACTTGAGTGCAATTTTGATTGCAGTAGTGAAAGTATAGATTGGAAGAGAGGTAGCAGTTTGGTTTGCCATGTTGGGTCAGACCCCAGTTGTAGCTTCTCTGTTTGGGAGGCAAAGTTTTGTTGTAAAAGTTCTAAATAGCACATAGTATAGGAGAATGAAAACTATATAATTTGGAGGATAGTCGTAGAGATGAGGAGATCTAGAAAACAATATTATTAAAAATGATAAAAATAGCTGGGTGTGGTGATGCACACTTGTAATCCCAATGGCTCGGGAGGCTGAGGCAGAAGGATCACGAGTTCAAAGCCAGCCTCAGCAGCAAGGCCCTGTCTCTAAATAAAATATAAAAAAGGTCTGGGGTTGTGGCTCAGTAGTTGAGCATCCCTGGGTTCAATCCCCAGTACCGAAAAAAAAAAAAAAATGACAAAAATGATAGAGATTGGAGGAAAGACACAGAAGGAAAATGGAAAAATGTAAACACAAAATCTGGCATCTGAAGAAAAAAAAAGTACCAGGCACTATGCTAAGATGCTTTTATGTTGTTTAATCCTTAAATAAGCTTGTCGGTTAGGTCTTATTGTGCCCATTTCACAAATCGGAAAAACAGATACAGCGAGGTTATGTAACTTGCTCAAGATCACTTGGTTCAACTGAGAGTGTCTAGATTCATATCCAGAGTTGTCTAATGTGCAGGGTCAAGCTTTAAGACCCTCCATTTTACTACCTTTTTGGATAACTTTTGTCTGCAGAATATGTCAAGCTCTGGCAGGTAAATTCGAGAAATTACAGGATCAGTCAGACAGAGGTAAGATCAGTGGATTTCCTTGTCCAGACAAGAGATCTGTCTCTCCCTCCTAAGTTTCCACCAGGCTTGGTTTATGTCTTTCTTTGGCTCTTTTAATGTCTTGTCTGATGTAATAATTATTGTCTGAACTTTGTGAACAAGATATTAAGCTCTTTAAGGCAAAGACTATTTGGGGGTTTTTTGATCTCACAGAATACTCAATACAGTGCCTTGCACCCAACCCTCTGAAGACTTCCTGACAGTGGAGTGACTGGCAATGCCATGGAACATTTCAGGCATCAAAAAGCTATCTTAGCCGGGCGCGGTGGCTCAAGCCTGTAATCCCAGCACTTAAGGAGGCTGAGACAGGAGAATCGCGAGTTCAAAGCCAACCTCAGCAATGGCGAGGCGCTAAGCAACTCAGTGAGACCCTGTCTCTACATAAAATACAAAATAGGGCTGGAGATGTGGCTCAGTGGTCGAGTACCCCTGAGTTCAATCTCCAGTACCAAAAAAAAAAAAAAAAAAAAAAAAAAAAAAAAAAAAAAAAAAAAAAAAAAAAAAAAAAAAA
>CM053400.1:150971832-150983063 GCA_028644305.1 Xerus rutilus
AAGAACCACATTGAAGGAATAGGGTCATCTTCCCTTGGGACCCCTTGCAAGTCTAGTGTTTTAGTATTAGACACACAGTTCAAACTACAAAACTAGCATTCAGATCAACACCACAGGAGCAATACACAATCAACCACAGTGGAATCTATAGGCATAGTGGGCACTAATAAGGTTTTTCATTTCTCTTTTTCTCTTATTAAAAAAAAATGAAAGAAAGAAAGATTAATTAATTAATTAATTAATTAATTAATTTGAGGCCCTGGAATGAATGAATGTATATGGAATTCCACAGGGTGATTACGCCATGGAAGATATCAATGACAAGAGAAGAACAAGATCGTAATAGCTCTGTTTATTGAGTTCATGTTATATTCCAGGTGCTGTCCTGTGACTTTGAAAAATATAATCCCATTGAATGTGCACAATGCTCTTAACATTTCACAGTTTGTACAGATGAGATGTTAAGGCACTGGTGATTTAAATATCTATCCCAAAACCAAACAAACAAAAATAAATATCTATCCCAAGATCACTTAGCTGGTTGGTAAGGAACCTTCACCCTATGCGCTATCCCCTTGTGAAAGATGGCCTGTACTGAACTTTAGATTAAGGTTAGTATCCAGATCAATGTTTAAATTCAATGACAAATGTGTGGGTGAGTGTGTTTCAGGGGTGGGGGATAGGAAGTGTCAGAAACATAGCTTAAACTCATTTCTGCAAAAGAGAGATTTGTGACAGCTGACTTTGGGGACTGCAGAATGAAGATGAATTGACAGCTAAGTCTTGGGAGGTCAGGAAGCAGAATCCTAAGACTTTAGTTCTTAGAATCAGGGATTTGAAAGCCTTCGGGACTCTCTCCCACTTCTCTCCCTGTTACTTTCCAAGGTTGACTGCATGGCCTACAAAGTTCCCCTTCGTGGGGTAGGGGATGGTCTGTGCTCCTAGCCTAGTAAGCAATCCCACAAGTAGAAAGAATAAAAGCCCTCTTCTTTGCCAGCTTCTTACCCTCTTTTTCTTACCGTAAAAAAAGTTCCCAGGGAAGAACAATAATTGATCCAGCTTGGGTCTTGTGTCCAATGGTGGGCTAATCATTATGACCCTGGGAGCAAGTTCCTGTGATCATCATTAGTTGCCCCACAAACATCACGCTGGGCTTATATGCATGTGTGTTTGTGCGCATGCATGTGTGCATGCTGGGGATGAACCCAGGGCCTCACATGTGCTAAGCACCTGCTCTATCACTGAGCTACAGCCCAGCCCTCATATTGGCTTTGATGGAGACTTTCTCAGAAAAGAGCTGTTGTTCTTGTTAAACAATGAATGTCCGTGGGAAATAAGACTACTAGCAAGACATTACAAACATCTGAAAAAATGCAAAAGCAGCCAGGATCAATTTGAGAATGGGGGATGTAACTCGGTAGTAGAAAACTTGTCTAGTGTGTGTGAGACCCTGAGTTCAATCCCCAGAACCATACACACACACACACACACACACACACACACACACACACAAGGAGGAGGAGAAAATGAAGGAAGAAGAGGAAGAAGAAGAGCATTAGTTTGATACCAAGGATAAAATACTTAGTAAACTTTGGAAACACCACAAAAACAACATTAGGCATGAGGAGAAGTGATTTATGTAACAGAGGGTCTAAAAACCAATTTGGAGATTATATTATTCCATTTCTTTTGTTACTATAATGAAATACCCAAGGCTGAATATTTAGAAATAAAAGAGAGTTGTCCTGCTGTGGTGGAGCACACATGTAATCCCAGAGACTCAGGAGGCTGATGCAGCAGTATTGCCAATTTGAGGCCAACCTGGGCAATTTAGAGAGGCCTGAAGCAACTTAGTGAGACTCTGTCTCAAAATAAAAAAATAAAAAGCATAGGGGGTGTTCAAGCCCCAGTACAAAAAGAAGAAGAAGAAGAAGAAGGAAGGAGGAGGAGGAGGAAGAGGAGGAGAAGGAGGAGAAGGAGGAGAAGGAGAAGGAGAAAAGACAAAGAAGCCGGGCACGGTGGCTCACACTTGTAATCCCAGCACTTAGGGAGGCTGAGACAGGAGAATCGCGAGTTCAAAGCCAGCCTCAGTAACGACGAGGCGCTAAGCAACTCAGTGAGACCCTGTCTCTACATAAAAACACAAAATAGGGCTGGGGATGTGGCTCAGTGGTCGAGTGCCCCTGAGTTCAAACTCCAGTACCAAAAAGAAAAAAGGAAAAACAAAGAGGTTTGTTTAGCTCACAGTTTTGAGGCTGAAAGTCCAAACAGCATAATGTCAGTGCCAGCTCTGGTGAGGGCCCCCTTGGCTGTATCACCGCAAGGTGGATGGCACCATGATGGCAGGAGCATTTGAGGAAAGACCACATCACAACACAGGAAGCCAGAGAGAGAGAGAGAGAAGTGAGTCTTGCAACCTCCTACTAGGCTCTGCTTCTTAAAGGGCCACCACCTTAACACCTGCACATGGAGGACCACGCTTCCTGTGTATGAATCCTTACAAGATAAACCACAGCAGAGATGAATTAGGATGCCAGTTCTGAGAACTTTTAATAGTTTGACTATTAAGGCAGATACATTTTGGGAGAGTTAACTAATGCAGAGTCATGCTGCTCATTTATGCCCACTAAATATTAATTCATTTTGATGACAGGTTTTATTAACAATTGTTGCTCAGAATGTTTTTATATTCATAACATATTCCCAGCAGAATTTTTGCATAAATGCACCCAATCAAGCCCAGAGTCATTGGGCTTTTATTTACACCCACCACCTTCTTTTTTTTTCTAGTGCTGGGGATTGGAGCCCAGAACACATGCTAGGCAAGCACTCTACCACTGAGCTACATATCCAGCTACTTTTCATATTTTATTTTGAGATAGAGACTTACCTCTGATTCTCCTGCCTCAGGCTCCCAAGTAGCTAGGATTAAAAGTGTATACCACTGTTCCTGGTTTATATTTCCTCTTAGATTCATAAGTCTATTCCTTCATCATCTACACATTGAGTGGGTACTTAGTTCTAGGCATTCATTGGATAGCCCTTGTTTCTGCCTTTAGTTTGTGTCTTAGTTTGTAAAGGTTGCTATAATGAAATACCATAAGTTTTCTGGCTTAAACAATAGAACAAACATCTTTCTTTTGTTTTTTCTTTTCTTCATCTTTTTTCTTTTCCTTTTCTTTCTTTCTTTCTTTCTTTCTTTCTTTCTTTCTTTCTTTCTTTCTTTCTTTTTTTTTTTTTTGTACTAGGAATTGAACTCAGGGGCACTTTACCACTGAGCTATATTCCCAGTCCTTTTATTTTTTATTTTGAGACAGGGTTTTACTAAGTTGCTGAGGGTCTCAGTAAATTGCCACAGCTGACCTAGAATTGCAGATTCTCCTGGAGGAAGAGGTAATAGAATATTTGTTGTTTGAAAAAGTTGGGCAAGCCTTCTCAGCTGTCCCAGAGCACACAGCTGATCTGTTGGAGAAAATGTAGACTACTTAGCACAAGGACCAGTAGCTTCCTGGGAGGCAAGGGAGACCTGGAACTACTGAACTTCTCTGGTAAATGGGATGGTCCCACATGAGATCACCTGGTGATAAAGGAAAACATGCTACAGAGAGGAACTTACCTGGAACAAAGGGAAGTGTCCCCATGCTGCCCTCACCTGGGTATGAAGGGTGGGCTTTGGGAGGAAGGGTGAGCCTAGATTGTAAACTAAAGAAACCAAGAGAGAAACATTACTGATCAAGAATCACATTGAAGGAATAGGGTCATCTTCCCTTGGGACCCCTTGCAAGTCTAGTGTTTTAGTATTAGACACACATTTCAAACTACAAAACTAGCATTCAGATCAACACCACAGGAGCAATACACAATCAACCACAGTGGAATCTATGGGCATAGTGGGCATTAATAAGGTTTTTCATTTCTCTTTTTCAAACATGAGCTACTGCAATTCCCACTAATTTGGTGAAAGAAGGCTGTTATCAATTTATTTAATACTCAAACGAGATGTAACTTTTCTGGTACCTTAATTTAGTGTGTGTGGGGGGGTGGGGTCATTAAGTTACAAATAATTCCAAAACAATGTGAAGACTATGTTAGGAAGAGTAATGAAAATAGGCACAGTGGTGCAGACCTATAATCCCAGCAACTGAAGAGGCTGAGGCTGGAGGATCATCAGTTGAAGGCCAGCCTCAGCATTTAGCAAGCCCAAGCAACGTAGTGAGAACCTATCTCAAAGCAAAAGCTAGAAAGGGCTGAGGATGTGACTCAGTGACACCTGGGTTCAATCTTCACTACAAAAAAAAAAAGGAAGAGGAATGAATACTGCTAGGGACGAAGCCTTCCCAGAGGAGGTAACACAAGTTAGGACTTGTAGACTGAAGAGGAGGCCTCAGGTGGCGATGAGGTGGATGTTCATCAAGACGCATCCCAGGCTTCTCAGGACAAAAGCGCAGTGGGGGTGCACTCCTGTAATCCCAGCAATTTGGGAGGTTGAGGCAGGAGGACTACAAGTTCAAGGCCAACTTCAGCAACTTAGCAAGACCCTGTCTCAAAACAAATAAATAAAAAGGGGCTGGGGATATAGCTCAGTAGTAAAGGACCTTTGGGTTTAATCTCCATTACACTCACCCCTCAAAAGAGCACAGTGGTATAAATGATCTATGTGGAGCTGGAGTCCAGGAGGCACCGTAAGAGGAAACAGGCAGAGAGAGATCATGGAAGGTCTCAGAAGCTAAAGTAAGACGTTCAAACTTGATTCCTTTGACCTTGGAGTCCCAGAGCTCAAAAGCCTGGAAGGCCCAGGATAAACAGGGGAATGCAAAAGGCCCAGCTGGGATCTTGGCAAATTCAACCTGTTCCCAAATAAAGGAAGAAAATAACTGTCCCTCAGTTTTGGCCAGGTGTTGCTATGGAGTTACGCAGGCCCAGAGATACCAAATCTTCAGAGTTACAAAGAAAAGCTGGAATTCCTGATTTTTATCAGGCAGATTCAGATTTTTAAAGTTAGCAATTATTCCCAAGTTTGTAAAAAAAAAAAAAAAACACACTGTGAGAGCTAAACAAAACATCTTTAGATATGGCCCTAGTCTTCTAGTTCCCAACTTCTGCTAGACTGAAGGGAGCTTTTAGCCAGGGCAGTGGAAAGACCACATTTGCATATTAAAAGCTCACTCTGGCAGGGGACTTTGTACTAGCAGCCCTGCTCCTGGGTGGTGTGGACAGTCTTTAAGGTCATCAAGGCTAGACTGAGAACTTTATGGCTTCCTCCTCCACACATAGTCCAGTCTGATAAATATTTACCTATATTCAAACTAAAAAATATATTGATGGAACACATAAAAGGCACACATAACCATATAAATATGAATATATATAAAATACAGAAACGTATTCATGTACCTGTGAGGTTCTACTCGCCAGTCTGAAGTGCCCCACCATACCACATAAGAGAAAAGCTACCAATACACTTGTTTTTTGTTTTTTGGCTTTTTTGGTACCGGGGATTGAACTCAGGGGCACTCGACCATTGAGCCACATCCTCAGCCCTATATTGTGATTTATGTAGAGACAGGGTCTCACTGAGTTGCTTAGCGCCTCACTGTTGCTGAGGCTGGCTTTGAACTGATTCTCCCTGTCTCAGCCTCCCTAAGTGCTAGGGTTACAGGCGTGCGTCACCGTGCCTGGCTACCAATACACTTTTTAAAATAGAACTGTGTACCCACATAGGTACAAATATCTCTTTTTAACAAATAGATGGATACATATAAAAATATGTCAATTTATTAATAAATGTAAAATACATTGAGAAAAGTCACCGTTAGCTGGGCACAGTGGAACATGCTTGTAATCTCAGGGACTCAGGAGGCTGAGGCCAGAGGATCACAAGTTAGAGGCCAGCCTGGATAACTTAGTGAGATCCTGTCTCAAAATAAAAAGGGCTGGGGGTGAGGTAGGAGTTTAAGGCCATTAATATGGGAGAGGCAGGACACAAGAAAATGCTGGCTAGAGTACAAGACAGGGAGATGAGTCATCATGTCCCATGACCATGACAACTCTGCCACTGAGGGCTTGTTGCCGTGGCAACTCTGCCACAGGTTCTGTATTCTAATCAAGCAAAAATTAAGTAAAGCATGGAAAGTGTATTCTAATTAGATGAAAATAAAGAAACCAATGAGAACAAATGGGGACTCCCCCTTCAATCAGATAGGGGGCCAAGGCACAGCTCTGCCTATAAGACAAGACTCACTCAGACATGGGGCCTTGAGCCACCCTCTGGGGGGGCCCACTCTGCTTTATTTAACAGGTGTTACTTTCACTTTCAAAAATCTTGACTCTGCCTCTCACTTCCGCCTGTCTTGCTTCTTTCTTTGAGATGCCAAGAGCCTGGTCCCCAACTGGACATCCCACCCGTATCTATCTTGTGTAACTCAATGGTAGAACACCCCTGGGTTCAGTCTCCCTGCTGAACTGAAAGAAAAGAAGAAAAGGAAAAGAAAATGTTACTCACTTCTCCGCTGTAGTCAGGGCACTGGTTTCGAACCATGGATGCCGGTGCTGGCTGATACTTCAATGGAAGAGGAATTTATTGAAAGTAACCAGGGAACTAAAAGAATCCAGGGGAAGACTGGAGAGAGAATAAGGTACCAAAGAAGTTTTGTGCAGCAAAGCACAAATGGTTTGCTGAGGATGCTGCTCTGATAAGATTTCCCAGGAAACATCTGGGCAGCCAAGGGTCAGCGGACATTGGTCACCATATGCTGGAACCTGCTGCTCATGCACACTCATCTCTGGACACTGATTCCACCACAGCCACCCTAACATTTCTCAGCGACCTTGCATCTTTGCAGTTGCCCTTATGATTCAAAGTTCCAGGTGGGAATTCCTGATTGACCTGTTCTAAGTGCCCTGGGGTGGTTAGGTGACCTCTTCTCTTCTAAGCATTGGCTTCTCCATTTATGGGTCTTTGCCTCCCATAAATTCTTTTTTTTTTTTTGGTACTGGGGATTGAACTCAGGGGCACTTGACCACTGAGCCACATCCTCAGCCCTATTTTGTGTTTTATGTAGAGGCAGGGTCTCACTGAGTTGCTGAGGCTGGCTTTGAACTCGCGATTCTCCTGTCTCAGCCTCTCAGCACCACCCATCGCCTGGCTGATAAGAGAAATTTTGACAAGATAAAAGTTTATCTTTCAAATAAAAGAAATCAGAGATAGACAGCCCACATCTTTTATAGCAGTTCCACACTGGGGACCAAAGTTCCTTTGCCCATCACTGATTAATGCATGGTTCATATCCTCAAAGTCCAAGACAGCTGCAGAAGCTCCCGTCTTCATGTCTGCATGTTAGGCACCACGAAGAAGGAAAGGGAAAGGTAAGTAGAGGCGTACTTCATAGCAGAGTCAGTACCTGGAAGTAGTCTTCTCAGAAGACCCACATAATACTTCATTTGCATCTCAATGACTAAAACCGTCACCTGTTATTTATAGGTGGAAGGCTACTGGGAATTTGGCATTCTGTTACTGAAGAAGAAAGGGAAAATAGATACAGCATCTTTTTTTTTTTGGTACCAGGGACTGAACTCAGGGGCACTCAACCACTGAGTCACATCCCCAGTCCTATTTTGTATTTTATATAGAGACAGGGTCTCACTGAGTTGCTTAGCACCTCACTGTTGCTGAGGCTGGCTTGAACTCATGATCTTCCTGCCTCAGCCTCCTGAGCTGCTGGGATTACAGGAGAGTGCCACCACACCTGGCAGATATAGCATCTTGTACAAATTTATTAACTTCTCCAAAAAAATTTTGGTACTGGGGATTGAACCCATAAGCCCTTTACCACTGAGTTACATCCCCAGTCCTTTTAATTTTTTATTTAGAAACAGGATCTCACTAAATTGCTGAAGGCCTTGTCAAGTTGCTGAGTCTGGCCTCCAACTTGTGATCTCTGACCTTGGTCTTCCAAGTCGCTGGGATTACCAGTGTGCACCACCATACCCAGCTTCTCCAAACTTTAATTTTTCCATTTTTAAAATGAGAACAATAGTTTATGCCTCATACAGTCATGTGAAAGTTTACATGAAACAAAGCCTACACATTGCTAGCACAGTATCTGACACAAATTAACAGTATCTGTTAGCATAAGGATGAAAAAAATGTTTCTCTGAATGCTTTTAAAAATCAGGTAGCTGAAGCCGGGCTCGGTGGCTCAAGCCTGTAATCCCAGCACTTAGGGAGGCTGAGACAGAAGAACCGCAAGTTCAAAGCCAGCCTCAGCAATGGCGAGGCGCTAAGCAACTCAGTGAGACCCTGTCTCTACATAAAACACAAAATAGGGCTGGGGATGTGGCTCAGTGGTCGAATGCCCCTGAGTTCAATCCCCAGTACCAAAAAAAAAAAGGAAGCTGAGTGCGGTGGCACATGCCTGTAATCCCAGTGACTCCAGAGGCTGAGACAGGAGGATCACAAGTTCAAAACCAGCCTCAGCAATTTAGCAAGGGCCTAAGCAATTTAATGAGACCCTGTCTCAAAATAAAATATAAAAAGGGCTGGGGATGTGGCTCAGTGGCTAAGCACCCCTGGGTTCAATCCCCAATATCAAAAAAATATATAAAAATTTAAAAAAGGTACACAAAGCCATATGTGATGGTATATACCTGCAATCCCAGCAACTCAGGAGGCTGACAGGAGAACTGCAAAGTCAAGGTCAGTTTAGGCAATTCAGTGAGACTGTTTTACCTGCTGGGTGGGAGTAATTGGCTGTTTTGTTCTATTTGGACCTTCAGCTGATTGGATGAGGCCCACCCACATTTGGTGAGGGCAATTACTTTTCTGAGTCTACTGATTAAAATGTTAATCCGTTGAGAAACATTGTCAAGGACACACCCAGAATAATGCTTGACCAGATATCTGATCATCCTTGGCCCGTCAAATTGACACATAAAATGAACCATCACAGAGAGATAAGGCCAAGTATGATTGCAGATAAATCTGTTTTGGAAAACAGATAATTCTGAAGATGACAAGCCATTGCCTGTCCACGGAACAGGTATACACCAATCTAGAAATAATGCTTAAACCAACTTTAGCTGGATCCCTGAGGGCAGGCAGATCTTTTCCATTTCTCAAATCTCTTCACAAGAGAGGATGCCAAGCTCAAATTAGTAAATCATTAGCCATGTTTTATTAATCAAAAGCGCACCAGTGTTATGATTGGCATTTAATAACTCTTGAGTTTTGTTCTAATGATGACAGACTCTTTCTAATCACTACCTTCTATATCCGGGTCAGAAATATATGTGTTTCTACTAAATGCCCCTGACTCCTGTACCTTCCCAGTGAGAGAGCAATCTAGAATAGAGGATGTTGAATTTTAAGGAAAACACCCACAAGTCATTGAGGTGCGGGAAGCACAGTTGTAAATCTCTAGTGACATGCTCTTGGCCCCTGCCCTTGTACAATGAAGGAAATGCTTAAGCAAAGGAAAAACTGATATGGAATTGTATAGCTCCACCTCTTTAACAGCCCCGAGCCCTGGTTCTCTATAAATATTAACATCCTGCACCAATGGTGGCTGTCTGATGGCCCACATTCTCCTTTGAATGCGTATCTACTTTCCTAAACAAACCTCTGTCTCAGCTTTTGACTGGAGTGTACTCAAACTCTTTTCAGTCACACCTGCCAAGAATCCTGACGGTCCTGAGTCTAGTTCCCCCTTTTCTCTGGAAACTCCTGGAACTCTTCTTCAGTGACATCTCTTCTCTAGTGACACCAGAATCTCCCCACAGATAGACCATGGGTGAGGCTGGGCGATTCTATGACCTTTATGACATCTGCCTTGGCCAGGAAGTGTCACACCAACATTTAAACTCACATCCCTTAGACTAAAACCAATAGCTTCCGCCACTATGCAAACATACCTGGAACCCAACACTGAGGCTGACCTTGAATTTGCCATCTTCCTGTCTCAGCCTCCCAAGTTGCTGGGATTACAGGCGTGTGCCCCCTCGCGCCCCCCCCCCCCCGCCTCAACACCATTTTGATGGTGTCTTAAAATATTTTTACAGTAGACTTATTTGTGCCACAATGTCCTTGTGAAGATAAATGATTTTGAATAAGAATATCTTGACATTTACTTAATAGGTGATTGGAGGAAGTCTGTTCCTGTTGTTTTTGGAATTGCAGTGGTTTGACCTGGCAGTTCTATATGGATTGGAGGGTGGTACAGGACAGAATCTCAGAAATCACATCATCTAGGCTGGGTGTGGTGGCTCACATCTGTGATCTCAACTACTCAGGAGGCTGAAGCAGGAGGATCACAAGTTTGAGGCCAGCCTGGGCAACATAGTGAAACCCTGAGAAACTTAGACTGTCTCAAAATAAAAAAGTAAAAAGGACTGGACATATAGCTCAGTGGTAAAATGCCCCTGGGCGCTCTCTCTCTCTCTCTCTCACACACACACATACACACACACAAACCCAAAACCAAATGGATTAAAAAAGTACTGCATTCCTGCATGAAGTACTAACTTGAGAAGAAAAACCCCTACCTTTCTGTTGCTTTGCCCTCTTTATCTCAACTGGCTCTCTGCTGACAAAGTTCCAATTTTAAATACCACATCACCCTGCTTTGCTTTTTACAAAGGGCCACTGTGTCTGAGCACACTGTCTTGAACTCTCTGTTCTGAATCCTCCCAGTCTCACCCTCCATCCAACTTCCTTCCAAGTGTGTCCAATGTACTCTATCAGTGGCTCGAAAACATGGCTGATCTTAGGATTCACTCACCTGGAGAGTTCTGCGAAAGTACAGACTCCCAAGCTCCCACCCCAGGAATCAACTGGAAAAAGTTCTATATTTGCCTCAGCTGAGTCAAACTCACCCTGCATTTTCTTGCACTAAATGACTCAGATGCTTGAATATTTTCAGAGGACAGATGTGTATACCTGAAACACACACCTGCTCTGACTGCTTCTAGGAGTGGGGCACTGCTCCAAGCACTTTCCAGGAGCTAATTCACTTAGGACCATTATTCCCCTTTATATAGACCAGGAAACTGAGGCGTAAAGAGGAGAACGCCTTGCTCAATGTTACACAGCTAACAAATAGGGGGACTGGGAGTTGGGGTTCAATCCTAGGCTTGCTCCGCCCTCCCCCTGCCCCACCCTCATACTGAGGATTGAAGCCAGGGACACTTTTCCACTGAGCTCCCACTTGACTGTCTTCAAATTGGGACATTGGTTT
>CM053400.1:150998677-151009373 GCA_028644305.1 Xerus rutilus
TTGGTACTGGGGATTGAACTCAGGGGCACTCGACCACTGAGCCACATCCCCAGCCCTATTTTGTGTTTTATGTAGAGACAGGGTCTCACTGAGTTGCTTAGTGCCTCGCCATTGCTGAGGCTGGCTTTGAACTCGCGATTCTCCTATCTCAGCCTCCCTAAGTGCTGGGATTACAGGCTTGAGCCACCGCGCCCGGCTGGACAGCTCTTTCTTGAGGCCTATATGCCCTAAGACATTGTAGAGAAGGGCTTTTTGGTAGATATGATTGTAATAACTACTGACTCTCTGAATCTGAATGAACTCTCCTGGGGCTTCTTAAGAACTCTGCTATGGTTTGGATGTGGCTTGTCTACCAAGGGTCCACGTGTTGGAAGCTTGCTTCTCTCCCCCATGTGACAAGAGGTGATATGCCTTTAAGAGGTAAGGCCTAATGAGGTCATTACATTCCTGAAGGTGCTGCCCTGGAAGGGATAAAGGTAGCTCTTGTGGGACCCTGAGTTCGTTCTCATGAGACTGTGTTGTTGGAAAGATTAAGTGTGGCTTCTCCTTGCTCTCTCCCTCTCATGTCTACTCTCACAGTGATGCCATTCACCACAGGGTGTTCACCAAGCAGAAGCTGGTACCAAGCTCTTGGACCTCCACAACTGTGAACTAAAAAATCTCTTTTTTTTACAAAGTGTCCACTCTCAGGTAATTCATTATAGGAACAGAAAACGGACTAATGCAGGCCACCAAGAAAGAATAACAGAAGAAGAAGAAGAAGAAGAAGAAGAAGAAGGAGAAGGAGAAGGAGAAGGAGAAGGAGAAGGAGAAGGAGAAGGAGAAGGATGGAGGAAGGAAAAGGAGGAGGAGGAGGAAGAGGAGGAGAAAAATAAAAATAAAAAGGAAAGGAAAAAATATCCAATCATATTTGCCTGAATATAGGTTTAAAAAACTCTCTGGAAAGTACTTAAGCAACTACTAATAGTAGTTTCCTTTTGGAAGTTGGAGTGAGAACTAGTTAGATTAAGGATGGATGTGAAGAACACTCCTATCTTCACATACTTTCTTGGGTTTTAAAAAAATTTTTTTCCCCGTAGGTACTGGAAATTGAACCCAAGGGCATTCTACCACCAAGCTACATCCACAGTCTCTTTTACTTTTTCTTTTTTTGAGACAAGGTCTCACTAATTTGCCCAAACTGGCCTCATATTTGTGATCCTCCTGCCTCAGCTGACCGAGTCGGTGGGATTATAGGTGTGTGCCACCATACCCATCCACTTTCATGGTTTTTTAAAAAATATTTTGGTTGTAGATGGATCTTTATTTTATTCATTTATTATTTATATGTGGTGCTGAGGATAGAACCCAGTGCCTCATGCATGCTAGGCAAGCGCTCTACCACTGAGCTACAGCCCCAGCCCCACTTTCATGGTTTTTGAAGCATCTATGAAACTGTGTCATGAAATGAAATAAAGTAAGGTGATAGTAAGATAAAAGCCCATGTCTTCAGAAATTTTAGGAAGGCTAAAGAAAGAAGAGAGAGGAAGCAGCTATAGATCCAGTTCCCACCATCAGGCCAGACCATCTGCAGCTTTGTCACAAGGAGGGGGCATGAGAGGAAGCAGCTGTCCTTCAGCTCTGCAGGCTCCACCTCTGTACAATTCCAAAATGAGAAGATTGCGACCTCATTGCAGGCCTGGATCTAGTAAAATAGTTATAGATATTATCTTGTCTCTGCCACCTCTGAAAACCTCTCAAGTCTGGGCTTTCTTCATCTCCTACCTCAAATACTCTGATAGCCTTCCATCTGTCCTTCAGCTCCAGCCACCAAACTTCAAATTCCTTTTCTGAGATGAAAACCTGATTATGCCCCTCGAGGTTCCCTCCAGGCTTCAAATCCTTGTCCCTGGAACATGATAAAATCCTGATAAAATCTAGATGCCATCTCTGTCCTTTTGGGATCTCCTCCTGCCCCACTCACCTTTACTCTACTCACATGTGACTGCTGGTGGTTTTCCCATGTCCCTTCCTGTCTTGCTTTGTGGCTTCACCTTTTACAGTGCCCTCCACACGATGTCTCCTGCATATTTTGTCACCCTTGAAAAAACTCAGTTCTTCCTTCAGGATCTGGTTCAGATGCCACCTCATCTCTGGGACCCAGTGTGGCCTTTCTTTTTGCAAGGCACCATCCTGACCCCAATCACCCTGTGGCACTTTGAACAGTGCTCAGTAACACTTATCCTACTCTGTTATCATTATGTCTGCATTTTATCAGCCTCTCAGTCTCAGGAGCCCAAGAGTGATGTCTCACTCATCTTTACATTTCCAGTAGACAGAGGAAACCCACATTATGAATGGATGGACAGTTTGCTCTGAGTTAGATGAAGACCAGCCACGTGGAACAATTGCTAAGGTACCTTGGGGTGAAGCTTGCCTTCCAAAAGTCTATAAACTTGGCTCAGTTCCAGTCTAAATAATAATGATGCAGTGTAAACACTACAGTTGGCTCTTTCCCTGACTAAATAATGATTGAAGTTTAAACTGTAGCCAGATAAATCCTTAGTTCACCTTTTTTTTTTTTTTTTCTTCCTTTAATGCTTGAGTACTTAAAGAAGATGGGGCCTTACATCAAGGAGTACAAGAATGGTCTTGGTCACACCGTGAATGCTTTGAAAGTGAAGAGAAGCCACATTCACTAGTAACAGCACCGTGATACTATAGCAACAAGTAGGACCCCACAGCAGCCAGTGTGGACAGATTCATTTGGGGGAAAATCCAAGGAGGAAACTAATGGTGCTTTTAGTTCCAGTTTGGAAAGTCGAGTATGTTTCCCCATGGTATGCCTCTCTGTACAGTAGGGTGTTGACTATAAATGGATTTAGAAACTGCTGAGAGATTAAAGCCCACAGAATTTTTTCATGACTTTTAGGGGATTTTTTTTTTCTCTTGGTACTGGAGATTGAAACTAGAGATTTACCACTGAGCTACATCCCTAGTCCTTTTTATTTTTTTTTATTTTTTTATTTTTATTTTTTAAATATTTATTTTTTTTTAGTTGTAGGTGGACACAATAGCTTTATTTTATTTTTATGTGGTGCTGAGGATCGAACCCAGTGCCTCCCGTGTGCTGGGCAAGCACGCTACCACTGCGCCGTAACCCCAGCCCCATCCTTTTTATTTTAATTTTATTTTATGTTAAGACAGGGTCTCACTAAATTGCTGAGGCTGGCCTTGAACTTGTGATCTTCCTGCCTCAGCCTCCTGAGATTACAGGTGTATACCACAGTGCCTAGCTGTGATTCTTTTATGAAGTTGTGGTAAAACATACATTATAAATTTATCAGCCTAACCATTTTACTGTACATTTGATAAAACTAGAGGAAAGGATTTTGAAAGTTTTCACTATAAATGATAAATGTTTGAGGATATAGAGATACAGATGTTTAACGTTATTTAAACTTTTAAACTTTTTTTTTTTCTGTTTTTGAGATTGGAGTCTCACTATGTTCCCCAGCTTGTCCAGAACTCCTGGGCTCAAGTCATACTCCTGCCTCAGACTCCTGAGTGGCTGGGACTATAATGCATGCCAAATTACCTGATTTTTATTTTATTTATTTATTTATTGTTGGTACTGCAGATTGAACTCAGGGGCACTCGACCACTGAGCCACATCCCCAGCCATATTTTGTGTTTTATGTAGAGACAGGGTCTCACTGAGTTGCTTAGCGCCTCACCATTGCTGAGGCTGGCTTTGAACTGGCGATTCTCCTGTCTCAGCCTCCCTAAGTGCTGGGATTACAGGTTTGCGCCACCGTACCCAGTTTATTTTCCATTTTTTGACAACAGCCACCCTAATGGATTTCATAATTTGAATTTGCAGCTCCCTAATGCTGTGAGGTGGAGAATTTTTTTAAAATATGCTTACTATTTGTATATCTCCTTTGAAGAAAGAACTATTCAAATTCTTTGTGCATTTTTTCCCTTGAGTTATTTATTTATTTGTTGTGGAGTTGTAGTACCTAATATATTCTAGATATTAATCCTTAAGATATATGATTTGAAGCCGGGCATGGTGGCACAAGCCTGTAATCCCAGCACTTTGGGAGGCTGAGACAGGAGGATCTCGAGTTCAAAGCCAGCCTCAGCAATGGTGAGGCGCTAAGCAACTCAGTGAGACTCTGTCTCTACATAAAACAGAAAATAGGGCTGGGGATGTGGCTCAGTGGTCGAGTGCCCCTGAGTTCAATCCCTGGTACCAAAAAAAAAAAAAAAAAGATATATGATTTGCCAATATCTTCACATAACATTTTATTTTTATTTATCTGCTGTGCCAGGTATCAAACATATGGCTTTGCACATGCTAGGCAAGCATTCTACCCAACCCTTGTGTAAGTTTTTAAATATCAGTCAAAAGAAAGTAGCAATATTGGGGCTGAGGTTGTGGCTCGGTGGCAGAGCGCTTGCCTCACACACGTGAGGCACTGGGTTTGATCCTCAGCACCACATAAAAATAAATAAACAAAACAAAGACACCGTTTCCATGTATAACTAAAAAACATTTAAAAAAAAAAAAAAAAAAGGAAAGTAGCAGTATTGGGGCTGGGGATGTAGCTCAGTGGTAGAGTGCTTGCCTAGCATTTGCCAGGCCCTGGTTCAATCCCTAGCACTGCCAAAAAAAAATAGTAATGCTGTAATTGATAGCCATCTGAGTGATGATGCCCAGTCTCTGGAATGCTGAAGTGAAACCTTTGTTGCCAGCATGGGAGACAGGCTTCTTTCCTGCCCCTTAGAAGCAGGGCAAGCAACCAGCAGAAACAGGTGTTAAGACTGAGAGCCCAGCAGGGTAAGGTATGGGAGGGGAAGGATGAACTGAGCTGCAATTCTGTCCTTAGAACTCAGAGGGTCAAGGAAAAGCCTCTAAGGCCTCTGCCCTACCAGGCCTGCACCTGGTGCTGGTTGAGAAAGCCTGTTTGCTTTCTTCCTTCCGTGGATCAGTTGGAGATATGTTTGTTTTTTTGTTTTGTTTTGTTTTGGGGGTATACAGGGATTGAACACAGAGGCACTTGACCACTGAGCCACATCCCCAGCTCTATTTTGTATTTTATTTAGAGATAGGGTCTCACTGAGTTGCTTAGTGCCTCACCATTGCTGAGGCTGGCTTTGAACTCATGATCCTCCTGCCTCAGCCTCCTGAGCTGCTGGGATTTCAGGCCTACACTACTGCTCCCAGCTGGAGATATGTTTCTGAATGAATGTACGACCTTGTGGGCTCTCCTGCCCCTGTTTCAGATTCATACAGAATTATTTCAGGCCAAGTTTTCTTTTAACTTTGTTTCAGGGGCCTCATCCAAGACAGCAAATGGATGAGTGAAAGTCCCCATGTCTACAAATTGAGCTGTGGGGAAGGATATGTGTTCAGGTGCTCATGTAGCACCATGTGTGAGCTCAACGTTTGAAGCTTCTGGGTGTTTGAACCCTGGATCCCGTGTTTATGAGCCCCAAAATCATGGGAAATCATTTCACCTCTTTGTGCCTCATTTTTTTTTATCACTAAAGTGTGACGATCATAGACCTGCATCAGTGGGAGAAGGTAAGGGTTAAATGAGATAGGTCCTAGAATGTGCTTAGGCCAGGGATGGCACATTGTAAGAGGTCTTAATAAGCATTAGCTATTATTATCCTCCCTCTCTCCCTCCCTCTCCCTTAAGTTTCTTCTTAAGCCCTGGAATTGGCCTGTTCCTGTGAATGACCCCCAATACTGCTCCCCTTATGGTGTTCTACTCTGTGCCTTTACCGGGTGGCTGACTGCATGTTCTAGGAATAGGCAATGATACCACCAAAGGCATCTAACCCTCGTATGTGATAACATTAGAAACTGAGTCACAGTGCCCAGATACAAAGCAAAAGAAAGCATCCCATTGGAAAGTGAGTCACTTGGAACCACCCGGTGGAGAACATCAGCAGCCCTATGTGATATTCTCCTAAAATAGCATCACACTCACCTGGGAATTTGATATCATTTCAGGGTTGCAGCCAAGAGCCAGTTATAGTAGCAGCAACCCAAGCACAGACAGGGTTAGCATGCCTGGGCAGAGATGTTCGAGTGAATACACTGGCTCAGGCTAGAATTCACTCTAGTACAGCAGCTCTGGTCAGGGGAACTGAGCCAGGCAGCCTTGATTCCTATTGATTCATCAGCTGTGCAACATGGCAGATTATTTAACCTGTCTGGACCCCAATATTTATCTAGCATCTATCAAACAGAGATAATAGTACCTACCTATATCATGCTGGGCTTTTAGGGGGAGGGAGGGGTACTGGCAATTGAACCAAGGGGCTCTTCACCACGGAGCCACATTCCTAGATCCCCAGCCCTTATTTTATTTATTTATTTTGGTACCAAGGATTGAACCCAGAGGCGCCCAACCACTGATCCTCCTGCCTCAGCCTCCCGAGCTGCTGAGATTATAGGTGTGCACCACCTAACCCGGCTATCTTATTTTCAATTTTGAGACAGATTCTCACTGAATTGCTTAGGGCCTCACTAAGTTGCTAAGGCTGGCAACTTGTGATCCTCCTGCCTCAGCCTTCAGAGTTGCTGGAATGACAAGCCTGTGCCACCATGCCTGGCTTCATGCTGTTTTAAGAGGATAAAAAGAGTTAACATATATACAAGGTTTTGAACAATGCCTGGCATACAGTAAGCACTCTTATACAAATGTATGTCAGACTCAAGTAGAGCATGCACCCGTAATCCCAACTACTCGGGAGACTGAGGGAGGATGATCACAAGATTGAGGTCAGCTTCAGCAACTTAGTGAGACCCTGTATCAAAATGAAAAAATAAAAAGGGCTGGGGGATATAGCTTAGCAGTAAAATACCCCTGGATTCAATCCCCAGTATCGCAAAAAAAAAAAAAAAAAAAAAAAAAAAGGAGGATGTAATGCTCTGGATTCATCCACAACTAAACAGCAATGGAAAGGAAATTTAGCTATCAAGGAGAGACAGATGGAGAGGATGACCCCAAATCTCCTAGGCAGCTGTGTGGCTGTGTGGTGAGGGACAAGATAGCTGAGTGCCAAACCGTGGTCCTAGTGCTTTACTGAAGAGGTTGCCTTCTTATCTTGTTGAGCCACCTGCAGCCAGTAGGGCTGGTCAGCTAGGGGAGCAAGGATAAAGAAGCCCCACTGGGCTATTGGGGATAGTTATTGGGAGGTACTTAAGGTAGGGGCTTTCATTCCACTTAAAACATCTCGGAAGAAGACCGGCTGATATTTGCATATGACTTAAACATCATTTGCCCCATTATTTTTTTCCACTAGCTTTTAACTCAGAGATTACATTAAAATAAGCTCTAAAAGCCTCCCCGGCCCATCACACCTCTGCAATTTCCATACCATGCTAGTGTCAAAGCCGTGGTCAAAGGTGCTACCCGTGGGTGCTTCAAAATAAGCCTGCAGAGTCTGCTGTTTGTGTCCCCTCTGTCCGTGGCTTCATGGCAGTGAACCGCCAATTCTCAGGTTTCAAACTCCTTTCAGTTGGACATTTTGGCAAAGGCTTCCTTCCTGTGTCACTGGCATTTCCTGGCACCCACTCTTGTTAAATTCATTGGCTTGAAGCAGCGGTAGAGCGTGATGATGAAAAGCTAAGGGCTTGACAATCAGGCAAGAGTTCAAACCTGCTTTCATTACTTTCTGGCTATGAGTTTAGGCAAATTCTCTTTCTCTAAAGCCTTACTTTCCTCCTCCTGCAGGAATCACCTGCATTTCCCAGCGCTGATGTGGGGATAGCAGGCGATAAAGGAAAAGTGCTTAGCACATACCTGGCAGAGTAGCTTGGGATGAGATGGAGTTATTCTTAGCAGGCGGAGGAGAGCAGAGCTGGGCCCTGCAGCTGCTCTTTCAAATTCCCACCCTCCTTCCCCCTCCTCCCAGTCACCAGGTTTTAGAAGCAAGATAATTACTAATGTGTTGAAATCTGGGTGGGGCACAGGTATATTTAAAATTACAAATGGGCTGTGACAAACTATTTCATCTGTGCAGATTGTAAGGCACCAGGTACCTACCAGAAAGCAAATAATTATTTCCATTTTGTGAAATAATTGGGACTGGAGCTGGGAGTGCCCTGTGGGGTGGGGACATACTATGGCTGTTGCTGATCTGGGGAAGAACTTTAGCCCACCCATGTGGAGGAGAAGGTTGACCCCTCACTATTCCCTGTGCTCCAACTGGGTTCCTTGCAGGGGCTGGCAATGATGGAGCCAGAAGCAGTGGGTACTAGGATTTGTTTTGGGAACCAGGGAAACTAGACTCTAAACTAATCATTATACTATTCTTGCAAAATAAAGCAAAACAAAAACACAAATAGCAAAAAACAAAAACCCCAAGCAGAGCCTCCTTACCTCCAACTGAGATCACAGAAACAGTTCCTACATGACCTTTTCCAGGGCTGGACTGAGCTCTACTTGGATTCTAGGCAGGAACAAAACAGATCTTCAGGCCCTGCGGCTCAAAGGAAAAGCAGTCCTTATCTTTTTGAGGTCAGCCTCCTCCCATCTTGTCTAGCTGTATTGATATCAAATGAAGGCCACAAAAGGGTCAAATGGCCCATGCTTATCTTAGCCCAAGGCAGACTTCCTTGACTGAAAGAGAGCATTTAGCCAGGCCACTCTCCACCGTTTTCATGTGAACCAGATTTTTTCCCCTGGATTTCCCTGGGGCAGCTGGCCAAGAACCCCTCAAAGTCCTTTCCCCTCAGAAGTGCCAAGTTTCATCCACTTGGTTGCATGACACTTGGTGTAACATAGCTAAATGGTGTGTCCTGTGTCACATTGTCTAATGTCTATTAGAGCTCTCTGTGGAGTGGGAGGAGGTAGAGCGAAAGGGAAATTGGGAAGAGAAGAAAAAGCAAAATTCCCTGTTGACACTTTTCTTTCTTTTTCTTTTTGGTGTAAGGGATTAAATTTCTTTTTGGTGTAAGGGATTAAATTAAACCTGCTAAATATACACCCCACCACAGAGTTACACCTTCAGCCCCTCTCCATGGTGTTGTTTTTTGTTTTCTTTTTTTCCCCAGCCCTGTTTTTTTGAGACAGTCTCACTAAATTGCCCAGAGTAGCCTTGAACTTGTGATTTTCCTGCCTCAGCCTCAGAAGTAGCTGGGATTACAGGTGTGTGCCCCACGCACAGCAAATGTGTGGCATTTCTACACAGGGCTGTAATCATGAACACACATATATTACCTGCTTTGAAAACATTATATGTGTGTGTAGATATAACATATGAAATATAAAATATATATATATACACACACTTTTTTTGTTGTTGTTACTAGAGGTGCTTTACTACTGAGCTACATTCTGTAGCATGGAGCATGGTTGGGTTCTTTGTCTCATGAATTTTTTTTTTGGTACTGGGGATTGAACTCGGGGGTACTCGACCACTGAGCCACATCCCCAGCCCTGTTTTGTGATTTATGTAGAGACAGAGTCTCACTGAGTTGCTTAGCACCTCGCCGTTGCTGAGGCTGGCTTTGAACTCATGAGTCTCCTGTCTCAGTCTCCCAAAGTGCTGGGATTACAGGACTGCGCCACTGCACTTGGCACATAGGTTGATTTTTTTAAAGCCTTTTTGTAAGTTTCTTAGCGAGTATCTGCAGGTGCTGTTTGTGCTCTACTACCCAGGGGCCCATCTCCCTATCCTCCCAGCCTTATCTCTTGCTCCTGATATCAGTTCCCAAGTCCTTTTTAAATTTTATTTTGAGATGTGGTCTTACTAAGTTGCCAAGGTTGACCTTGTACTTGAGATCTTCCTGCCTCAGCCTCCTGAATCTGATTGCTGATTGCTGGAATCACAGGCATGTGCCATAGCACCTGGCACAAAACTTGTGATCCTTTTTCATCCAGATTGGATTTCCCTGAAAAATCTTCAATTGATTTTTTCAATACTGGTTCCCCCACTTTCTTTCTCCATCTCCTTCTCTTTCCTAGTTCCTTCTTTGTTCACCTCCCATGGACGTTTCTGAAGGAGAGCAAATCAGCTCTCTCACTAACTGTGGAGCTCAAAGAGGTTCACATGCAAACTTGCTACAGCTTTGAATCTTGCAGAGTATTCTCATTGACAGTCAGGAAGCTCTCTGGGAACATCAAGAGAAGTCTTGAGCCACTGGCTGGTGAACTCTCTTCATGTCATTAATCCTTAAATTTACAGAGCCAGGACCATACCTCAGGGAGGGAGCAGGGCTGAGATTCAGAAGGGCCCCTGTCCTGCTGGCACAGTCCACCAGCTCTCCACAGGTCTCTGGGTCATTCAGGGAAATATCCATGGACTCAGCCCTCTCGCAGTGTTCCTGGAATATTGATATCAGGATTGAAACAGTTGGAGCTAGGGTTGTAGCTCAGTGGTAAAGTGCCTGCCTAACATGTGTGAGGCACTGGGTTTAATTCTCAGCACCACAAACAAATAAATAAAGGTCCATTGACAACTGAAAAAAATTTAAAATATAAAACTGGGCGCGGAGCCGGGCGCGGTGGCTCACGCTTGTAATCCCAGCACTTAGGGAGGCTGAGACAGGAGAATCGCGAGTTCAAAGCCAGCCTCAGCAATGGCGAGGCACTAAGCAACTCAGTGAGACCCTGTCTCTACATAAAACACAAAATAGGGCTGGGGATGTGGCTCAGTGGTCGAGTGCCCCTGAGTTCAATCCCCAGTACCA
>CM053400.1:151009873-151033983 GCA_028644305.1 Xerus rutilus
GTCTTGCTAATTTGCTGAGGTGGCCTTGAACTTGCAATCATTTGCCTCAGCCTCCTGAGTTACTGGAATTACAAGTGAGTGCCACTGTGTCCAGCTGTATTTTAAATTATATATTTCTCCTGTTTTAATGCTATATAGTATTGTAATTTGTGCATGTGTCATATTTTATTTATCCCTCCCCCTATTAAAGACTGGAGATAGATGTAACTCAGTGGAACAGTGGCCACCTGGCATGTGCAAGGCCCTGGGTTCAATCCTCAGCACACACAGACATACAAGAATCATTTAGGTTGTTCCAATTTTGCATATTAAAAATCCTAGATAAATAACATTGCATTCTCTCCATGAGCACAAATGGATATTTTTTATAGCCAATTTTCAGTCTAACTTTTGTTTTCTCTAAAGAGGGAAGACAGATAGCTACTCAGTTCATGGAATGACTGCGATGAATATGAAACTCTCTAAATATAAAATTGCTTTGTGAATTGTGACATGTCATATAAATATACAACATCATTCACAACCTACTATAGTGATTCTTATTATCTGAGTTACTGGAGCTCTCTGACCAGGTGTATTTTAGGAGACAGTTTTCTTCCAGTTATAACACTTTACCATCACAGAATAAAATTTTTAAAAATCACTTGAAAAATAAAATTCAGATATGAAGATTACATGATAGATTGTCTTGTTCAACAAGGTCTCAAAGATACAGATACACATTGTTGCAAACTGAGTTTTTTAGAAGCAGAAACAGATGGAATCTGGAGTGTAAGCTGTGTATTGGGGACCAACACCTACAGAAGAAGCTGAACTGTGGTGTAGGCCCCACAAAGGCCCATAGAGCCCTGAGTTGGGTTGAAAGGGGCTGAGTCTTTATATTCCTTCCTTGCTGGGTCAGCAAAGAAAGGTGTAAACTCAGGAGAAGTGGGGTTTGCAGCTCTGGCAGTCCTGAAAAACACAACAGCTGGAAACTATTTGCTGGCCCCTTTCCCTGGATGGGCAGCATGTCCAACCTTCCTTAAAAGGTCTCGGGTAGTGTGTCTCCATGATCACCACTGCCCAGCCCTCCTATTGTTATTCTCTGTGGACATTTTGGTGGCATATTCCTGTCATAATAGCTATTGGGTAGGTTGAGGCAGGAGGATTGCTAGTTCAAGGTCAGCCTGGGCAATTTAGTGAGATCCTGTCTCAAAACAAAAAATGAAAAGAGCTGGGGATGTGGCTCAGTGGTAGAGCATCCCTGGATTCAAACCCCAGTATCACAAACAAAACAAAACAAATTTTAGATAAAATAAACTTAATAGTTTATTTTGAGCAAAGAATGATTCATGAATTGGGGAGTACTCAGAATCAAGTGAGTCGAGTCAGAGGGCTCCACATCAGCAGGCTGCTGTGCAAAGGAGACAAAGAAAATGGACTTGATTGATTTAGAGTGGAAAGGCTCTGATTAGGGGTTAGTTGGTGGTTTCTGATTGGTAAAGTATATAGTTTTATTTTACTGTTTACATTGGGCTCTGGTTTGCTTATCTTAGAACCCAAAATACTGGGACTGATTCAGTCTACTAGCTTCCTTTTTGTTTTTTTGGGACTGGGATTGAACTCAGGGATGCTTAACCACTGAGCCACATCCCAAGCCCTCTTTAGTTTTTATTTTGAGAGAGGATATTGTTAAGTTGCTTAAATCCTCTCTAAGTTGCTGAAGCTCACCTCGAATTTGTGATCCTCCTGTCTCAGTCTCCCTAGTTACTGGGATTATAGGCATGCACCACTGTGCCTGATGGGGATTGTCTGAATTTAATGGCCTCTCTGTTTGGTTGTGGCTTTTTTTTTTTTTTTTTTTTGGTACCGGGGATTGAACTCAGGGGTACTGGACCCTATTTTGTGTTTTATGTAGAGACAGGGTCTCACTGAGTTGCTTAGCTCCTCGCCGTTGCTGAGGCTGGCTTTGAACTCATGATTCTCCTGTCTCAGTCTCCCAAGTGCTAGGATTACAGGCCTGCACCACTACACCTGGCTTGTTAGGCTGTTTTTTAAACAACTATTACCCTTTTTTTCAACCTCTCATTTGTGACCAAGTCATGGTATCAGGCTGATTGAAGAAAGATTTTTTTTCTTGATCCTCTCATTTTAATTGCTCTAATCACTATTTGGTGTACCATTAATGGGTACACATTTAAGACTTTGAGAGAATACAATGCATCTGGAAAATTACAATGACAACTATACCAGGAGTTTAATACCAAGAGACTGGAGTATGCTGAGGTCTCCCAAAACCAAACTAGTTGAAAATCAAACAAATGAACCAGTAGATGTTCCCAACCTATTTTAACCAGGTGGTCTGTTTGTTAATTTCTTGCGATTGAGTTTCTATAATACCAAAGACATTTATCTAGGTACAAAAGGAGTCATTAGTTGCTACACATATTACCAGAGTCCTAGGCCACAGCTCTGATTCTGCAGGCTCCACAAAACCAGATCTGACTGCCTGCCACCCTGAGAGTCCAATCAGAGACACCAGTGGTGGTGAAGTAGGAAAGAAATGTATTCAGTATGGCCATACAGGAAGAACCGGTTGGGGAGGGAACCAGCATCCTAAGTCCTGCCTTAAGGGTACTGACATTAGCTCTAGGATTGTCCAGGAGAAGGACAAAATCAGGGCCCACTGATATGCATAGTAATCAGTCTTGGTCAAACTATGGTCTGGTTGATCACTATCTCAGGTCTGGTTCTGTGGGATCCTGATGGTGCTGCAAAGATTGTTATTGCTGTAGGGGAGCAATTCATTTTCCATCACGAAGTAATCTACCTACAAGACTGGCTGTTCCTGAAACCTGTGATAAGCTGAGGAGAAGGTGACTTTAAGAGAAATCAGTTCTGAGGGACAAAAATGGAGTTAGGCGGGTGCAGTGCTGCATGCCTGTAATCCCAGCAGCTGGGGAGGCTGAGGCAGGAGGATTGTGAGTTCACAGCCAGCTTCAGCAACTTAGCAAGACCATGAGCAAATCAGTGAGACTTTGTCTCTAAATAAAATATAAAAAGGACTAGGGATGTGGTTCAGTGGTTAAGTGCCCCTGGGGGTTGAAACCTTGGTACCAAAAAAAAGAGTTAGGACAATGACTGAATCCTCTTTCACACAGACTCCTCCTTATTCATCTAATAGATAGTCCGATGCAACTGTATTACCTAACACTATTTGAGTAAGAGAATTCAGAGATTTTTTTTTTTTTTTTGGTACTGGGGATTGAACTCAGGGGCACTAGACCACTGAGCCACATCCCCAGCCCTATTTTGTGTTTTATGTAGAGACAGGGTCTCACTGAGTTGCTTGCTTAGCGCCTCGCTGTTGCTGAGGCTGGCTTTGAACTGGCGATCCTCCTGTCTCAGCCTCCCTAAGTGCTGGGATTACAGGCTTCAGCCACCATGCCGGGCTGAATTCAGAGATTTTGCCTGGCATCTATAGCCTTAGCTATAGAACCAACCGTAGTAGCCAAAGACAAATTTCTGATCATGTTTTATTTGTATTCACCCTCAAACCCTGGGGAAAAGGAGCTAACAAATGATGCCTACCCAGTAGTGTTGAAATCTGCTAGAAGCTTTCATTTTCACAGATGATGCAAGTTCAGAGGAATGGATTAATATTTAGCTTCTGATTGGGTATGGAGTAACAGTGGCACCATCAAAATCGCTAGTCTCCATTGGCCTATGGATCTCCCTTCATCAAGAAATAAAATGGAAAGCTAGCCTCAGCAATGGCAAGGCACTAAGCAACTCAGTGAGACCCTATCTCTACATAAAACACAAAATAGGGCTGAGGATGTGGCTCAGTGGTTGAGTGCCCCTGAGTTCAATTTCCAGTACCCAAAAAAAAAAAAAAAAAAAAAGAAAAGAAATGGAATGGCTCAAGCATATGGCTAAATTAAATCCTCCACAGATAAATATGTTCCCTGGGGATACACATAAGGTTTCTCCTTGGGTGACTTCATTCATGGAACCATTGTTTGGAACAGAAGCATTTTTAGTTTCTTTTTTTTGGTACCAGAGATTGAACTCAGGGGCACTCAACCACTGAACCACATCCCCAGCCCTATTTTGTGTTTTATGTAGAGACAGGGTCTCACTGAGTTGCTTAGCGCCTCGCCGTTGCTGAGGCTGGCTTTGAACTCAGGATTCTCCTGTCTCAGCCCCACAAAGTACTGGAATTACAGGCATGCTCTACCGCGCCCGGCTGCATTTTTAGTTTCTAATCAAGAGACTAATGCTGAGTTAGAAGGCTGCCAAAGTGCATAGGTAGATAGGTATTCTTGCAAATAGCTTGATCTAAGTTCCTTTTCAACATAGTCAGCAGATCTGTTCATCCCATTCCACGATTGGGTTAGATTAAAACAAGGAATAAGAATAAATGGGGGAGGGGCTGGGGCTGTAGCTCAGTGGTAGAGCGCTTGCCTAGCATGTGTGAGGCACTGGGTTCAATCCTCGGCACCACATATAAATAATAAGTGAATAAAATAAAGATCCATCAACAACTAAAAAAATACTTAAAAAAAAATAAATGGAGGAGGAGATGGGCATGGTGGAATGAGACGGACATCATTACCCTATGTACATGTATGATTGCAAAATGGTGTGACTCTACATCATGTACAACCAGAGAAATGAAAAGTTGTGCTCCATTTGTGTACAATGAAATGAAATACATTCTGCTGTCATGTATAACTCATTAGAAAAAAATATATTAAAAAAAAGAATAAATGGGTCTAGAGGCTGGGGATATAGCTCAGTTGGTAGAGAGGGCTTGCTTAGCATTCACAAGGCCCTGGGTTCCATCCCCAGCATTACCTAAAAAATAAACAATTAAAAAAAAAAATGAGTCTCTAACAATCTAAACAGATGGTTGCATTCAGAATTCTAGTAAATCAATCACAAGGTAGAGTAAAGGATCTCCAAGGTTGTACGTGTATTTTGGCTTAGCATTGCAAAATCTAGAATTCAGTTTAATTTCCTGCAGCAGCTATTGACTATGAGATTCTAAGTATGGACTGTCGTTATCATGCACAGATAAAAAGGAAGAGGAAGAAACAGGAGAGAAAAAGGAATATGGCTTCAGGAGAGGAAGCTCTTCATTTTTTACCGTGGGAAAGCTGCATACACTCATGATGCCATCTACTTTCGGGGAAGGAACTCCCTGGTCAACTTCACCTTGAGGTCTCCAACTCGTAAAAGTTCTGAAAGTTTGGAGGAGCCCCCTTGACCAGAGACACATGGATCCAAGGCTCTGGGCCCTGAAACTTTCTTTGCAGCAGTGTGAGTGGTGAGAACTTGGTATGATCCTTTCCAATGAGGCTCAGAGACAGTCTTTCTTTGGTATCTTTTCTGAAAGACCAAATATCCTGTTCTAGGTGATGGAAAATTTGATCACCAATTAGTGGGTCACAGAAAATATCTTTTTTTTTTTTTTTTTTTGGTACCGGGGATGGAACTCAGGGGCACTCGACCACTGAGCCACATCCCCAGCCCTATTTTGTGTTTTATGTAGAGACAGGGTCTCACTGAGTTGCTTAGCGCCTCGCCATGGCTGAAGCTGGCTTTGAACTCACAATTCTCCTGTCTCAGCCTCCCTAAGTGCTGGGATTACAGGCTTGTGCCACCGCGCCCATCTCAGAAAACATCTTTTTAATGAGGAAAATGTGCTTTGGCATAATGTGTGAAGGCCTGGCAATTCTGAGCCATGTCAAAGGTTAGAAGTATGGGGGATACATGAGGTTCTATCATTAAGGCACAGTTCTTCTAGGTATTCTTAGTAGGTGTCAGCTTGTGCTTTCCAGCAGGACTATCCCAATTGTCATTAAAACCAGTGGTAGCCAGGCGCAGTAGTGCATGCCTATAATCCTAGAGGCTCGGGAGGCTGAGACAGGAGGATCATGAGTTCAAAGCCAGCCTCAGCAAAAGCATGGTGCTAAGCAACTCAGTGATACCCTGTCTCTAAATAAAATACAAAATAGGGCTGGGGATGTGGCTTAGTGGTCAAATGCCCCTGAGTTGGTACGAAAAAAAAATCCCTGGTACCAAAAAAAAAAACAAAAACCAGTGGTAAATTTTTTGGCTATAGAATGCTTGGTGCAGCAGCACATGCCTGTAATACCAGTAACTCAGGAGGCTGAAGCAACTTTGAGGCCAGTCTGGGCAAATTAGTGAGACACTGTCTCAAGATAAAATTTAAAAAGAGCTGTGGATATAGCTGGGTGGTAGAGCACTCCTGGGTTCAATACCTGGGAAGATTATTTTTTTCTGGTCAGGGAAATCTAGTAGATTCAATTAGTTGAGCCAATTTTAGTTTTAGAATGCCTTTGTTCATTCAAGAAAAGACAGGTCTGTGCTAAGGCCCGAACCCAGATCAGAAAAACTTTAATCCTAACAAATAGAATGGAGACATCTTATGTATCTTAGCACAGGTCTGTGCTAAGGCCAGAACCCAGATCAGAAAAACAAAGGCATTCTAAAATTCATTCAACCTTTCCAGAAGACTGAGGATGACAAAGACAATGATAGTGCTGTCCTTTTTACCATCCCAAACTATGGAAGGTGAGGACTGCCTCTCTGTGCCATTGCAAGGCTATGTGGCCTTTGATTCTGTCACTACTCACCAGTCCTAGCTGATGTTTTAGGAAAGTCTGAATCTGAAATGTTAAAATCTTTGGGAATATATACAAGATGTCTCCATTCTATTTGTTAGGATTAAAGTTTTTCTGATCTGAGTTCTGGCCTTAGCACAGACCTGTCTTTTCTTGAAGTGAAGCTGCTGAGTCTGTTAGTCCTAATCACTTTCAGGGCTACAGGAGTTTTGTGTGTATACAGCAAGCCTCCTGGATTTCATAGCTGGCTTTCACTCTTAGATGCTCGTTACCTTTCTGCAGTACATTGACAGCACTTAGCAAGACACCCAATCCCATTGTCCTTGTATCTGTCCTTCTTTCCGAGACTCAAATGCCTGATACATTGCACCTGCTCAGATGTCCACTTCCATTGGTGCATACTTCCAGTTCACCCCAGAGAAAGATTTAACAACTGAATGGCCACCTGCGCTAGTGGTGTCTGAGCTATACCTGCCACCATGATGGGGTCATCATGGGCAGCCTGTTGGTGTGTGGTCCACTTCCCAAACCTCACCTTATTACCTGCTTTTTTGGACCATACCTAGCATCCACTATAGCAGGTTAGAGTCTCTGCAAGTTTGGGGTACAAGGCATTTATTAGAGATCAGCACTTGTAAAAGGGTGTGAGAGCAAGCAGGACTGTACTGAGGAAGAAATTAACTATTATGTCAGCCCAACCAAGCCTTTGGCAAACTAGTGGGAAAACCTGGAGCAAGCATTGCTTGTTGGAGTTTCCCTAGGCCAAAATGGCTGCACCTTTTATCTCTGCTGTTCCCCAGCTTCCTTAGTCATTGGCTGACCTGGAAAGGTCATGACCTCAGATGAAGCAACTGAGAACCTTCAAGGAACTGACAACTGAAGGCTGTTGATTGACCACACTTGCTACAGCTGGGCAGCATGCTGTTCTTTGAAGGAGGATTTTGATGACACATCAGTGTCTACCATATCTTTGGGGTCATATTCCTCATACCAAACTCTGCTTTAAATAGAAAAAATTGACAAAAGGTCATTCCAGTTGCAAACCAATTGTAGAATACCATAAAACTAGAATAGAAGTCTAGCAGCATAAGTCTCTTCCTGAGATAGGAAAAGAAGGATGGGAGGTCATTTACTCATGCATACTTTTAGGGAAATAAACCCCACCTTTTTGCAATTTCTTTATTACAATATGGATACTCCTGAAGAATAGTGGTTTATATTTCCCTTTTTAAGTCTCCTAGATGAAAATCTTGAATGATTTTTCCTTTCCAGTCTCATTGGAAAAACAGAGTCATCTGGTAAACCCTGTTACTAATACACAGTTAAACTGTACAAAGCTAAACTCATCTCGCATGACTGTCATGGGTTCTCTCTGAGGAGCTGAGTCACATATACAAATGTAATCTCCCTTAGAAGGAAAATAGAAACATGGAAAATGAGAGGAAGCTTCATTGTTAAAGACCCAGTAGGAAGGGAGTTTGGAGGTTAGCCATGATCTGAACTCCTAAGGTGCTAAACTGGTCACATGATTTCAGCTGCCAACAAGTATGTGTTTAGCAGTACTGCCTCTGAGGTGTCACAGTTCCTGAGGGGACTCAGAGGACCCCAGGGAATCAGTCCCTCAAGGTCACATTGCTCATTTCTGGCAAAACTGGGGCTAAAGCCCAGACCTTCTAACTCCTACTATAGGACCAGTTCCTCTCTTTAGCACTCAGTGATGTGTCCAGTGTACTCATTGATACAAAGAAAGCAAAAATGGCAGCTGCTTTTTTTGCTGCTTTTCACGACCCCACTCTACTCTCAAGAACCCCGTAGCAGATGCTGTGTGTGCAGGGGTGTCTGGGTGTGCTTTCTGCCCACAGGCCACAGCTTCTCTATCAGAGCCACTTTACCTGTGCGCATAAGAGAGCCTCGTGTGCCTGGGGAGTCTAGATGTCCCTATTCCTCAGCAGTCCTTAATTAATGGCTGGCAGGTTTGGAGATGTAAGTATTTCTACCTCCTTGCCTCCCGGGAGACAACTCTTGAGATGAGACCTACTCTGTCGCCTGCTCAATATCACTTCCTTTCCTTCCTTGGTCCCTTCCCTTTCCTGACCCTCTTCTTGGTTCCTCTCATGATTTTACCCTGGGAATACTCCTTAATAAATCATTTTCATACAAGTTCTCCTTCTTTCAAATCTGCTTCTGAAGAATCCAAATGAAAAATAATCCCATCAACTCTTTCCTGAGCACTGGCTGTATGGATACGGGCCCCAGAAATCTTAGGTTAAAATCCTGGACTCACTACTGACTCATTGTTTGTCTTGGGACATGCTATTGAACCTCTTCTAAGTTTTCTTGTAAAACATGGGAAAGAATCTCTCTTTCTTCCCAGGATACTTAGTGCCTGTTTTTATGTGAGTTGTGCCAGGGGCTTGGCTACTGCCTTAGTTCACAGTTAAATCTGCAGCTAAATAACTTACCCAATGTCTATATTGAGTACTTGTGACCAGAAAGTGAAAAAATTTATTTCAAAACTTTCCTGATCACTGGGGCTAGAGAAGTAGCATTTTTCTGCATCCCTCACAGGACTAGACCGCTAAAGGGGTTTGTAAGCATTTGCTGATAGATTGGAGTCCCATAGCCAGGTGATCTCTCAGAGATTCCCAGGGGACACAGGCAGCGAAGAAACTGAACTGAAGGGAGTAAAATAGGCATGAGCCAGAGCAGCAAGTCTGGCAGGTGGAGGGGAAGAAGGTGGCCCAGGACCCTGAAGTCTTAGGGAACAGCTGAAGATTCTAGAAAAAGAGGATGGCCAGGAGGGTGGGATGGTCTGTTGGGGGTGAAACTGGTGGGAGTGCAAGCACACACAAACACTCAAGGGAGAAAAGCTTCCAAAAATGTGTAATTACTTACAAAATACCAGGGCAAAGAGACTGTCAGAGACTTGTAACAATCCTGCACACATCCTATTTGCATAGGAGCCTACATTGGCCACTTAAGATGCCTGAAATTCCTAAAATTAATCCTGCCAACAATCTTTAGGGCAAGACATCTTGAAGTCAGGTATGTGAACTTGGATAAGGAAAAAAGTTATCTCTTTGCTATCACCAAATTATAAGTATAATATCAAATTATATTTTCACTGTCATCGCACTAAAATTTTAATTATGATTTGTAGTCAATGAAATCAGCACTACCTATGACTTTGTTAACAATAGAGATCATAGATATTTTTACATAACATTATTGTTGCCGTGGATATTTCAAAATATTTATGTTTACCATATTTTAATAAGAAATTAAGAAAGCTACCAGATCTACCTGTAGATCTTATTTTTGACATATAAATGAAGAACATATATTACTACTTCACATTTTACATTTTATAGCAAGATTTCATTCTTATTGTTTTTTTTTAAGTTAATGCATTTAAAACCATTCTGAAGAGGAATCATGGAAGAAAAAAATGACCATGTTATTGAAGGTCATGGAAATAATAGTTTTTTCTTTAATTCTCTATCAGATGAGCTTCATCTATCTGTGGAACCTATAAGAAAGGGTACATGGAAAAGGTGAATTCTGAGCCGGGCGCGGTGGCTCAAGCCTGTAATCCCAGCACTTAGGGAGGCTGAGACAGGAGAATTGCGAGTTCAAAGCCAGCCTCAGCAATGGCAAGCTGCTAAGCAACTCAGTGAGACCCTGTCTCTACATAAAACACAAAATAGGGCTGGGGATGTGGCTCAGTGGTCGAGCGCCCCTGAGTTCAATCCCTAGTACCAAAAAAAAAAAAAAGAAAAGGTGAATTCTGATAAAGGAAAGAGATAAACGCAGAGAGTGGAGGACAGGGCTGTTTGGGCACAGCATCTGGGGAATCTTCAGCACCTTGGAAGGACATACTTCAAAAAGAGAAAGACAAAAGACCTGTTACAAAACACAACAAACAGACCACTTGCTTAGCTCAAAGGGGCTGGAGATAGAAGGCTGGGTCAGCCCAAACTTGGGTGTTTGTTAAAAATACAGATTCCCGGGGCTGGGATTGTAGCTCAGTGGTAGAGCCCTTGCTTTGCATGCCTGAGGCACTGGCTTGGATCCTCAGCACCACATAAAAATAAATAAATAAAGATATTGGGAAAAAAATACAGATTCCCAGCCTGGGGCGATAGCTCAGTGATAAAGCACCTGCCTAGTATGCATGATGCCCTGAGTTCAATCCCCATCATCACATAAAAAAATAAAATAAAGAACAACAATAAAATGGTATTAAAGAAATACAGATTCTCAGGTCTTGGCCGAGCATGGGAATCTGTATTTTTAACAAGCACTCCAAGTAATTTAAGAGTAAAGCTTAAGTAGGGGGTCTTGCCTATATAGGAAAGTTGGGGAGAGAAGAAACTGCTGTAGTTTTCCAGGGAGCAACTCAGCTGTCCTTGACATACTAATTTGTACCTGACTTCCAGAGACATGGAGATTTGCGACCCTTGCTGGGTTGTAATCCGGCCCCCTACTGGGGCAGGTTCACCTTCCACTCCCCTGAATTTTAATTCCTGTCATTCATGTGTGTAAGTTACCTTATTTCTCAAAGCTCAATTTTGGGGCTTTCTTCTACCTAGATGAATCTTTTTTAGTAAGTAGGTCTGAGTTCTAACTAAAATTTCTATCCAGATTTAGAAAGAGTGAGATATTTATTTATTAACTAATACTTATGTAAATTACAACATTCTAACCTTGGTGTAATTGAATGCAGGATTTTTTTTTTTTTTTTAAGAAGCTCTGAGGAGTAAATCCACCGCACAGTTCAAAGGGAGATTTAAATTGCTAATTTCCCAGCACTGGAATGTGGGGAAGGATTGTCACAGATTCCACATGAAAGCCACATATTTAACATTCCTGTGTAATAACCCTCTCTCAAATTACATTTGGGTTTGAGAAACACTAAGAATAAATTCAGCACGAGGGGGAAACTTTGTTGTTTATTTTATGGGAAATGAAAATTGATAAAGAACTTCTGCCTGCCAGGAAAAAAATCTTTTTCTTTAGTCTCCCACATTATTTTATACCATTGATCACATTGGAAATAATTTCTTTTTTCCTAGTGCTGTCTGCATTCTCTGTGTTTTGGGGCCCAGAACAAGGAAGTGAAAGGATACGTAAGAGGCACACATAATGGAAATGTAAAGAACAAGCCTATCACCAGACAATAGATGTAATTTGGAACAAAGACTTGTTTTATTTGCCTAAGGCTCAGAAAGTCATGCCAAGGGATGCTGGGAGGAACAGGTTGGGTCTCTCCTTTTCCAAACCACTTCCTTGGCTCATTCTTTTCAGGTGGCCAAAACATGGTATTTTGACTGCTAGCAGAAAGTCATTGTGATGTCTCAATGACATAATTAGTGACAATTCAACCAATTCTTCCACATACCTCAGGGACTGGGCTCAGCCCTTTATGTACACAGGCTCATTGACGCTTCACTATAATCCCTTTAGGTAGGTATTATTACTGGCCACAATTTACAGAAGGGATTTTACAGCGACTGTCATAGAGTCAGCACCTAAGGAATGGTGGCTATCATTTTAACTCATCATTACTTTCATGAATAACTTCCATATGAGGCAATAGGAAATTTTTCAATTTCAATATGAGCTTCGGAATACAAGTTCAGTTTTAGTAGCTGGAGAAAGGTAGGAAGGAGGCAGGGAGCCAGCTAAAATAAAACCAAGGCTGTGGGAAGGAAACTCAAAGGACTGTGAGGGTGATTAGGAGACAACTAGTTTGTCTGAATTAAAGAGTTTGTTCACAGGCTTATTTGGAATCATAGGTGATGATCTAATTACTTCTGAAAGGTTCCACCTCTCAACACTGTCCTCTTGGCAATTAAGTTCCAACAGGAGTTTTGAAGAAGTATTCAAACCATGGCAGTAGGAATAGACCCCCACTCCTGAAATCATTTAATGAGTCATCAAATTAAAGAACTAGCAGTTTAGCTGGGTGCAGTGGCGCACATTTGTAATCCCAGCACTTTGGGCGGTTTAGATAGGAGAATCGCGAGTTCAAAGCCAGCCTCAGCAACTCAGTGAGACCTTGTCTCAATAAAAACACAAAATAGGGCTGGGATGTGGCTCAGTGGTTGAGTACCTCTGAGTTCAATCCTCAGTACCAAAAGAAAAGAAAAGAAAAAAACTAGCAGTTTATATTCTGATATTTATAAAGAGATTGCTCAAGCCAGGCGTGGTGGCTTGAGCACTATAATCCCAAACCTGTAATCCCAGCACTTTGGGAGGCTGAGACAGGAGAATTGCGAGTTCAAAGCCAGCCTCAGCAACCGAGAGGTGCTAAGCAACTCAGTGAGACCCTGTCTCTACATAAAACACAAAATAGGGCTGGGGAATGTGGCTCAGTGGTCGAGTGCCCCTGAGTTCAATCTCTAGTACCAAAAAAAAAAAAAAAGATTGCTCAGATCAGCAAAATAATTTTATAGTTCTTAACCACATGCACAAAAAGTTGTGCAACTTTTCCTTGCTGGACCTAAAGACCAAAAGTATTAGCAGATGAGGAAAAGGTGTGTTATATCTTAACAGTTAAATAATGTTTCCAAGTTTGAATGAATTTGTTTTATTTTAGAATACAATCACATAAAATGATCAGGTTGCCCTTTTTAAAAAAATTTTTTTAGTTGTAGATGGACATAATATCTTTATTTATTTTTATGTGGTGCTGAGGATTGAACCCAGTGCCTCATGCATGAGAGGCAAGCGCTCTACCACTAAGCCACAATCCCAGCCCGATCAGGTTGCTTTTTGATAATGAATGGAAAACATTTGCTCATGTGTTTCCATCCACAACACCAAGTTATTCCATTTAATTTCTTCATAATTTATTGTACCCAGCAAATTGACAGGTATAGAGGGAGACTATTATTTCCTCCCTGGTTACAAGACATGTGTTTATCGAAAGAAAACTTCAGGCAACTTGGGAGGCTGAGGCAAAAGGATTGCAAGTTAAAAGCTAGCCTTAGCAACTTTGTGAGACCCTGTCTCAAAACAAACAAACAAAAAACAAAATGTAGCTCACTGGGGAATTAACTCAGTGGCAAAGCAACCCTGGGTTCAATCCCCAGGACCAAAAAAGAAAAGGTGGAAAAAAAAGAAAGAAACTTAAGTTTATCATACCTTTTATTTAGCTGTCCAAAATGAAGAAATAGGGTCTAAATTCCAACTGTAAGATTTATGCATGCTTACTTTCATGTTGCCAATTTTATTTTCATTTATGTCCCATTACTGTTTCTCTCTCTCTTTTGGTACTGGGGATTGAACTCAGGGGCTCTTGACCACTGAGCCACATCCCCAGCCCTATTTTGTGTTTTATGTAGAGACAGGGTCTCACTGAGTTGCTTAGTGCCTCGCCGTTGCTGAGGCTGGCTTTGAACTCGCAATTCTCCTGTCTCAGCCTCCCAAAGTGCTGGGATTACAGATGTGTGCCACCGCACCTGGCTCTGTTTCTTTCTCTTTCTTAATTCACTCTTTTCCTTCTAGGTTGTAGTCACTTCCTTCACTTTGGTAGTGCATGTGTATTTTCTCAGTGAACCTACTGGTATTAATAAACCATTTTGGATTGGGTATTGTAAAGTCTAATTTGGAAATGTATTTTTTTTTTTTTTGGTACTGGAGATTGAACTCAGGGGCACTTGACCACTGAGCCACATCCCAGCCCTATTTTGTGTTTTATGTAGAAACAGGGTCTCACTGAGTTGCTTAGCGCCTTGCCATTGCTGAGGCTGGCTTTGAACTCATGATTCTCCTGTCTCAGCCTCCCTAAATGCTGGGATTACAGGCTTGTGCCACCGCGCCCGGCTTGGAAATGTATCTTATGATCATTATCATAATTAAAACTATGTAGTAACCATGATTTCAAAACATCCTCCCCTCATTATCTCTAACCTTAAAACTTGTGAGGTGCTAAAATCAGTCCCACTTAACAGGCTAGTACTTGATATTTCCTCAGGCTCATATGACTAGTAAATAATGTAGTCATGGAATTTATTTATTTATACAATTGTGGATTTGGTAGTGTTATATAAATGATTTAATGTTGTGGGATTTTAATATCTTATATGTTTATATGTCTTATATGTTTTTTTTACAGTATGAACTAGGTATGCTGAGTTGATACTTTTAGGGTGCTATTAATGTCAGGGATTGTTTTAGTGTGATCTGGTGTTTAGCTTCAGCATCAGCTTTTAAAAACTACAGTTAAAAAGGTTTTTCTTTGGGGGGCTGGAGTTGTAACTCAGTGATAGAGCACTTGCCTGGCATGTGCAAGGCACTGGGTTAGATTCTCAGCACCGCATATAAATAAATAAGATAGAGGTTCATTGGCAACTAAAAAACAAAAAAAAATTAAAAAAAGGCTTTTCTTTGTGTGTATTTAATTTTTTCCCACATTTTTTATTGGTGCATTATAGTTGTACACATTTAAAAAGTTTTAAAAATGTGTGTGTGTTAGCAGAAAACAGGTTGTGATTGCTCTTCAGATGCTACTTATGTGTAGTATCTTCAGCAGTTTTTTCCTGGAGGCTCAGGGTTCACTGTCATCTCTAAGGCTTTGCCCTGCTAGAGCAGAGAAGTGAGGCCCTCTAGCTCACCAAGCTGAGATTCAGGATCATCTCCCTTGGACCTAATTCACCAAGTGCCTCTGTTCAGATAACTTGCCTACTACCTTTTTGAGACTCAATTCTCTTTTTTGTATTCCAATTCTATTCATAAAAATGATAATGTGCTTGGCTAAGTGGTGCACACCTGTAATCCCAGGGGCTCAGGAGGGTAAAGGAGGTTAGGTTAAGAGGATCCTCAGTTCAAAGCCAATCTTAGCAACTTAGTGAGACTCTTGTCTTGAAATAAAAAGTAAAAAGGGCTGGGGATGTGGCTCAGTGGTTAAGCACCCCTAGCTTCAATACCCCCCAAATGATAATAATCACTATAACTAGCATTTTATGGGGAGTCATTATGCCAGGGGAGTCATTATGCCAGGTGCTTGCTTAAATGCATTGTATGCATTATCTTACTGAATCCTCCTAATAAGCCTACTGTGGGGTTCACAGAGGAGAAAATTGAGCTTCAAACACATTAGCAAGTTGGCAGAGCCAGGCCCACTGGACTTGTGCACAAAGTCCATGCCTCTGTCAAGTAATGTCTACAGCCTTGCTGAGTTCTTGAGTTCATGCTTCCTCTTGATAATCAGAAAACTCTCATGCCCCCTAGACAATCAGTTATGCCAAGAATATTTTATCAGTTGTTAATTTCTATAAATTGTAATAAACAGTGTCAACTCCTGCCCATGTCACCCTTATCCAAAAAGATACTATCGTATTAATTTTACTTTTCAGAATACATCCCTCGCTCTCCTAGTTGAAACCCCTTTACCATAGATTCCAGGTCCCACATCCTGCATAACTTCTGCTGCAGATCAGTTTAGGACTAAATTCCTATTGCTGAGCTTCAGGCCAGGAGCCAGGAACCTTCTCGTAGCTCAGTTTCTGCTGGAATATCTTTTCACTATGCTCTGCTTACTTGCACCCCTCAATGTCCTTTCATACAACGCCTGACATCTGCTTCCTACATCTTCTGGACACCATGTTGTATTAATTGGTCTGAACATCTCTCAGACCTTGTAGTTCTTACCAGCCAGGTTCCCTCAACTCTCCATTTTTCTCTCATCTTCATCCCTATGATGGTGGCCTTGCTTCCTTGGGTTTGGATAGCATCCTTCATTTTCTTTCAATTCATAAACAAAGACGAGTTGATATGACCAAGTTCTATGCATGAAGCACCTGACCTCTCTAGCCTCAAGTTCATCCCACACAATTTTTAAATTATCAGCCTGTTTTAGTTCAGTTCAGTTCAACATGTATTTATCAAACAGGAGCGTGTTCCATGTCTTCAAGGAGCTTACAGTCATTTGGGGTATGGTTGTTGTTGGTGGAGTGATTGTCAAAAACATGAAGGGTTTGGGATTTTTACCTTGCTTGCAAGCTAGCAAGTTAGTTTGCCATATTTTAACGCATACTGGTTTAAGACACAAGTCTGTCAGAGAAGAGGACCTTCTTGCTCATGGCAGGCAGGCAGCCTGAGCATGAGCATCAGCATTTTTATGTCAGCTGCCCTTGCCCTCTAGTCCCTTAGGTATGGTGTAGACAGACTTGGGCAGATGCCTAGACACAGTGGGTTGTTGCACGAGAGAAACTCTGAGCTCAAGGAACTGGAATTTTACCTAAACGCATGTGCCATACTAACATGAGACGGTAATAACACTGGAAACTGAATGCGGGATCTGAGAGAACTCTGCTACCTTCGTAACTTTTCTGTAAATCTAAAATTATTCTAAAATAGATACTTGTAAGTTTTTCAAAAGCTTATCTGCCCTTTGTTCTGAAGGGAGATTCTATCCCTATCTTCTAACACTGTTTGTTATACAAACATTCATGAAAAGAGGACCCAGAACAAAATGAGAAATGCAAGCCATTCATGGAGTCCTTGTCTCCCAATAATATCTACTCTTCTGTCTACATTGTCTTGGCTTCTGGTGAATTTTCCCACTCTGCTGAGCACTCTGATTGACCTGACTGGTAGTCAGCTCTCTGTCGCTCTAATACATCTGAGATTCATCAAATTATGACAAGAAAGGGTTTATTTTGGCTCACAGACTTAGAAGTCAGTTGGCCCCAAAGCTTTGGGGCGAGTGGCCAGGCAGACTTTATGATAGGGAGTATGTAGTGGAACAATCTGCTTACCTCACGGTGGGTGGGAAGGAGAGAGAGGGAGAGAGCACGAGACTGAAGTCCCACACTGTCCCCCCCTTTTGTTTTGCTTTTGTACTTGGGATTGAACCCAGGGGCACATAACCACCGAGCCACATCCCCAGCCCTTTTTGTATTTTTTAAAATTTTGAGACAGGGTCTCACCAAGTTGCTTAGGGCCTTGCTAAATTTCTGAGGCTGGTTTTGAACTCACAGTCCTTCTGCCTCAGTGTCATGAGCGGCATAGCATGGACATGGCATATGCTCCTTACACTCAGCTTCCTGAGCTGCTGGGGTTACAGGCATGAGCCATCGTACCTGGCCATGATCTCCTTTGAGGATATGCCCCTAGTTACCTAAAAACTTTGCACTATGCCCCATCTCTTTAAAATTTCTGCCATCTTGCCATGTGGTCCATATTCTGGGTTGAATCCTCACTACCCACCCCACAAATAATAATAATAATAAACTCCACCACCTTCCAATAGTACCATACTGGAGAACAAGATTTTTTTTTTGCACTGGGGGCTTGAACTCAGGGCCTTGCACAAGTGCTCTAGCATTGAGCTACATCCCAAGCTCTTTTTAATTTTTTTATTTTGAGACAGGTTTTGCTAAATTTCCCAGGATGGCCTCAAATGTGCGATCCTCCTTCCTCAGCCTCCTAAGTAGCTGTGAACCACCATACCCAACTGGGAACAAGCCTTTTTTTTTGTTTTGTTTTTTATATTTATTTTTAATTTGTAAGTGGACAGAATATCTTTATTTTATTTTTATGTGGTGCTGAGGATCAAACCCAGTGCCTCACATGTGCTAGGCGAGCATGCTACCACTGTGCCATAACCCCAGCCTGGGAGCAAGCTTTTAACACATGAACCTTTGGGAGACATTCCAGATCCAAATTACAGCAGCACTTAAAGTGAGTGGTAGTTTCAATTGATAATTTTTGTATTATCATTATTATTATTTTGTGGTGCTGGGGATCAAACACAGGGCCTTGTGCATGCTAGGCAAGCACTGTACCAACTGAGCTATACCCCCAGGCCCAAATTTTTGTATTATTAACTATTATGTATTATTGACTGTTTGGGGAGATGTATGTTTGTGCCAGGTGTGGTGGTGCACACTTATAATTCCAGCTACTGTGGAGGCTGGGGCAGGAGGATTGCAAGTTCCAGTCTAGCCTAGGCAATTTAGCAAGACCGTGTCTCAAAATAAAAAATAAAAAGAGCTGGGGATGTAGCTCAGTGACAAAGCAACCCTGGGTTCGATTCCTTGTACCAAAAATAAATAAATAAATAAACAAATAAATAATAACACAAGTGAAATTAGCTGAATTCCCTGGAGTGTGCCACGAGAACTCAGAGGATAAAGACAGCATGTCTAAGAGACAGTGCAAGCAGAGATTTTTTTTGCTGTGGAAGATATGGGTCTGTGTTAAGAGCATGAACCTCAGGAGCTAGGTAGTCTATGTTCAAATTCCACATCTGGGGCATAGCTTAGTGGTACAACACTTGTCTAGCATGAGTGAAGCCCCATGTTTGATTCTTAGCAATGGGAAAAAAATTCACATCTGCAGCTTGCTAATTTCCTGGGCCCATGGCACAGGTCACATATGTGCAACCATATGAACAGACATATTCTCGAAAAATGTCCTCAAGTGATTTTCTCTGAATGGCAAAATGATGTGTGGTGCTTACTTTCTCCTTTTTTACTTGCCTATACTTTCAAATTATTAAACAATAAGTATTAACTTTAATAGCAGGAATAAACAAGAAAACATGTTGTAAAAAGCTGTTATTTATTAAGTAATTTACATTTATTGATAGAAACATTTCTGTTTCTGTTCTTCTCAAGCAAGGGCCATGATATATAGAAATTTATTACGGTGACAAGCCACTATGTGGCTGGCATATAGAAGCTAGTCCCTTACTCTGGTGAATGAGCCTGGGTGATATCTCAAATTGCCAAAGTGACAATCATTTATTACATGATTACATTTTATTCTCATAACATTAGTGTTAGATAATATTGTCTCAATTTCACAGGAAAAAAACTGAGGTATTATATACAACTGTGGTAATCAAAAATTTGGGAATTGGAGAATATCATGGGTCTAGTACCCATGTTCCTAGTGTTGGCATTATTGATGCTTTAGATCAGGTAATTTTTTTTATTTTTTATTTTTTAAAGGTGTTTTTTAAAAATATTTATTTTTTAGTTGTAGGTGGACAGAATATCTTTATTTTATTTTTATGTGGTGCTGAGGATTGAACCTAGTGCCTCACGCATGCTAGGCAAGCACACTACCACTGTGCCAAAACCCCAGTCCCAAAGGGTATTGTTTCATTACTACCAGCAGGAGGGTGGTAGGTGTGCTGGGCTCAGGGTATGTGTGGGCTGGAATGCCTGGGTGGCTGAAGGGAAGAGGGAGGTTTGGAGGGTAGGCCCACAGGGGCCTCAGATATGCTTCTGGCAATGGGTAGCTTTCATGAAGGAGTCATGGCAAGCTATGGCTGAGATTAAGAAATTGTTGGAAATCTAGTTGTCCAGCTCTGTTGATGTCCAGCTTCTTCATTACGTGATTAAGGACACCAGGATCTTTCTGGTTCTTTGTGAAGATAGCCACTTATGTACTCGTGAAGCTTAGGAACTCCCTGTTGGACAGAGTGCAGCTGTTCCCATCCTTTCCAGTATACTTCTAGAAAACAGCAATCAGGGACTCCATGCACCACTCAGTCTCTGTAGGGTGGGACATTTTTGCCCAGTTAGAGTGGAGCGAGAACAGGTGACTGCAGCTGGGAATGGGGCCTGACTGCTGCTGGATCAGGTAATTCTCTTTTGAGGCTGTCTGTGTGTTGGCTTCCACCCTACAGATGCTAGTAACACCCCTCCCTCCAGGCTGTGCCAACCAAAAATATCTCCAGATATTGCCAAATGAGCTCTGGTTAAGAAGCATTGGTCTAGTACATTCTATTCATTAACCCTGTGCGTTATACTATAAAAATTCAAGATACAAACCTCACACCATTTTCAATACTTAACAGGGGCTTAGTTCTCCAACTAAATCTTTAACAAATGGTGATAAAACAACTATGTTCATAGTGATGTATTTAATGTATTTTGTGTAAAAGTTTTCCCTATCTTTTGTATGATTTCTGCTCCTATGAGGATCAAATGGAATCAACATTTTTCAGGCTTCTTGTCCATACTTCAAATTGATTACAACAAAAGTTGCATCAATTTCCATTTCCATTAGCGATTGTTTTCCTATTGTGATTGTGAAACCTGGACCTTGCTCAGCATGTCCTATACCACTGATCTGCCCTGGGAGTCTAGCTTAGCACACCCTCACCAACAATGTATGTGTATATTTGTATCTTTGCTAATATAAGTTCTTAATTTATATATAAATATATTGTTCTTACATATGTGTGTGTCTACACACACACACACACACACACAGACACACACAAACATACGTTTTGGTACTGAGGATTGAATCCAGGGGCACTTAACCACTGAGTCACATCCCCAGCCCTTTTTTGTATTTTCTTTAGAGACAGGGTCTCACTAAGTTGCTTAGGGCCTTACTAAGTTGCTGAGGCTGGTTTTGAATTCATGATCCTCCTGCCTCAGCCTCCTGAGCCACTAGGCTTACGGGTGTGTGCCACTGAGACTAGTTCTGAGATATATATATATATATTTATTTATTTTAGTACCAGGGATTGAACTCAGGGGTACTCGACCACCACTGAGCCACATCCCCAGCCCTATTTTGTGTTTTATTTAGAGACAGGGTCTCACTGAGTTGCTTAGCACCTCGCTGTTGCTGAGGCTGGCTTTGAACTTACGGTTCTCCAGTCTCAGCTTCCCAAAGTGCTGGGATTACAGGTGTGCACCACTGTGCCTGGCTTTTATTTATATTTTTAAGCACTAGTAAGCATGAACATTTCCTCACATATTTTGACCAGTGGTATATCTTCTTTCCTCAATTATTCATACTTACTCCTCCTTTGTTGGAATCTTTGTATTATTCTCATCAATTTGTCAGAGGTCTTTATGTAATTTAACTTGGATGGCGTAAGTTTATCCAAAGAAATAGCTCACATAAAGCATCTGAGCTTAGGCTTTATTAAAGGTTGGGCAGACGGCAAAGGATTTATATCTCTGCAATGGAAGCAATCTCAAATGAAGTTCTAAACACTCATCTTTTTACAAGTCCTTGGTTGTCTTGCTTTTGTCTTTCTCCTTTCTCTTTCCTTCTCTTCCCTAATTCCTTTTTTCCACCTCTCCACCCCAGCCCGATTCCTGTTCCTCTCCATTAGATACTAGTTTAGATATCTTTTCAGTTTCTTTGTCTCTGTTTACCTAAGTAGTTTATCTTCTGCTCTAGTAGATTATCAAGGTACTTTCCTAAATAAGGACACTTCCTTTCCTAAGGGGAATACCAATACCAAATTTTAAGATATCTTTAACATTGTAGGACAGTAAAAAAAAAATGTTATGAATTCTATTGTTCTATTTGCTTCAAGTGCTTTCCCCACTTTCCTTTAAAAAATTTATTGTGAGTGTCATTCCATTCTGCAAGGCTATTTTCTGGAATGTGGTTGTTTACCTCCATCCTCCTGTCCCATCTCAGTGCACGCCATCGCTCCATGGAAGGGTCAAGAGACGGGAACATGAGCTTCCAGAGACCCCAGAATTATCTTTTCCATTGTGAACTAAAGGCTGACAAAGATTATCACGTTACAGTGGATGATGATGAAAATGAGCACCAGTTATCTTTAAGAATGGTCAGTTTAGGGGCTGGTGCCAAGGTCAAACTGCCCATTGTTGAGGCAGAGGCGATGAGTTATGAAGGCAGACTGATTAAAGTCATGCTGGCAACTTTGAAGTAGTCTGTACAGCCAAGGGTTTCCCTTGGGGGCTTTGATATAACACCGCCTGTGGCCTTATGGTTGAAGTGTGGTTCAGGGCCCAGACCCATTAGTGGATAGCACTTGACAGCTGTGGAAAAAGATGCAGAGTCAGAAGATGAAGAGGAGAATGTAAAACTCTTAAGTTTATCTGGAAATCAACCTGCCACTGGAAGTGGTAGCATTTGCAAATAACAAAATTAAATTTGCTGCTGATGAAGATGAAGAATATGATGATTTTTTTGAGTATGAAACTGAAGAAAAACTCCAGTGAAGAAATCAGATATCAGATATTCTAGTCAAAATGCACAAAAATCAAGCCAGGATAGAAAAGACTCAAAATTAGCAACAATAGGATCAAAAGGTCAGGAACCCCTCAAAAACACAGTAAAAAGAATAACTGAAACACCAAAAGGACATAATTCTTTTTTTAAATTATTTTTTTAGTTGTAGATGGACACAATATCTTTATTTTATTTATTTACTTATTTTTGTATGTGGTGCTGTGGATCGAAGCCAGTGCCTTACACATGCAAGGCAAGTGCTCTATCACTGAGCCACAGTCCCAGCCCCAAAAGGACATAATTCTGAAGAAGACAAAGCAAACATGCAAGTGAGCATAGAAAAAACTAATTTTTTTCATAAACTGGAAGATTTATCAATTATGTGGTAGATTGCTTCTGTATGACTAACCAGGAGACTATTCGAAATTTCTGTAGAAGTCTCTTTAAGAAAATAGTTTAAACAGCTTGTTAAAATTTCCTGTCCTAGCCAGGTGCAGTGGTGTACGCCTACAATCCCAGCTGCTCAGGAGGCTGTGGTAGGAGGATCACAAGTTCAAAGCCAGCCTCAGCAATGGTGAGGCGCTAAGCAACTCAGGCTGGAGATGTGGCTCAGTGGTCAAGTACCCCTGAGTTCAATCCCCAGTACCCCCCAAAAAATTTTAGAAAGGGGTTGGGGATGTAGCTCCATAATAAAGCACTCCAATCCCCAGTACTGAAGTGGAGGAAATTTTTCTGTCTTGTTTTATTTCTGTAACAGTTGATATCTGGCTGTCCTTTTTAGAATGCAGAGAGAACTTTCCCTACCATGTTTGATAAATGTTGTTCAGGTTCCATTACCAAGAGAGTGTCATCTAAAATGCTAGTTTAGGGGCTGAGGTTGTGGCTCAGTGACAGAGCGCTTGCCTTGCATGTGTGAGGCACTGGGTTTTATCCTCAGCACCACATAAAAATAAATAAACAAAATAAAGACACTGTGTCCATGTATAACTAAAATATATTTTTTAAAAAAAATGCCAGTTTAGGTTTTAAAGATGGAGCTCCACTCCACTTAGTTTTATTGTATGTAATGTTTTGATAGGACATAATAGCTTCAGCACTCAGACATAGAAATGGTGGGGAGAGGCTGGGATTGTAGCTCAGTGGTAGAGCGCTTGCCTCGCATGCGTGAGGCCCTGGGTTCGATCCTCAGCACCACATACAAAGCAATAAAATAAAGACATTGTGTCCATCTACAACTAAAAAAATATTAAAAAAAAAAAGAAATGGTGGGGAAACAGAAAATATACAAGTGAAATAAACTCAGTATTTTTTTTTTTTTTTTTTGGCACCAGGGACTGAACTCAGGGGCACTCGACCACTGAGCCACATCCCCAGCCCTATTTTGTGTTTTATGTAGAGACAGGGTCTCACTGAGTCACTTAGCACCTCGCTGTTGCTGAGGCTGGCTTTGAACTCGCGATCCTCCTGTCTCAGCCTCCCTAAGTGCTGGGATTACAGGCGTGA
>CM053400.1:151034083-151071377 GCA_028644305.1 Xerus rutilus
CAGTATTTTAATAAAGTGAAAATAAATAAAATTTAATTTTTTCCTTTAAAAATGTTGTTAGGAAAAAAATAAATCTTTATACGTCTTTTATGACATCCCCCCACCCCTTTTTAAAGACAAGCTCTTGCTAAACTGCTCAGGTTGGCCTTGAACTTGCAGTTCTGGAATAGTTAGGGTTACAGGGATGTGCCACTCACTTGGCTCTATGTACCCTATGTTTTAAGCTTAGAAGGCAATTCCAGATTGGTACTATTTAGAGTTGGAATAGAGGAAAATGTGTGGCATACTTGTTAAATTCTTAGATAACTATGTGTGCTTCTATTAACAGCACAGAGAAGTAAGCCTCTTTTATCTATGTAAAAACACATTCTTTTACTATTATAAAGCAATGAAAAGCAATTATGTCCTGATTTTGTTAAACACATTTGCTAGGTTTTTAAGTGAGATATGTTAGGGCTAACATTTATTGAGTATTATTCTGCCTCCCAAGTATTACATGGAGGTTAAAACATTGGAAAATGGAGCAAGATTGGAAGTAGACGCTCTTGAATCCAACTCAAGAATCCAAGATGAGAAGTCTACTCAGGACCACACACAAGAAGAAACCAAGAGGTTTCAAATGCAGGCCTTAAAATTTCATTGTCTAAAACTATTATCACTAGCCTCATGTGGCTATTTAAATTGTAACTAATGTGAAATAACTTTTAAAATTCAATTTCTAAGTCACACTAGCCACATTTCAAGTACTCAATAGCCCATGGGGCTAGTGGATACCATATGGATAGCAAGCACAGAATAACATTTCCATCATTACAAGAATTTTTTTTTTTGGTACTGGGGACTGAACTTAGGGGCACTCGACCACTGAGCCACATCCCCAGCCCTATTTTGTGTTTTATGTAGAGACAGGGTCTCACTGAGTTGCTTAGCACCTCGCCGTTGCTGAGGTTAGCTTTGAACTCCTGTCTCAGCCTCCCTAAGTGCTGGGATTACAGGCTTGAGCCACTGAGCCTGGCTACAAAAAGTTTTGACATGGAACTAACGAAAAATTGCCTTCAGGTTCATGTTGTGATGCCAAATAAAGTCTATGGAATTTCTGACAATTTTCCAAAGCTGTGCTATGAACTGAAATTCATCCAAATCTGTGCAGTTCGGTTGGTTTTCACTTTCTGTTCAACCTAATTCTGTAACTCTAAGAAATTTTGTGGTGAATTTCTGCAGGGACACATAACAGAAAATGCATAAGATAGGTCAGAAAAACTATGCCACTGGCATTTCCTATGTGCCAAGCACCATGCTAAATGCAACTTCATTTAACCCACAGGATAGCTCTAGCGGGTGTTTATTTTTGTACTGGGAATGAACCCAGGGGTGCTTACCAACTGAGCCACATCCCCAGTCCTTTTAAATATTTTATTTAGAGACTGAGTCTTGCTGAGTTGCTTAGGGCCTCGCTAAATTGCTGAGGCTGGCTTTCAACTTGTGATCCCAAGCCGCTGGGATTACAGGAGCGCACCATGGCGCCTGGCTATCTGGTTTATGTTAGTCACCATTTTGCAGATGAAGAAGCTGAAGTTTAGAGGTGTAAGGTCGCACAGCTAGCAAGGAGGAAGGCCAGGATTTAACACCAGGTGTTTTATTATGCTATATGGCTCTGTGTCCTCTAGTTCTTCACTTTCTTTAACTGTAAATTTAAAAGGATTAATTTAGTAAAAACCTCAAAATCCTGTTTCTAAAACTCTATGTTCTAAATTTGAATAATACTACCTATCTACCCCAGCTAATGAAATATGCATGGGTAGGAAGAGCAGCTTGCTATTTTTCTCCCAAAGGATAATGCTTTCCTCTGTCCATGTCTCTCCCTGAAGCCCTTGCTTGGTTTTTCTCATCTAATGTCGTTTGAACCATTTATAATTGCCACACACCACACACCACATACCCTCCCCCTCCTCAATTTGATAAGCTCAGGGTAAGGGGTGATTCGCTCCAGTAATCCTAAAATCGACCAACCAGAACAACGCCGGGTGCACAGTATATGGACATTTATGGAACTAAGTGGAACTGGACTGCAAGGAAACTATGAATCAGCCAAAGAGCACCATTAAGGATATTACTCAGAAAACTGGCCTGTCGAAGAAAACCCCGAGGGGAGAGAAGCATGTGCAGGGGGCTGGAGGTAAATTCTGACCCGCAGAAACTTCAAGTGAGAGCACTTTAGGGATGGGGTCCGCGACGTCCCCAGGTGGCGAGCACTACGCCCCGCAACACCCGCGGCGGCGGCAAACCCCACCCACCCCGGAACCGCCGCGGCAGCTCCAGCTCGCGGCTCCCAGGCTCCCCCGAGCCTCCCGGCCCCGCCCTCTCCGGCGGCCGCGGCTGCGCAGTGGCACGCGTCGCGGTCAGCTGACTGCTCTGGCTGGCACGTGACTTGTTCTGTGGGCTCTGGGGTCGAGGAAGCCGTGAGGCCAGAGCTTAGGTCCGGGAGGGATGGAGCGCTGAGCCGTTAACGTCTGCCAGGCCGCCTGCCCCCGCACCTGTTACCACCGCCGCCGCCGCTTCCTCGTTTGACACCTTGCTGGGTCAGTGAGCGAGAGCTAACCCGAAGGGGCACCTCTGGCCAGGCCGAAGCTTACGCTGCTGTCGCCGCTTGGTAGGGATGGGGACGGGTGCTGGGCCGAGACCGTAGCGTTGGCGTTGGAGCTGGAGCAAGCAGGCCCGGTGCATGTTTCTGCTGCGCGTCGGTTGGTCACTGCTTTGGGCCTAGGTTCAGTTTCTAGGGAAGAGGAAGGAGGGAAAAAGAGAAACGGCCTTAGAGGGTATTCAGTGGCAGAGGCCGAAAGGAGAGGCACAGCGGACTCAGGACCTTTTTGCTTAGGCAAGGGTTACAGAGAATACATGCCGTCTGATGGAGGGGATGGAAGGTGACAGAGTGATTCAGGTGAGAATTTGGGGTGGTGTGTGTGAGGTCACACAGCCTGCGCTAGAGCCCTTCACTGGGTGTACGGACTTGTATGTGAGCAGGGGGATGGCAGTTCAAAGGGACCTAACAACCCCTCCCTGCATGCAGGGGAGCGTTACAGAGGACAACAGGGTCCGTCTGGGCAAGAGAAGGAACAGGAATCCAGGGAACTCACCCCCCCCCCTTTTGTTAGAATGGGGGAAGGGTAGGCAAAAATCTCTGAAAGGGAACTTGCACGGAGAGTCTCTTAAGGCATATTGAATCATCTGCGGAACAGGAGTAGTAGGGAAGATAATATTATTTTCAGAGGAAAATTTGATACGTTAGGGAAGAAAAGCAAGTTCTGTCCTGAGAGTGCAGCAGGTTTAAATAGTCCAACCTTAGGAGTTCGAACTAATAATATTGGGAAGAAAAATCACACATGTGACACATTAAAGTACTATGAGGTTGCATGTAATTGTCAAAAAGAATGCAAAATGTTTTGAAAGTGAGGAGCAGGGGCAAATGTATGAACTGGAGCAATGGTAAAAATACCTTGGAGGCAAGAAAACTTGAGTTGGGTCTTGTCAAGCTAGTGGGATTTGAACCGGTTGAGGAAAATGGGAACAACTTTCTAGGCATGGAAAGCCACAGGATTTGAAGGCCTGAAGATGAGGGAAAAGTTTTGGAGGGTGGGGGACAAAGGCTAGGTTTGTGATGGGTTGTGTTGTGGAACAGTTGGAATAAAGTTGGAATCAAGTAATGAGGACTTTGAATGACTTTCATTTACTTACTCAACTAACACATTGAATGTGTGCTATGTGCTGGGTATTTTGGTGATGCAAAGGTTCAGAGAATAAGGGATTTCTGTCCACATAGAACTTCTTTTAAAAAATATTTTTTAGTGGTAGTTGGACACAATATCTTTATTGTTTATTTTTATGTGGTGCTGAGGATCGAACCCAGTGCCTCACATATGTAAGGCAAGTGCTCCATGATTGAGCCACAACCCCAGCCCCCACATAGAACTTTAATAGTCAAATTGGAGGAATTAGATTTTAATAATGATCATGCACGTGTGAAGTGTGCTTTGAAAGAATAACAGTGATGTGAAAGAGTTTTCCAGGAATATAACCTTTATGGAAGAAGATTCAAAGAAGGCTTTTTGAGACTGTGACTTGACCTGAGGTTTGCGAAGAGGCTGAAAAGGGTATGTGATGGTACCAGTGGAAAGAACATTACAGACTGAGGAACAAGAGATGTTAAAGCCCTGAGATGTGAGGAGGAATAAAGCTTTTGAGAAGTTGTTGGAGGGCTAGAGTGGCTGAAAAGTGGGTAGGGGTTATGAGAGCTGAGGTCAAGCCCAGTAGGGCTTTTACCCTAAAAACAGAGAAGCCAGTAATGATTATGAGCAGTGGAATGAGCCAGACTGTGGTTTTTGGAGAGAGAATTTTGTGAAGAATGTGGAGAGTGGCAAAAGTGAGTGAGACAAGCGAGCTCAAGAAGACATTGTTGTAGCCCACTGAAGGATTTGAGGGCATCCTTCTCTCTTCACTGGGGATTTAAGGAGAACTTTTAACTTTACTCACCTTGAGAGGGTTAAGGAGTTGGGAAAGAGAAAGAATGATAGTTCTGTTTGTCCCTTTTCCTGAAGGTAGTTATAACTATCTCCTAAGCAGTCCTGAAATACACAGGGAGGGCTGGCTTGTTTTGGAGTTGATGGTAAACTTCTTTGTAGAAATTTATTTTGACCTTTCAAATTTGTCTCTTAGTAATGCCATCTGTTTCAGAATAGCTTTTATTGAAATGTAGTCACAGGAAGGAATCACTTACCTTTGTGTTTATTTTGTTCTTATATATCTATGAGAGATGGTAGTTGAAAATGCTGTCATTGGGTAGACAGGGACCTATCTAGATCCTTGGAACTAGAAACGAAAGTAAAGTGATTTGTCTAAGCCTGGCATAACTTCCACCATCTTCTGACTACTGATAGATCATTCCTGCTGGTTACCTACCCAGTACTTTCTACAATTTAACATCTAGAGAGCAGGGTGGGTCTTTTGAAGTGCATTGTAATCTTTGAGTACTTGGGGTGAAATTTCTCTAGGACAGCTTCAAGGGATTTGGCAGTCTATACTTTAGAAGCTGCTTCTCTAGGAGCTTGAGGAAAGCACTACCATTTACAATCCAGTTGAGGGAGATAATAAGCAGCAAGGTGAGCTGAGAGTACTCAGTTTGCCAATCTCAGTTCTTTGGCAACAAGTGAGTCTCAAATTGTGCTGAAAATGGAGCCTCAGGGTTGTGTCTGAGAATTCTGGAATCTTTCCCTTTTTGCTGTACTTTGCAGAGACTATATAAAATTTCAAGAAACAGTACTTGGGATTTAAGTAAATGCTTAGAGCTCTATGGCTGGAATAATTCTGCTTTTAAAACTGGACAGAAAATACTCTTTTTTTTTTGTTGTTGTGTAAGTCTTAAAAATCCTCATTTACATTACTTTTTGCAACTCAAAAAGAGGCTTCTGGGCTTCATAGATTTGATTCTGTGATTATTTCCACAACTTGTGAAATAATTTTATTGGCCAAAGAGCAAAACTGGCCCCCAAACAGAACTTCGACAGAGAGAAACCTTTGCAAAAGGGTCTTCTTGCAGCCTGCTTGTCCTTAGTGGTAAATCTTCTTCTGAACTTGATTTTGCTTAGGGGTAACAATTTTGATTGACAACAGTTTTGACTCAATAGTTCTGACTGAGCACCTCCTAGTTAAATTTTGTTCTTGAACCTATTTTGATCTATCTGCAGGACACATCTTTCCTACATTTTGGATGTAGAATTATGTATCATTTTAGTTATAAATCAATTCATGTTCAGTTTTCTATCTCTCTTTTTTTTCCCCCAGTATTGGAGGTTAAACCCAGAGCCTCATACATGCTAGGCAAGCGCTCTACCACTGAGATACATCTCCAGCTCTAGATTTTCATGTCATTAATGCTTTTAAGACAGTGAAAACAGGGGCTGCAGTTGTAGCTCAGTGGTAGAATCCTTGCCTAGCATGTGCGAGGCACTGGGTTCAATCTTCAGCACCACATAAAAATAAATAAATAAAATAAAATAAAGGTATTATGTCCATCTACATCTAAAAAAAAAAAAGACAGTAAAAACATTAGCATGATGCCCTTGGAAAGAGCTCAGGAAGTATAAAATTTCCTATTGACGTGTAATTCTTGGAATTAGAATTTCAGTTTATATTTTTAATAATGAAACAAAATTCTTTACCAGTGGGAAATAACTACTAACATGTGAATATGCACATGTGCTATAAATTTATTGAGTTTAAAAATGAGCCAAATAGGCAGGAGGTTAGGTGCTTTGGTAATAGGAGATTAAAAAAAGAACAATAACAGCTAGGTATCTAAAAAGTGAGGAGTATCTGTGTGTATTTGAAAATAAAATGCCAGGTGAATGCAGAAGTACTGTTTTATACAAAGAGACTGATGTATCTTCTGAGGTATTTTAAGCAGATTTATCAATGAACAGTGAAGTTATTTGTATATTAAGCTAATTAGCAGGTGGATTAACCTTACCATGAAAGGTTATCTTTTTGAACCAGCTTGTAGTTCAGTGTTTTTGCATGGGTGCTGTTGGCATTTTGGACAGTACTCTCTCATGTTTAGTCTTCATCCATCAAGTGCTGATTAATGATCCTCACATTGGGACCACCCAAAATGCTCCCATTTACTTCCAGACTTCTAGAGGAGAGGGATACCATTTTGTTGCAAAACACACATGTGGTGCCATCATTTATTTGTTAAACAAATATTGAATATTGAAAATACAGAGGCTAAGAGTAATTTTTTTTTTTTTTTTGTACCAAGAATTGAACTCAGGGGCCCTCAACCACTGAGCCACATCCCTAGCCCTTTTTTCTATTTTATTTAGAGACAGAGTCTCACTGATTGCTTAGCGCCTCACCGTTTTTGAGGCTGGCTTTGAACTCACGATCCTCCTGCCTTAGCCTCCTGAGCCACTGGGATTACAGGCATGCGCCACTGTGCCTTGCTAGAAAAATATTTTAATAGATTCAGTTCTTGATGTTTCAGTGTAACTCCTTTAGTATAAAAATACAGAAACTAGTCTGATAATTCTTTGAGGAACTTGTTTGTTTCAAAAGCTGCTTGAATAACTCAAATAGGTTCCCTTCAGTCCCAATAAAATGTAGTTACTAGCTGTGTGACCTTGGGCAAGCAATATTATTAACTCTTCCCTCTTCTGCAAGTGGGACCAGTGATAATATCTACTCTGAAGGAATTAAGTACAAAATTGTTTACCATATTGAAATGCTCATCACTGGGCATTGCATGTAGTATATATTCAATAAGTGATTGTTCTTACACCATTTAACAGAATCTCAAGCTTACTGGAGTTAAAAATGGAGAAATTTTATTTTAACTCTTTAACTTGATTAACTTTCAGGCCAGAATACATTGTAACAGAGAGATTAGCGCCTTCTAGCGGAGTGGTTGACTGTGGTTCAGTCAAGCTATAAATGCCCAACCTGAAAGAAAGGTAACATTTGGGGAGCCATGAATGTAGATTCAGGGAATCCCCTTGCTTGGAAGGAATTGTTTGCTCCCTGGGTCATTGTTGAGTTGCCTGTACAGAAAAGGAGTCTCTGGGAGCTGAGAAAATTCTGATGATGACTTTCAGTAATAGTCATACAACTGTTCCCTTTTGGTTGTATATGCCATTTCAACCAGCTTTGCCAGAAATTACTAGACTTTCCAATATTGTATTTTGTTTTCTCCCTGCAATGTGTTTCAGGTCGTCTTCCCCCCCCACCCCCCGGACTTGGGATGGAGCCCAGAACGTCATGCATGCTAGGCAAATACTCTACCATTGAGCTACATCCCCAGCTCTTGTTTGCAGTTTTTATGATAGCTACATTTTTTTTGGTACTGGGGATTAAACTCGGGTACTTGACCATTGAGCCACATTCCCAGCGCTATTTTGTGTTTTTGATTTAGAGACAGGGTCTCATTGAGTTGCTTAGCATTTCGCTGTTGCTGAGGCTGGATTTGAACTTGAGATTCTCCAGTCTCAGCCTCCCAAAGTGCTGGGATTTCTGGTGTGCGCCACCGTGCCTGGCTATGATAGGCATCTTGTGTGAAAGTAGGGATATCCTTTTACAAGTTTATTTCTTGTCAACTGTGGCATGAAAAGATTGTAGTTGTTTAGAAAATATATCTACTAAAGATTAAATTTTCTTTCATATTTAAATATATTTATTGAGTGAACTTGAGGTAATCTTTAGTGGTAAATAGAGTATTTATAAATATTGTTCCAGTTGAAAACAAAGTATGTGTGAGTTAAAATTTGTTTAAGGAAGATATATGTTGTGACAGTTTTTAAATCTCATTCCATATGAATGATGGAAATATTCCCTGAAAGGTAAAATCCCCCTTTTAGTTATTGGAAACATTTAAGCAAGTTACACTAAAAGCAAGCCTTTCCCACCAACCCATTTAAGATGCTTATGTTGTCTATTTTTTTTTCTAAATATTTTTTTTAGTTGTAAATGGACACAATATCTTTATTTTATTTTTATGTGGTGCTGAGGATCGAACCCAGTGCCTCACGCGTGCAAGGCAAGCGCTCTACCACTGAGCCACAACCCCAGCCCCAAGATGCTTATGTTTTTTAAAAATAATATTTTTAGTTGTAGATGGACACAGTACCTTTATTTTGTTTATTTAGTTTGTGTGTGTATGTGTTGGGGAGGAGTTCTGGGGATCAGACCCTCACACGTGCTAGGCAAGCACTCTACCACTGAGCCACAACCCCAGCCCCTAAGATGCTTATGTTTTAAATGATGACATTTTTACATTTAAAGAAGAAACGGTTATTCTTATTTTAATTTTATACAGTAGAAGTGATTTCTAGGATAGGATATAGCAACTAAATTTCAAAATGAGTGGCTTGGCTGGTCATGGTGGCTCTCATCTATAATCCCAATGACCTGGGTGGCTGAGGAAGGACGATTGCAAGTTTGGTCAGCCTGGACAGTTTAGCTAGACTCTGTAAAAATAAAAAATAAAAAGGGCTGGGTGTGATGGTGCATGCTTGTAATTCTAGTGACTTGGGAGACTGAGGCAGGAGGATCACAAGTTTGAGACCAGCCTCAGCTACTTAATGAGACTCCATCTCAAAATAAAAAATAAAAGTAACTGGAGTTATAGCTCAGTGGTAAAGCACCCCTCAATTCAATCTCCAGTACCCTAGTACATACATACATACATAAATAAATAGGGCTGGTGATGTAGCTCAGTGGTAGAGTTCCCCTGAGTTCATTCCTTAGTACCTAAATAAATAAATATTTTGTGTTAAATGTTTCATACTGATCAGTTTCATTAAAAGTTGAAGTGCATGTCTGGAAGGCCATGTGATATTTCACTGATACCTGAGACATGCCTTTTCCTTGTGCTTGTTGAAATAAACTGCTTTAGTAAACTTGGTACAATTGCCCCTTGGTGTCTGAGGGGACTTGGTTCCAGGACCTCTCCCTGACTCCCTAGTGGGATACCAAAATCCAAGGATGCTCAGGTCCTTTGTATAAAATGGTGTAGTATCTGCATATAACCTACACATGCTTTCCCATATACTTTAAATTATTTCTAAGTTAACTGTACTAGGTAATATAATGATAAGAGTCTGTACATATTCAGCACAGATAGGATTTTTTTTTCCCCTGAATATTTTAATTCTATGGCTGGTTGACACCTGAGATGTGGAATCTGTGGAGGGCTGTTTTCAAGGACTGAAAAAGGAAGTTATTTGCTTATTGGCCACTTTCTAGGCTTAATTTATTGTGAAATTTAATTTATTGTGAAAGATGCCTGCATTTCGGAGACTGCAATATTCTTGAAAGCATTAAAATCAGTCAAGGGTTGGAGCACTTTCTGGGGCACTGCTGTTTCTGCAGTTGTCAGGCTCATGCCTTTTATTCACAGAAAGAAGCAGGCTTAGCACCCCCACCTTTTGTGTTGTTGAGTAAGTTAACTACATTATTATTTTACATTTTAATCAGTTGTGGTAGGAAAATAATTCACTGCCTTCAAACTCCCAGAAGTGAGAGATACAGTAAATAGTCCCTGAGGTTTGGACCTGAGCTTACCTTTCTTTTCTCCTTCCGGCTTAACCTGAGGTCAAAATGGATAAAGCAAGTCCAGGAAGATTGTGAGGGTAGCATGAAAACTCAGATTAGGACTAGTGGTGATGACAGTGAAGACTGGCAGATTCGAGTTGTATTTTTAAGAAATAGGGCTAGGGACATATGTTTTTGTGTTATTCAGTCCCTTGGAGAGGAAACATTGTGGTCATAAACCCTTTTGATATTGTATATAGGGCTTTAAAATCCTTTGTATTCCATTCTTTAATCAATTCCACATACTTTTAAGAAATTTTATTTTAAAATTTTGAGGTGTCTCATTGTTACCCAGATTAGCTTTGAACTTGTGATCCTCTTGCCTCAGCCTCCTGAGTAGTAGCAAGGATTATAGGTAATGTGCCTCTACACACAGCTAAATTGTACATTCTTCCTTTTTCTGGTACTGATGATTGAACTCAGGAATGTTTTACCACTGAGTGACATCCTCATTATTTTTTTTTTTCAAATTTTGAGACAGGGTCTCATTAAGTTTTTGAGGCTCTCTTTAGTGAGGTTCTCACTAAATTGCAGAGGCTGGCCTCAAATTTGTGATCTTCCTGCCTCAGCCTTCCACATTGCTGGGATTATGGGTCTGCACTACTGTACCTTGCTAAATTATATATTCTTGAGCAAAGCAAGAGTTTACCCAGATTTCATTTTGTTCTGTATTTGATTTCATATATTGTTGTTGACTTATTTTTTCAGCTTGTTAGTTGCCATCAAAAGCATGTACAAAGTGGGTTGAGGTATGTGTCAGTATGTGTGTATGGTTTCTACACTTCACGGAATAAACATCATTTATGTGTTATAGAACTAAAAATGCTGTGTGGTTCTTGATGACGATATGACATTTAGCTATCTTTTATAAAAGCATATTGCCATTTCTTGAACTGACTATATAATCATGGAAATGCCTGTTTTGGTATAGTGGTTCTGAAACCTGGCTGATCATTTGATTTACCTGAAAGACTTAATAAGAAAATAGAAAAAAGGAAAGTCCTGGGCCTCACCCAGTATAGATTCAGGGAAGGAGTATAGGAGCAGAAGAGGATCTTGGATAGTGTAATCTAATCCTCTTGTTTTACAAATGAGGAAATTTATTCAGACAGTAATATTCAGAACTAGGATGAGATTTCAAGTCTTCAGTTTCTCAGTGCAGTGCCCTGGCCGTTACCCTGTGCTTTCTGAGTTTAGCATTTGAGTTTTCTCTGCTATAATTCCTAGTGAGATAAAAAGGTTGTTGAGATGTTTGAGATGTAGCTGTTGTTAACCAGCTTTACCCTTCTGCTTTGTATCATCATCAGATTTCTTCATTATGACTCCATGTAATAGTTTGTAAACTTTTCACTGTTTTCAAGTATGAGAGTAATGTTCTGATAAGGGTTTTTTTTCTTGTCATTTTGTGTGTGTGCAAGTTTTTATATATGGCAATTCATGGCTGTAATCCCAGCAGTTTGGGAGGCTGAAGCAGGAGGATCACAAGTTCAAAGCCAGCCTTAGCAATAGTGAGGCACTAAGCAACTCAGTGAGATCCTGAATACAATACAAAAAAGGAAATAAAATACAAAAAATGGACTGGGGATGTGGCTCAGTAAAAATTGGGAAACAGGAATATGCACAAAGAATGAAAATAAAAACATTCATGACCCACTCCCAAGAGATAATCATTAACAGCTTTTTTAAATATATAAATTAATATTTTATGCTTATCTGTATCTTTATTTCTTTTGTTAAAGTTGATATAGCTGGGTCAAAGATGTGCATATTTTTTAGATAGTGATGATATAGTATATTCTAAAACATTTTAGATCTGTTATTAATGATGTCAAATTATTATAGCTTCATGAATGCTTCTATTTATTTATTTAGGTACTGGGGATTGAACCCAGGGATACTTTACTACTGAGCTATATCCCTAGTTCTTTTTAAAATTTTTTTATTTTGAGACGAGGTCTTGGTAAGTTCTTTAGGGCCTTGCTAAATTGCTGAGGCTGTCTTCAAACTTGTAATCCTCCTGCATTACCCTCTCGAGTCACTGGGATCACAGGCATGTGTCACTGCACCCTGCTTTATTAATGTTTTTAAATGATTTTATATTTTACCAGTCAAAATATCTTGCCATATGTGTGCAAATTAATGGCACGTATATGAATATGAGTGACATCTATTCAGACTGCATCTGTTGTTTTTTAAAACAAAATTGAATATTTCTCCCCTTTTTACCAAAGTAATACACGTTCATTGTTTTGTTCCATTCTTTATAAACACAGTATGCAGTCTTTCAGCCTAGACTTGTTAAAGTTTTGGTGTTCATTGTTATTAGTTCTGTTTCTATTAAATGTAAAACATAGGACTGAGAGAGGCTGAGAGGTTGTGGCTGAATTCTCACACAGAAATAAACAGCAATTAGAGAGCAAAACCCAAAACTCATGAATAATACATGTAACACAACTGGCTGAGACTTCAGTTTCTGACTGCAGTGGAGTAACTGGTACCAGATGTGCTTTCCCACCATAGACAACTACAGATGTGCACAAGACATATGAAGAAACTGCTTCTAGATAGTGGACAGCAAGCAATACAGGAACTGAGAGAAAGGAAACAAATGTATGAGCTTTGTAATCCCTCCAGCTTTCTTCCCGTACATACTCTGCACCATAGTTAGCAAGGACAAAACCCAAGTAGAGCATGTTGACTCTTACAGATTTAAGATTAGGTTTGGGGAAGGCTTTTCTGGCTAGAATTTGCAAGTTCGATTATCAGAGACATAAAATGCCAGAAAGCCATGTAGGTCTCTCTTTAGGAGGGTTAACAAAGAATGACTATAGAGCTTTAAACTGAACAATTGCCAGAACATCCCATTGAACATTGGGATGTTCAATGGAATCCCCAAAGGTCAGTAATGAAACTAAATTAGTAAAGTCGTGGACTCATTTTAACAAGTTTAAGAACAAGTCTTGAGTAGATCAAGCTGATCCTCATGTCACTTAACTGCCTGTCAGAACAAACACTCTTAAAAGGAAGACAGCAAAACCCAGTGATCAACAATGTAACATTGTGAATTATAAGTATGCTCAATGACTTAACAGAAAATATGAAGAAAGAAATGGAAGAAGCTGGGCGCGGTGGTGCATGCCTGTAATCCCAGCACTTAGGGAGGCTGAGACAGGAGAATCGCGAGTTCAAAGCCAGCCTTAGCAACGGCGAGGTGCTAAGCAATTCAGGGAGACCCCGTCTCTACATAAAACACAAAATAGGGCTGGGGATGTGGCAAAGTGGTCAAGTATCCCTGAGTTCAATCCCCAGCACCCCCCCCCCCTCAAAAAGAAAGAAGTGGAAGATCTTTAAAGATGAAACTTACAATGCAGAAAAATGCACCTGAAGTGAAATACTGAATGAGATGAATGACAGATTAGAGACTGTAAAGAAAAGTTCAGCAAAATAAAACGTAGAGCAAGAGACTATCCAAACTTAGTGCAGAGAGAGAGAAACAACTGGAGAAAAAAACAAAAAAAAATGAAGCACAGTGACCTGTAGAATAATATCAAGTGGTTTAATGTGATTTTATTTCAAGGGAGAGGGGAACATTAAAAAAAATGTTTGAAGAAAATAATGGTGAAAAAATTTAAAATTTGATGAAAGCTATAAATACAGATCCAAGATGCTCAACAAATTTCAATCAGGACAAGTAATTTTTACCTTGGTGTAAGCAAATTTTACATCTACCACAGAAAGCATCTGTTATTTTTAAAAATACATTGGACACTGGCAGAATTGAAAATTCATATTCAAAAGCGCCATTAAGAAAAGACAAGCCACAGATTGAGAGAAAATATGTAAATGTCTGTGTATGCTGTGTAGTTTGGTATTTAGTGTCCCACAACATCCCATGTGTACAAGCTTGGTCTTCGTGTGGCACTGTTGGGAGGTGGTAGAAAATTTAAGAGGTGGTGCCTTGTGGGAGGCTTTTAGCTTGTGGGATATATCTGTGAAAAATTATGCCCCTTTCATCCCTTCTTTATTTTCTTTTCTATCTGGCCACAAGGTGAGTGGTTTTGCTCTGTACGTACTCCCGCCATGACGTGCCACGTCACCACAGGCCTAAAAGCAGTGTGGCCAACCACTGATCATAGACTGCCACCTCCAAAACTAAGCCAAAATAATCTTTTGTTTTTCTAAGTTGATTAGCTTAGGCTTTTTGTTTTGTAGTAGTGGGGATTGAAATACAGGGCCTCGGACCTGCTAAGCAAATGCTCTACTACTGAGCTATATATTCTAGCCCACAGATTTTGTAATAATGGCATAAAGCTTACTAACACCATGTATGTATATCACAAAGAAATTGTATCAATATACAATTTCTACAACTCAATAATTGAGTCAACTCATTTTTTTTTTTTTTTGGCTACTTGACCACTGAGCCACATCCCCAGCCCTATTTTGTGTTTTATTTAGAGACAGAGTCTCACTGACTTGCTTAATGCCTCGCCATTGTTGAGGCTAGCTTTGAACTTGGGATTCTCCTGTCTCAGTCTCCCAAAGTGCTAGGATTACAGGCATGCACCACCAAGCTCGGCTTGTTATATTTGCATTTTATTTATTCATTCAATGAGATGACAGGAAGACAGCAAAGAGGCCCACAACATTTTATTATGCTGTTGGTCAGAATTGTGTTTGCTGGGTCTTTGGGTTTCACAGAGAAAAGATATGATGATGGCTTTTCAGAATTTTCAGGTCAGTTAGAAAGGAAGTGCTTTATAAAAAATGAGGGAAGGGCTGGGGGTGGAGCTTAGTGATAGATCATGTGCTTGGCAAGTGTGAGGTTCTAGGTTCCATCCTCAGCACCAAAAAAAAAAAAAAAAAAGTTTGGGGGTGGGTAGTTTGATAAGTGCACTATAGTGGCATTTATAAGGTATAAATAAATAAGATATTTTCCTCCTGGGGCACTGGGGAGAACTTGAGAAGGAGAATGAGTTAGGGACACAGTTAATACAGTTATCTCCAGAAAGATCTAGGTCATCATTTTATTCATCCTTTCCAGCAGCTGTGTGAAGAGATTTCTGGAATTTGCATTTTGCACATGAGTGGACCTTTAAGGTATAGAGTCAAGGTTTTAACTCCTGTGAGACTCCAGAGTTTTTGTTCTTATATGATCTGACAGGTTAGGCCCCTTGAATCTCTAAATTTTTAAATCTCTTTGTGTGGAGTAACCGTAGTTCCTTTTAGAAGGTAGGATAGTTTTGGATGCCAGGTTCTAGACTATTTTAGAAATTGTGATGCTCCTGGGTGAAAAATAAAAGGGAAACGACTCAGAAACTTTTATGTAACAGAATTCATTAGACTTTCAGGGTGCTCTGAACTTGGAACTAAACAGGGTAACGGGGTTCCAGCTTGCTTGTGGATCTCTCTTCAAATGGAAGACCTCAGGCAAATGTGACTGTAGAGCATTCTTCTTTCCTAGCTTGACACAGTAAAGAGAACATGGCCTTTATAGTCAAACACAACTGGATTTGAGTCACATCTGCCAGTTGTATGGCCTTGGATAAATTACCAATGTCTGAATGTCTCATAGGGTGGTTGTAAGAATTAACTAAGATAATGTATGGGAAGTATGTAGCACAGTACCAAACATAAAGGGCACTTTTTTGTGTGTGTAATGGTGGTACTGATAATTGAATCAACATGTGCTCTAACACGGATGTATTGTAATGGGAGTCTTTGGGAAAAAGGATCCACAGCTGCTTCTGTCACTCAGCTTCGATAGTGTTGTTTTTACTACTCACCACAACCTTGTATGTGAACAAAACCAGGCAAATTAGCAAGATTTTTTTCCCCCACAAATGTTTGATGGTAACTAACAACATATTGGAGATTTGAGGAGATTCCTCCAGGTCAAATATGGATAATCACCAATTTGACTACTTTGTAGGATTTTTTTTTTTTTGGTACTGGGGATTGAACTCAGGGGTACTCGACCCCTGAGCCATACCCCCAGCCCTGTTTTTTTGTGTTTGATTTAGAGATAGAGTCTCACTGAGTTCCTTAGTGCCGTGCTGTTGCTGAGGCTGGCTTTGAACTCGCGATCCTCCTGTCTCAGCCTCCCAAAGTGCTGGGATTATAAGCATGTGCCACCATGCCTGCCTCTTTGAAGGATATTCTAAGTTAGTGTGGCAAATTTATTTGGTCACTACTATTCAAATGTGCTGATTCAATTAAGTCTTCCTTATAGGTAAGTTATGCATATAGCTTTAAAAAATTTTTTCCCCATTTTGTTTGTATGTGTTAAGTTTAAGGGAAACCTATAAATTTGTGACCCTCAGATTTGGTTGAATGAAACTTGCTGGTTGGTATTTTGGGTAGTCTCACTTCTTAAATAATTCCTATTTAGGATGTTATTTAATTTCAAAAACATTAAGTAATTCATATGTGAAGTCTTTTTTCCCCCTGGTTCTGGGGATTGAACTTAGGTCCTCACACATGCTAGGTAAGTACTCTGGCATTGAGTCATATCCCCAGCCCCTTGTTTTAGATCTTTATCATCTCTTTTTCTTACTATCACAAATAAATTACAGATATATTTACTTCCAGATAAGTAAATTTGCTTGATATTATATGTCAGTGCTGGATTACTTTTGAAACATATTTCTGCTAGCTTTTTGTCACTGTGACAAAATACTTGGGAGAATCAATTTAAAAGGAGGAAAGATTTAGTTTTCGCTCATGGTTTCAGAAGTTCCAGTCTGTGGTCGCATGGTCCCATTGCTTTGGCGTTTGGTGGCAAATACATCATGGTGGGAACACATGGCAAAGTAGGACTGATTGGCTTATAGCAGTGGAAAGCAAAAAGGGGGAAGCTAGGCATAGTGGCATGTGCCCATAGCTCCATCTACTTGGGATGCTGAGGTGGGAGAATTGCTTGAATCCTGGAGTTCGAGGCTAGCCTGGGCAACATAATAAGACACTAGTTTAAAGAGTGACAGAGGGAGGAAAGGGTCAGAGTTCCAGCAGGGGCTTCAGGGGCAGCCAGCCAGTGACATAACTTCCTGCAGTTAGGCCCTACCTCTTAAAGAGTTCCATCACCTCCCAGTAGCACCATGGGCTGTGGACCACGTCTGTAACACATGGGTCTGTGGGGTACATTTTAGATCTAAACTTCATCATTTATTCTGTGACTGTAACATTTTAGAAATGAATGATATTAAATGTATGTTTGCTTGTTTGCTTTGTTTTACGTTATAGCTTCTTGATTTCCAAAGAAGTACCTGCTAACAAACATGACTGAATTCTGGCTTATATCGGCTCCTGGGGAGAAAACCTGTCAGCAAACATGGGAGAAATTGCATGCGGCAACTTCAAAGAACAATAACCTTGCTGTTTCTTCCAAGTTCAACATTCCTGACTTAAAGGTAAAGCTGCACTGTGCAAGAGTGTAATCAGGAGTGTAATCAAATAGTTTGTAATCAGGAGGGACCTATTCTTTTGGTAGAAATGAGATACCCAGTTTCTTCAGAAGAAAACCCTCTCATCTCTAGTTATTGACAATAATTTAAAATATTTCTTGTTCTTTGCAATGTTATAACTACCCAAACTAAATAACATTTTTTTCTTCCTAGACTTTTTTGGTGCTTTTTAAAATATGGTTTTCAGAACTCAAAATAAATTATATATATACTTGATTATTTCTTGTAGTTGTAGATGGACAGAATGCCTTTATTTTGTTTGTTTATTTTTATGTGGTGCTAAGGATCGAACCCAGTGCTTAACACATGCTAGGCAAGTGCTCTGCCACTGAGCTAAAAGCCCAAGCCCAGAATTAATTTTTCTGTTAATAAATCAATATTCTGTTATCACTGTAAATGTGTTACTATGGCACCTACTTAATTGTACTTGCCAAATCTAACTTCATTATTTAATCCATTTAATCTGTTTATAATTCTGTTCTGATCTGATCTCATCTACTGATGGTAGAGCAGTAATCTAGCAGCTTCATTGTGAAACAGGCTGCCAGTAATCAGTTGATCAAGCTGCTAGTAGTCAGTTTAATGAACTTTACAAAAGATGATGATATTTACATTTTGCTAGTTAACCAAGTGAGGCAATCATACACAGTATTCATTGAAGACATACTGAACATATTCAGTGTTTGATATTTTTTTGGAGTTTGGATTCCATTTGAACAGGATATTTCCTCCAAAGTAGGATCTTTTTCATGCAGTTTTGCATAGAGATTTAACTATAGACCCTCTGATGCACGTCCATGGACCTCCTGCTTAAGGGTCCATGTTGTAGAGCAGGACTTCAAATGACCCATTGTCACTGGACAGCACAAGTATAGGCCTGCCTAAAAAAGTCTTCACCTCCTAAATGGTGCTTGTACCTATGAATCAGAGGATTAGTTTGTACATATAAATAGATTTGAAATGTCTGATAAACATCTTTTTACTACACTTGACTGTTATAAAACATGAAGAATCTAAGATTTGTGGGCTCTTCAAATCAAGATGTTGTATAATCTTGTAAAAGAGGTGGGGAGGGATGAAAGCTAAAAAACAAAATGCCATCTTTCCCTTCCAGGTTGGCACACTGGATGTCTTGGTTGGCTTGTCAGATGAACTGGCTAAACTGGATGCATTTGTAGAAGGGTAATGTACTTATATGCATGGGGTAGAGCAAAATGAGAGACATTGCTATCAGGCTACCTGGACGTTAGATTTGTTATCGATGGATCTCTGTTTATAGGAATGATTTTAAAAATAAAGACTTTTTTTCTTTATAAATCAATTTTATGAAGGTAAAGTTTATATACAAGAAAATATACCTGTTTGAAGTATGAAAATAATAATAATCTTTTTAATATCTTTATTGAGATAATTTGCATATCATATAGTTTACCTATTTGAAGTGCACACTACACTAACGTTAAATACATTCACAGAGGTGTGCAACCATTGTCACAATCAGTTTTAAAACATTTGTGTCACTCCTTCAATAAAACATCCTGTTCCTGTTCCCATCAGCAGTCACTCTCTATCCCCCACCACCCACTGATTTACTTTCTGACACTATAGATTTGCCTATTCTGGACATTTTATATAGACGAAATATAGTACATGGTCTATTGTGATTTTTTGGGGGGGGGCAGTTCTAGGGGTTGAACCTGGGGGCACTCTACCATTGAGCTGCTCCCCACCCACTCCCGCTTTTATTTTTTTGTGGTGCTGAGGACTGAACCCAGGACCTTGCACATGCTAGGCAAGACTCTGCCATTGAGCTACACCCACGGTATCTCTGGTCCATTTAAAAAATTTTTATTTTGAGATAGAATCTTGTCAAAGTTGCCCAGGTTGGCCTTGAACCTGTTACCTTCCTGCCACAGTCTCCCAAGTCTGGGGTTACAGTATGTACCACTGCACTTGGTTAAGACTGGCTTTTTTGTTTAGCATGTTTTTAAATTTTAGCCACGCTATAGCACGTATCAGCATCTCATTTCTTTTTATTACCAAATAATACTTTATTCCATTATCATCAAATAATATTATCAAAAAATCCATTTGATATTAATCCATTTGATACTAATCTATTCATCAGGTAATTGGACATTTAATTTGTTCTTTTTGGTTTATATGAGCAACATTGCTATGAACATGTAAGGTTTTTATGTGTATGTTTTCATTTGTCTTGGGTATGTATCTAGAAGTGGAATTTCTGTGTCACTTGATTCCTTTTTAAAAAATATTGTTTAGTTAGAGATGGACACAATATCTTTATTTGGTTTATTTATTTATTTTTATGTGGTGCTGAGGATCGAACCCAGTGCCTCACATGTGCAAGGCAAGTGCTCTGCCACTGAGCCACAACCCCAGCGCTACTTAGTTCATTTTTAAAGACTGCCATACTATTTTCCAAAGTGGCTACACTATTTTGTATTCTCACCATGAGTGTTTAAGGGTTGTAATTTCTCCATATTGCTACTATCAATCTTTTTGATTATACCCGTCCTAGTAGGTATGAAGTAATGTCTCATGTTTTGATTTGCACTTCCCTGATGACTAATGAGTATATGTTGAGTAGCTTTGCATGTGTTTCCACTTGTTTTTCTTCTTTGGAGAAGTGTCTATTTGGATCTTTTGCCCAAATTTAATTGGCTTATTTTTCTTTTTATTATTGAGTTGTAAGTGTTCTTCATATATTCTAAATAGAAGTCCTTTATGAGATATGACTCGTAAATAATTTCTTCCAATCTGTGAGTTGTCTTCATTTTATTTTTCTCCCCCCTCCTTCCTCCTCTTCCTTCTTCTTCCCCTCCTTCTCTTCCCTCTTCTTCCCCTTCTCCCCTTCCTCCTCTTACTCTGTACTGGAGATTGAACACAGTGATGCTCTACTACTGAGCCATATCCCTAGTCCTTTCTATTTTTACTCTTTATTTTTTGGTACTAAGGATTGAACCCAGGGTGCCTTTCCACTGAGCCACATCCATGGTCCTTTTTATTTTTTGAGACAGGGTCTCAATAAGTTGCTTAGGGCTTTGCTAAGTTGATGAGGCTGGTCTAGAACTTGTGATCTTCCTAACTCAGCCTCTCGAATCTCTGGGATTATAGGCATGCACCACCATGCCCAGCCCCTTTTTAGTTTTTATTTAAAGACAAGGTCTTGCTAAGTTGCCCAGGTTGACTTCAAACTTGTGATCCTCCTGCCTCTGCTTCCTAAGTGGCTGGGATTACAGGTGTGTACCACTGCACCTACTTTGTCTCTACTTTGATTTTGTCTTAGAAAACACAAGAATTTTAAATTTTGAAGTCCACTTTGTTTACTTTTGTTGCTTGTGTTTTTGGTATCATATCTAGAAAATAGTGTACATCTGTGTTTTCTTCTAGAGTTTTGTAGTTATAGCTTTTGTATTGGGGTCTTTGATTCATTTTGAGTTCATTTGTGTATGTGGTGTGAGATAGAGGTCCAACTTCATTCTTCAGTTTGTGGATACCTAGTTGTCCAACAGTGGTAGAGTGTTTCCTAGCATGTCCTAGATTTGATCCCTGACAGTGCAAGGAAAAAAAAAAGTTTAGGGGCTAATGTGTATCTCAGTGATAGTTGTCCATGCACCATGTGTTAAAAGTCTGTTGTTCAGTGAAGTATATTGGCACACTTACTGAAAATCCATTGAACGTAATTATGAGGGCTAATATCTGGACTCTCAGTTCTGTTTTATTGATCTGTTGTTTTTATCCTTTGCCAGTACCACATTATCTTGATTATTGTGCTTCATAGTGAGTTTTGAAATCAGAAAGTGTGAGTTCTCTAACTTTATTTTTCTTTTTAAGATTGTTCACAGCTGGGCACGGTGGCGCATGCCTGTAATCCCAGCACTTTGGGAGGCTGAGACAGGAGAATTGCGAGTTCAAAGCCAGCCTCAGCAATGGCAAGGTGCTAAGCAACTCAGTGAGACCCTGTCTCTACATAAAACACAAAATGGGGCTGAGGATGTGGCTCAGTGGTCGAGTGCCCTGAGTTCAATCTCTAGTACCAAAAAAAAAAGATTGTTCACTCTGGGTTTCTTTCATTTTCACATGAATTTTAGGATTGCCACATTAAGTCTCTCTGAAGTCATCTGGAATTTTGATGAGAATTGTGTTTAGTCTGATTCAGTTTGGGGAATATTGCCATCCTAACAATATAATCTTTGATACATGAACTTGAGATGTCTTCCATTTTATTTGAAGATGCTGATATTTTTGTCTTCAGAATTGTTATAACTATTTAATATAACGCTTATTCCATAAGCCCTCTATCCTCCCATACTACTTAATTTCTAGTTTTGTATGCTACTTATAATATTTAAAGTGACATTAACATATACAAATAATATATGATACATGTCAGCTGTACTCTTGTTAAATCCCTAAAACAAGAGCCATTATATGTTAACTATTTGAAGAGCTTGCAGTGAATTATAACTTCAATTATAATATAGTTTCTAGTCTAACCCTCAATTAGAATAACTTTAAAAACTGCAAAATTCCTAAGATTTTTTAGGCTTAGTGAAGTAGAACATACCCTCTTTGTGTATTTGTGTGGGAGAGTGTGTGTATTTACCATCTATTGCCCCAATACTTATATAGCACTTGAACCCAAATCCTCTATTGGGGGAGTAGACCAGTACCCCCTAATTTAATTATCACTTTAGCTGTAATGCAGGTTCTAGTGTAATTCTCAAAGCAACTTTACAAACTGCAAAAATTCCAAAGATTTTTAGGTTTAGTGAAGTAGAACATTCCCTTTTATATATTCTTACCAACTTTTACCCCAATACTTACAGAGCACTGAAACAAAATTAATTAAAACTTCATGACAACTGTATTTATTCTGATAGTTAATATAGCTAATTCATAAAGTAAAGCATGAAAATGTTTAGATGAGTATTTTAACTCCATAAAATTTTGGTCCTGGTCTTTTAATTAATTTATACTAGAATTATACATGCACGTGCCCTCACCCCAGTAAGAATGCTACCTATATCAAAAAGAGCAAAAGGGGCTTTGGGTGTCAATTGCACCCAACCAGGTGGTAGTGGTTGAGGACCAAGAGGGTCGAGGTCACCACAGGCGAGAGGTGCCATCATGCCCCACTATTAGGAGGACATGCCAGAGGGCGAGATGTTTACAGGCATGAAGGAGGACCTGGGTGCACGTCTGCTGCAGTCCAACTGTGTGCTCCAGGAAGGAAATTCTCGGCAGTGTTTGAAGGAAAGATACTGCAAAGCTTTGAAGTATTCATTTTTGTTTCTTGTTTTTGGTACTGGAGATTGAACTCAGGGGCACTCGACCACTGAGCCACATCCCCAGCCCTATTTTGTGTTTTATGTAGAGACAGGGTCTCACTGAGTTGCTTAGCACCTCGCCGTTGCTGAGGCTGGCTTTGAACTCGTGATTCTCCTGTCTCAGCCTCCCTAAGTGCTGGGATTACAGGCTTGAGCCACCGCGCCCGACTGAAGTATTCATTTTTTGAGTGTAAAAGATCAATGTTGGATGCCAGATCGAGATTCAGAGGAAGAGAAGGATTTGATACCATTATGTTGAAAGCAAGATGAAAACACCAAAGGATTTTCCCACAGAAAAGCCACAATAGGAAACACAATTTTTGCTGCATCTGTTTGGTCGGACCAGTTTTCCCTTCATGTAATGCTGGAGAAAATGGATGAATTCTGCTTTGAATATGTATAAAGTAAATACTTCTCTGAATCTAAGTAATTTTCAGAAGGTCAGTTTAATTGAACAGTTATAGGCCTGGAGCATAATGTGTTTTAAGATTTGTCCTAAAGTACAGAGAATGAAAAAACTCTTATTTTCAAACCTGACTCTTCAATCAGATTATACCATTTATTTATACATCGGGAAGGTGACTAGTATGACACTGGAGGCTGTCCACAACATGTTTATTGGAAGAATTTAGGGTAAAACTTTTATTTAATCTGCTCTACTTAGTTCTAAAATAAATTGGTTCCTTGGAGGGGGAAAAAAAAAGAAAAAGACCAAAAGGAGCATGTTTCACGTCCACTATCGCAGTAGTTCATAACACCCTGCTGAGTCACACCCACATAGGATACGGTAGTGATTAAAATTAAGCAATATAAACAAAAGTTACAACTAAGTCATACTATAATAGGGTGGTAAATCTTGTGCCAGCTACTGTAGAGATGCATAGGGAGATCATGGAGACACAGCCAAGTGTATATGTGAACCCCACATTCAGCGTGTTGAAAACTTAGCACTTACTTCATTGTTTCTGAAATTGTTCTACTTTCTTATGTTTGAAGATCACTCAGTATAGGATTGTCATTCAAGTTTAGTCCTTTTGTCTTATTTTACTGGCCCTTACTGGTTCATGTTTATAATGTTTATACCATTACAAGTCTTCCAGTTTTCTCTCTCAGCAGTTGAACCATCAGGACTTCAGTGTGTGTCCTAAGACCTGGTTTGTTTGTTTGTTTTTTAGTTGTTGAGGGGCCATTAATTAATTAATTAATTAATATATGGTGCTGAGAATCCAACCCAGTGCCTCACACATACTAGACAAGCACTCTACCACTGAGCTCCAGCTCCAGCCCCACTAAGACCTTTTCTGATCATGCTGTATCCTGGTCTGGAGTCTGTGCTGAGGAGAGCTGCCTGCACTCTTCCCCTCCCAGTTCCTCGCATAAGCCCCCTTACTTAGCATCCTGCTCTGGTCAGACTTATCCTCACCTTTCTCTGAATGCCCATGCTTTTCACCTGTCTTGTCTTTGTGCAGATGATACCTTCTGGCAACAATGTACTTTCTTCCCATGTAGCCATCCTTTTAAAATCTTTTGTATCCTTCCTTGGCAACAATGTATTTTCTTTCCATGTAGCCATCCTTTCAAAATCTTTGTGTCCTTGCTGTATCCTGAACTGCTAGGTTTTCTTGATTATAGTAGCTGGAACTGATCCCCTTTTTTTATGCTTCTGTCTGTAACTTCAGCTGGCACTTAACTCAAATTGTTAGTCATTTATATATATTTGTAGCCCTCCAGATAGATTTTAAACACTGTGAAAGTAGTGATTTTGTAATTTTGAATTCTGCCAGGACCTAGAAGTCCCCATGGAAAGGAGAAAAGAACCCTTAGAGTCAAGGGACTAACTAGAAACGTGGGTCTTGTGACTTTGGATAAGTCACTTATTTTCTATATTCTTTGTTGTCTTACTTACAAGAGATTGACAAGTTCAGATCTAAGTGCCTTTGTGATACTGCCTGTATGGTTTCTTCTGTTGCATAACTCCTTGCAAATAGTAGTTGCTCTGAATAAATATAGGACCCCAGCCTTCTTCACGAAGTTGTTTTGTTGCCTGTCTGTAATTCCTTTTGTTCTAAGTGAAAGCAGTGTCTGGCTCATAGTAGGTTGGCAGTAAATGCCAATTAATCCCTTGCTTCCTCCTTTGTTCTTGGCCCTCACAGTCAGATACTTGTTCATTTTCTCAGCATATAATATATGGCTATTTACAGACTATTTTTCTTTAGTTTTCTCCTATTTCCTTTCCAGGTTAATAAACACATTGCCTGTAGCCTCCTTAAAACCTTACAGTTATTTAGTTGATATTTGCATGTAACAAAATCTTGATCTGTTTTATCCTTAAAATGTTATATATAAAGTAGAACCATATCTTCTCTATTATATGGATGTATATAGTAGGAATATATGTTGTTAAGTTTATGTCTTTGTGTAATATGTTCATCATATAGCATAGAACATAGGTCTTCTTCCTGAAAATGGTGGTATTGGTTTTTATTCCCCAGGGTGGTTAAGAAAGTGGCTCAGTACATGGCTGACGTATTAGAGGATAGTAAAGACAAAGTTCAGGAGAATCTGTTGGCTAATGGAGGTAAGTTAATGTTTCATGATTCTGTAATTATTAACTTACGTAAAATGAATGACTTAGCTACAAAGACAAAAAAGGATATAAAAGCAACCTATAGACAAGGATCTTAAATGCAATAGAAAGCCATTAAAATATAGTTGCTACTAATGTCTTTGGTGATATTGCCAATTATATCCTGTCCCCTGAAATACAATCTCATGTAAGATAATCTTACATAGTATATAACCTGTGATATGATGTTGAGTTTTTTGCAAAAGCAGTACTACAAAATTGGCCCTAACTCTTTCTGGAATCTGTTTGCTAACTTGTGTTTATAAGTAGTCTCCACATTATATATCTCAGCATTGTTCTCTAGCTACCTGCTGTCTTTTCTGGCTTTTTATATTTAATAGCATCTAACTGCTCAAGCCATAGAATAGAAATTAATTTTATTGCAGAGCAGTGCCTCTTCCCCTCAGATTTGAGTATGACTTTTCTTAGTACCCATAAAATAGTCTACTGGCATCTCTATAGCTACAAGCTAATATTCAGTTTGAGCTTTATACGACAATTTTGACCTCATTGTTGATATTTTTACTTGAATTTATTGTTTTCTTATGAAATATTACTTTAGCATCTGCTTCATTTAAAGTTAGGTCCATTTGTAGATGTTATTATAGTAGGAAATAACTCTTTTCATTCTATACTGTATTGCCCTCAATGATAAGACCACTGTTTTTTTTCAATTTAAATTTATTTTTTTACCATATTTTTATTATTATTTTTACATGACAGTAGAGTATATTTTGAAATATTACATACACATGGAATAAGTATAATGTTCCAGTTAGGATCTCATTATTGTGGTTGTACGTGATGTGGAGTTACATTGGTCATGTATTTATAAATGTGTGTAGGAAAGATATGTCCAGTTCATTCTGCTGTCTTTCCTGTTATTAACCCCTTCCTTCCCTTCCTTCCCCTTTGTCTAGTCCAACAAATTTCTAATCTTTCCTTGTTGTGGGTTAACATCCACATATCAGAGAGAACATTTTTGGGACTGGCTTATTTCACTGAGCATGATATTCTCCAGTTCCATCCATTTACCAGCAAATACCATAACTTCATTCTTCTTTATGGCTGAGTAATATTCTATTGTGTATATATACCACATTTTCTTTATCCATTTATCTATTGTAGGGCACCTTGGTTGGTTCCGTAGCTTGGCCATTATGAATTGAGCTGCTATAAGCATTGAAGTGGCTGTGTCACTGTAGTATGCTGATTTTAAGTCCTTTGGATATAACCCAAGGAGCAAGGTAGCAGCATCAAATGGTGGTTCCATTCCAAGTTCAGAATGCTGGTTTTTAAATCCAGTGTTCCTATAGTATTATTTATTCTCCTTACAAGTTATAGATGCTCAATAAGTATTTAATCAATTAAAATATAGTAATTTATTCTTGCTTTTTGTTATAGTAATTATCCTGATCCAATTGCTTGCTACTTCTGTTAACTTTTTAGAACAGAGTAGAAGGTTAACTAATGACACCTTCATAGTAGGTGGGATGGTGTTGACAATTTGCTGGGGGCAGTGTATCTAAGATTGCTTCTGGCAATTCCTGCTGTTGATTCCTTGGTGTTATGTAAAGAGCAATTGAGGAGAGAGAGATTTTGATATGAATTACTTTTGTCAGTCAGCTTTGTCATACTTGACATTTGTATCTCCTAGCCTTGATCCTGTTGGATTTAAGGGGTAGCTTATAATGATGACTTATGCAACAGTTGTTAAGTGTCTCTTTGGTTTTACATTTTTCATTCCTTCATTTGAAAGTGAAAAGCTTCATGTTTCAAAGATTGTTGATGTATAGACTTAGAAACAGTCATCACATGGTTTTAACAGACATAAATTAAATTTATTTTCAATTTGGGGGAGTTGTCAAAGAAAGAACCCCTTTGTCAAATCAAACTTATCAAGGAGACAATTTGAAGTAATTTTTTAATCGTTGTCTTTCACCTACATATGAAACACATCATGAATATGTACACATTTCACTTATTAAGTTGTCAAGTTAGGAGCATCTTTACATATGTTGAATTTTGAGTCAGAAGAAGAGACTAGAAGGTAAATTTTGATTAATCCATGTTGCTTAATCTGGTTCCACATATATTTAATCAGGACTTTCCAGAAATGACATGTTTACTGATGTTCTCAGTGCTGATTTCAGCATTAAAATGTATTGCTGTGTACAACCGGGCACAGTAGCGCATGCCTGTAATCCCAGCACTTTGGGAGGCTGAGACATGAGGATCGTGATTTCAAAGCCAGCCTCAGCAACAGTGAGGTGCTAAGCAACTCACTAAGACCCTGTCTCTATATAAAACACAAAATAGGGCTGGGGATGTGGCTCAGTGGTTGAGTACCCCTGAGTTCAATCCCCAGTACCTTAAAAAAAAGTATTGCTGTATGAAAAACCTGTAAAAAAATTTGTTGCTTCTCTTTAGTAATTAATGTATTCCCTTATTTCAGTTGACTTGGTTACTTATATAACAAGGTTCCAGTGGGATATGGCCAAATATCCAATCAAGCAGTCCCTGAAAAATATTTCTGAAATAATTGCCAAGGTAAGATAAAAATTAGGACAGGTGGCACACACTGGTTTATAGTGGCTTTTATAATTTATCTATGAAATACTTTTTAGTCTTTTGATAAGCAGCTAACTTTAGGTCAGAGATAAAAGCCAGATGTATTCTTATTGCAGTATGAGATGTTAAAATATATTCTATTTTTGTGATGCTGGGGATTGAATCCAGAGTCTCACGCCTGCAAGGCAAAATATTTAAATTTTAAAGATGTTATAAAGTATAATGTCAGTAATGTAAGTGTATGTGTGGATTATCTAAGTTGGATAGTGTACTCATTTACATGGCTAACTTAAAAATGGCACCAACAGGGTTTCAATGAGAAACTTTAAAATCTGTAATTATTATTTATACAAATTTTAAGGATAATTTAGATCATGTATAATAAAGAATTGGAATCTAGTAAAGATTTTTGAGTTATACAAATAAATGATAATTGCCACTTAGGTATGTATGTATACAGTACTTTTTCAAACATTAAACTTTATGAGTTCTCTGACTCCTTCTGGCTAATGGTATTGACCCTGTGCTCCAAAGTGCCTATGTTCGCGTACCACATGATTTTTATGTATACTTTTTAGAGATCACATGGACACTGAAAGCCCATTCATTAACTCATCAAAAGCCCCTTTTTATTGAAATGTCCTTGAGCTTGAGAGAATATGTAAAAGTCTTAGCACAGACCTTAATGAAACAGATAGACAAGGACTTGTTAATTTGCCCACATTCTTAATGATCTGGCTAGAGGGAAAGTGTGGTTTAAATTATTGGGCAGAATTCCCTTGGCTCTCAGTGACTTTAGTTGTACAGTATGTTTTAGAGTTATATAAAAATGAATTGACTATCAAAGATTTTGTCATATACCTAGTTAATTTTTTCTTAATGTAATACTGGGAATTGAACCCAAGGCCTTGCACACGCTAGGCAAGCACTCTGCCACTGAGCCGCCTTTTTATAATGTTGAGACAGGGTCTTGCTAAATTGCCCAGTCTGGCCTCAAACTTGTTATGCTCCTGCCTCAGCCTCCCACATATCTGGGATTACAGGTGTGTACCACCCTGTTAAAGTCAGTATGTAATTTAAAGAAAGTGATTCTCTTACAGTGACTGAACCTTACTTACTCTCTTCGGATCCTTATCAAGGATTCAATCTGCTTCTTGATACTATTGTAGATATTGTAGAGAGGTGAAGTGACTTAACCTAGTGCTACACAACTAATGGTAGAGCTGAGTCAGAACCAGTTCTTCAAATCTTAACCTACTTTGTGCTTTCTCCCTAAGTAGTTAATAGTTTTAATCCTCTTTGGGAAATCAGCTTTTCTAACATTTATGAGTTCAACTACATTAATTTCATTGAGAAAACATTTTGTGTAATTATAGTGGAATTTTTGACAACAAAACTATGAAAATTTTTAGCCTTGTGAATTGAAGCCTTCTAATTAGTAATCTTCAAACCCAGTTGCCTAGATTCCATTTACATGGTTTACAAAGTAACATAATAATATGGAAATTATCCTATTAAAAATGAAGTTGATTATTTAAAAAATTACCTTTAAGGTTGTCCTTTTAAAATAAGATATTCTTAGATCAGAAACTTACGTATCTTATGGAAGTTGAGTTCAGCTACTGTATTAGTAGAAGCAGGAAATTTTGACTATTTTTCTTTTCTTTTTCGAAGGGAGTAACTCAGATTGATAATGACCTGAAATCTCGAGCATCTGCATATAATAACCTAAAAGGAAATCTTCAGAATTTGGAGCGAAAGAATGCGTAAGCACAGCGAGTATATGTGAATATTAAGCAGAGGGCAGCTTATTAGCATTCACTGATGAGGTGTTGTTGGGGTTTAGTAAGTTCCAGTGTAAGCTGTTTCTGAAATCAAAATGGTGTTTTTTTAAATATCATGGAGAAAGTTGATTGAAGTTAAGTCTGTAGGATTCAGAGAAGTTGAAAACAGATGGGAGGCTGATTTATTGTGTTTGTTTCATAAATAGTACCTGTGAATTGGGTTCTGGTTTATCCCTTTATCTATTTGCTATTTCTCAGAAAAATTCTAAAATTAATTGTTTTAAATCAAGTTTGTAGTGTCATTGCATTGCAATAAACTGCTTCATTCCATAGAAGAAGTTATTTATGATTCAATAATTTTCTGATTTATCTGTTTTGTGTTTAGATTTTTCACACATTAGGTTTTCTTAAAATGGGACACCCTATCTCCTTGTACTATGACTACAACAAGGGTAGTTTCAAGCATATAACTATTCAAGTTGTGTGTTCATAGACCAGAGGGAAAGTTGGTTGGGAGACCATCAGTGATACAAATAGGACAAGACATTTTTGTCATGGCAACATCATTACTAGAATACCAAATGAAGACTGACTGAAAAGTTGATTATTGGGTTGAGTAACCAAAATTGCCTGGTATCAAATGAAACCTTAGAGAAAGGGAAGAAAACCAAAGGTTAGGCTTAAATGGAATAGTTTCACAATTATGATGAAATGGACTTTAATGAGTAGCACCTCACCAGTCAAGATGTAATCCAGAGAAAAGCTTGGTTGTGATAATTAAAGCAAACACAAAGGCAGACGCTGGAGGCAAATTTTGATAAATGTTACCATTTCTTTGGTTGTTAGATTGGGATATATTTGGCTAACTGTTGGCTTCTTATAAAACAAAAATGCTAAGACTGATTCCTCTTGAGATGTGTATGTAGCAAGTGTGAATATGATCAGCCTTCTGTTTGTGTTACAGAAGCACATAATTATTTACCTAATGATTTTTAAATTTTCTTTAGAGGGAGTTTGCTAACTCGAAGCCTGGCAGAAATTGTGAAGAAGGATGACTTCGTTCTTGATTCAGAATATCTCGTCACATTACTGGTTGTAGTTCCCAAGTATGTGTTCTATTACAAAGGATTTTACTTGTTAAAATACAACATTAGTATCTGGTATTGCAATATGAAGTTTTCCTCAAGACCCAAGTGTAAAACAAGTATTCATTGACCTTGGTATTCATTCTGTCAACCAACATTTTCTCATATAAAGAATTAGAATTTAGTTTATAACCTGGTTGTAGAGACACCAATTATAAATCGAGATTGGTGTAGTTGGACATCAAAAAATTAAGTAAAACTAAATTATTGGATTTTTAAGAATGTAGATTTTAGATTTTTTCAAAAATAGATCTTTCGGTTTGTTTTTTTCTGAAATATTTTTATGACTAGTTAGGGTGAGTTTCAACCTTGTAGGAAGCAAAGAATGAATTAGATTGGGGCGAGCAAAATTTTTTTGTTTTACTTTTTAAAATAACATCTTTAAAGTTTTTGCAAAGGTAAAATATCAAACTTAAAATAGATGTTAGTACATGAACATACTAAATTCTCTAATTGTATTTGAAGATAGTCTTTAAAACATAATATCCCGTATATGAGTACCCTTGATCTGCAGCTGTACAGAATGAATTTTACAAACATAATAAATACATTTACACCCTTACACACGACAGTGTGGACAACAGCAGTTGACAGTGGTAGCTCACATCAGCAAAAAGATTAGCTCTGCCAACTTTTTTTCTGTAAAGGGCCAGAGAGTAGGTGTTTTGGGCTTTGCCAGCTACCTGATCTCTGTCACCTTTGTGCTATAGCTGAAGCAGCCACAGACAGCTTAGTGGATCCTAGAAAAGAGAGACAAAGCACAGCCAGGGAATTCACAATGGCTACAACATTAACCTGGCTTTTACACTTTTTCCCTTTCACTGCAGTAACCAGGCTTTTGGGTTTTTCTTTGCATGTGCAGAAGAGCTTAAAACTAAGGGTTTGGCCTCAAACATTTAATTTTGTGTTTTAGTTATGTAACTCCCCTGCTACATTGGAACATTGGTTATTTGTAGTAAATTTCTGTGTATCTGTGTTTTTACACAGGACAAATAGGAAATGTGGCTACAGTGAAATACGTCAAATATACGTAACAAAAAATTTCACCATGTAGGAAACTTTACACTATGTAAGAAAATAACCTTTGCCCATATATTGCTTTCAACCTCTATTTAAAATTTGTGTTTAAAACCAGAACTTTTTGGAGTTTTGTGTACCTTATAGTTGAAACACTGAAGCTACATAGGCCACCTCACATAATAAATTGTTCTCTATCCTGGCCTACAAACACTAGAATTATTTTACATCTGAAACATAGTTGTCTCTCTGCACACTTCCAGAAGCCAGTGGCCTCTAGAGAAGGTAGTTGCACAATGTTCTGTGGTGACATAATTTACCATCACTTCATTTACTTGCTACTTCCTGGTACTCTTCGCTTTCTGTGGTTTTATTCAGTCCTACATAATGGCCACTGAATAGAAACGATAGTGATCAGGATGACCTTTTTCTTGCTTTTTAAATGAGGCATAATACTTATCAGCCATAAAGTTTGAAAATAATATAGAATGTATATGATGTTGTGCTTCCTTTCCATACTTAGTTCTAGGGTGTGCTGGTTTTGCAGTAGTTACTGGATATAAGGAGGTGTGATCTGTACTTTCTGCGTCACTCAGTGAATCTGACATTCATTCTCAGTAGGAAACTTGAAATATTTTGTTACATATAGTTGACGTATTTCACTGTAGCCACATTTCCTATTTGTCCTGTAATTTTTTCTCTTCCTGGATATGGCAGGAAGTAGGACTTTTATTTTCTAGTGCTTATTGTATCTTTTCTACAGGTTAAACCACAATGACTGGATTAAGCAATATGAAACACTAGCTGAAATGGTAGTTCCAAGGTCTAGCAAGTAAGTAGCAGTCTTTGTAAAACTGTTTATTTCCTAGAATTCCTCTTAGAGCTTGGTTGCTGGATTAGGAAATATTCTTTGCATCTTTGCTTTATGGTAGATTTATAATTTCAGAACAATCATTTTTAGTTTATAAGTGAAATATATTAATAGTAGCTATCATAATGTTAGATTTGAATGGGACTTGGCACAGTCTTTTTTACCTACTCATGTTTATAGACACAGAAATTTGAGGCCAGTGAGGTTGAAATAGTTTGCCCAGAGTCACACATGTCGTTAGTGGCAGGGCAAGAACTGGAACCAGGTCTCTGGTGTGGTGCTTTTTCTGCTGCACTGTGCTGCCTTTTGAACAGTCTTCATTCACTGTGTGACTGATTCCTCATTCTACCTTGCGAAGAAAGCCTTCCAGGTGGCTCTTAGAGTGCTCTGTTGATCACCAAATGTTCATCATCACTTTGAGCATAGATTTGGCCAACTCTATACATTCCTTAAAATACAAAAAACTCAAGCCGGGTGCAATGATGCACGCCTGTAATCCCAGCCACTCAGGAGGTTGAGGTGAGAGGATCACAAGTTCAACATCTGCCTAAGCATATTGGTGGGACCCTGTCTCAAAATAAAAAAGGGCTGGGGATGTGGCTTAGTGGTAGAGCACTTACCTAGTATGTAGGATCTGAGAAGGTGGTGATCTGTACTTCTTGCGTCACTCAGCATATCTGCCCTGGGTTCAATCCCCAGTACTGGGAAAACAATCTTTTTATTAAATCCTTTTAAATTTAGTATACTTTCTCTAATTTGATATTTATACCCGTTCTGTGAAGCAGTTTGGGCAGTCATCCTGTATTCTCAGAGATGAGGAAGACAAATAGTTGCCCAGAGCATATGGCTGTGTAACTGTGCAGTGGCAGAGTTAGGATTAGAACTCAGGTCTTTGAACTCTAGGTCCCATATTCTCTTCTACCATTCCATGTCATGTTCCCTATATTCTGCCATTATCACACAAGATGTTCTTTGAGAAAATACTAAATATAGTGTATGTGCACCCCCAAAGAATTCCTTTGTATGTAAATGCCTGAAGAGGAGACAACCTTGTGAAAGAAAGGTGTAGGAGATAGTGAAGAATTGGAATTAGTAAGGTCAGGCCCATGAAATATTTTCTTTTCCAGTTTCATTGTGTCATATGGGAGGTAGCTTAGTATTTTGGAAAGAGTCCTGGACCCAGGGATCTGAGTTCTATTGCTGGTTCTGCTGCCAACTTGCTGTGTGACCTGGGGTAAGTCTTTTAACTTCTCTGGGCCTCATTTTCTTTGTCTGTAAAATGAGCATAGCACCTTCCTTGTATATGTTCTAAAGTAAGTTAGTTTAAAGCTTGATAGGATATATAAGACAGTACTATTGTCACTTTACAAATATTGATCTTTTGAGTACTAAACCACAAACCTGTGCCCATCATGAGTCTTTTTCCCCCTGGAGGGAATACCTTCTATGCAAACCGGCCTTTCATGTGCTAACTAGAGACTACAGTGGTGTCTTGGTATTAGATTCTACTTGGGCTGTTTCTCCTGACAGATCATACCTTCTTAGGTATGGAGGATTCAAGCTGCAGGGGTTGACTGTGCCTAGGAGGCAGTGGAGGAGGAGGGCGAGGACTCAGCGCAGACTGCCCTCCAGAGTAGACACACACCAGCCAGGTTTCCAGGGTTTGATGTGTGGGCTAGTTAAGTAGCCACAAATTTACTCTGAAGGGGGACTTTAAACATATTGCTTCAGAAATTTACCTTTTGCAAATCACTATAGTAGTCTGAAGGAAAAAAATTCCAGGCAAGAACAGTTTAATGCAAGCCTCTGAATGACCTGTAAGTGCACACTGACGGCCAGAGTCCCCAGCCTTTCCTTGCTTGGTGCAAACATCTGTTCTACCTATTTCTCAGTCCAAAGTACATTTGTATTCACTGACTCAAAAGCATAGCTGTTTAAATGTCATCATAGAAAATATGGTGCTAGCTCAGGTAGCACCAGGAAGAGCTGTAGCTTAGGCAGAGTGGATAGGCTCCAGGGTCAACCTGAGATTTCACCTACTGTTTAGGAACAAATTTAGGATTGATGCAGATTTTTTTTTTCATGAAAACTAACATTTTTGAGTAATTACTGTGCACTAGTCATTGTTCTACTTACACAAATTAAGTCAAATAATTATACATAGTGACACTTTAATTTGATACTTTTTAGCATGGTGCCTGAATGATGCAGTGAAGATGAAAGTAGAATTTTGAGGTAGAAGAATAGATTGAAAAATATCATCCTCAACCCTGGAAGAAATAATTTCATTTTAAAAGTGCACGAAGTCTAGCTATTCCAGTGAGTTGTGAGGATGAGGCAGGAGGATTGCAAATTTGAGGCCAGCCTGGGCAACTTAGCAAGACTGTCTCTTAAAGGAAAAGTGCTGGAGATGTAGCTCAGTGGTAAATTGCCCTGGAGTCAATTCCTAGTATCAAAAAAGGAGGGGATAAATCTAGATATTTGCAAGATATTTTTCATAAATCTTAAGAGATTGGACACTTTGAAATATTGCTACTTTTGTGTGGTGAAAAACAGAAATGTGTATGAATACTTGTCAAGTCTGTGGCCAAGGAAATAGAGACCAGGCTGCTGTTCTGCTTTTTGTTGGAATACTTCAGAGAGGGGTGCTTTTTACTTGTACTTTTGGAATTACCACTTTCCTTTTTTTTCTGTCTACTTTTGCTTATTACAAAAATAACAGCCTTCTGTTAAGGTGTCAGGTTTGGTGGTAGAGCACTGGCTTAGTGTGCACAAAGCTCCGCGTGTAACCCCAGCACTGCGGGGGGAGGGAGTCTGATTGGGTCAGATCAGGGGTTAACTTTTGCCTTTCCTCTGTTCTTGGAAACCACCACAAAGTCTTTAGAGCTTCATAGAGGATTTGTTCAGTGAGCTAGAGTTGAAGAACCACCTTGCCTAGGAAGTGAAGGAAGAATTACACCAGCCATTATGCAGAGAAGTTTCTCTTTGGAGGTTTGCAAAGGTAACTTGTATGAAGCACAGGCAGGGAAGAAACAGGTAGATTGGTCAGGGAGCAGAGGGCATGGCCAGTCCAAGCCTCAGGAGGGAGGCAAGGAGTCCAAAACCGTAGGAAGAGCTCCTGAATTCCAGAAAAGACTGCCCCCTGCAGAAGTCACTGAAAATGCCATGAGACAGCTGAAAACATACACTTTCGGTGACACAAGATGTAACAGTAGAACTAAATGGATAGAGTGAGTTTGGCTTTTTTATTTGAATCTGTTAGGACTTTTGCAAGTTGGGTTAGACTAAGCCCAGCTGGGTATAATTCCTGGCCAACATTGTATCTGGGGATAGTTCAGGTTCATGTTTACTCATGAATAAATGTGATTTTCTTACCTGTTTTCTCTCCTTATGGCTTTCGTTTTGTTGCTTTACTGTGGTTTCACATATTAAAATTTTTATGGGATTTGCCTTGGTTGGAAATCCACCTGTCCTCTGCCAGCTCTCCTTTTTGGTTTCTGCAGTCTGTTCTCTTGCCTCACCTTGCCAGAAGGGTTTCCCTCTGGAGTCAATCTTTTAATTCAGCACCTTACCAGACCTTCTCTGAAGATCACTGAACCTGCTTCTTTACCTTGTTCACTACCTCAGGCCCCCAACCCTGTGTTTGCATTTTGATTTTTGATTTCCTCTGATCAGGCTTTTCTCCTGTTTAGTCTGGACTTTCTGCTGATCACTTTAGCCATCAGCTCTGCAAACTCACACCCCAAGTTAATCTTGAATGCAGCCTGGTGGCTTCGGTACCCAAGTTGCTTAAGTGAGCTCTGGTAGCCACTCGAGACTCGGGCTGATCTGTCTCAGGGGCAATCTGTTCCTCTATAGCTCACTTCACTGTTATTTAAGAATTTTTAAAGCTCCACCTATATCCTGTGTGAACCCTGTAGCTTCACACTCACATACAGGGTTCCCACTGGGCACTCCACGTGATGTTCTATAGCAAAACAGCATGATCTCCTGCATTTTGGATTCCCAACTGTCCAACAAGGCAGCCTCAGAGGCTGCCTATTGATCCAGACTGGAAGCGTGGTAGTCAGCCACCTTGGACTCTTCTCCCTCCCCTTCCTCAATCCAATCGATCATGTCCTCTCTACTTTCTTTTTTTTTTTTTTTGGTACTGGGGATTGAACTCAGGGGCACTCGACCACTGAGCCACATCCCCAGCCCTATTTTGTGTTTTATGTAGAGACAGGGTCTCACTGAGTTGCTTAGCGCCTCGCCGTTGCTGAGGCTGGCTTTGAACCCGCGATTCTCCTGTCTCAGCCTCCCTAAGTGCTGGGATTACAGGCTTGA
>CM053400.1:151071877-151114223 GCA_028644305.1 Xerus rutilus
TTGCTGAGGCTGGCTTTGAACTCGCGATTCTCCTGTCTCAGCCTCCCTAAGTGCTGGGATTACAAGCGTGAGCCACCACGCCCGGCTTCGAGCTTTCTTCTAATAAGACTAGGATCATACTACATTCTACCACTTGCTTTTTTGCTTAATACTATACCCCAAATACCTGTACCTGTCAGCATAGCTAGAGCAATCTCATTCTTTTGATCAAAATCACGTGTCTTTGCCATAATGTATTTAGCCAGTGGTGGATATTCAGGTTATTTAGTTTTGTTCCTCACAAACACTGCTGCGGTAAGCAAGCATCTTTGTACAGATTGGTGTATACTCATATTCTCTGGAGGGACAGACCTCAAAGTGGAATCTGTAGCATCACAGGGTATGTACAGTTGAAATTTTGACATACTGCTGAATTACCATGCAGAGTTCTAAATTCCAGATATATTTGGAATGCAGATTTAGTTTCAGTTTTCCTTTCAATAAGAGGAAAATTTTTGGTTCTGATGTCAGAAAATTCTGGTTGTCTTCTTTTGCAAGTGTTGAGTCTTAATATCTGTAAGATGGGGATATCATGGGAGGGTTTGTTTTGACAATTGATGATTGCTAGGCCCACGCTATGCCTTAAGTTTGTATTTCGACTGTGATATTATTCTGATGAGAGAGGTAGGGACTGTGTCAGTTTTAAAATCCCAGCATATATTTGATGCGGTGGGACTTCACTGGAGCTTCTATCAGGGATGCAGTAAAGCAGGAGCACTGAGGGGCTCTGGAACCAGACTGCAGCCCTGCTACTCATGAACGCTGCAGCTCTGGGCACATCGTTCAACTCCTTTGCACAGTGGGGCTGAGTGCCCGGCATAGGGCTGTCGTGATGAGTAAAGGAGACCCCTTGCCCACAGAAAAACAGAGAGGTGCCTGGTGAGAGCTTGACCCATGTACTTAGGATCCTTGAGGAGTATGTGCAGTTCTTTTTCACTGTTTGATTTGGGAATTTTGTAATTGTGTGTAGAGGAGGAATGACTGTGTGTCTGAAATGTGTCACTAAGACGGACTGTCACTGAACCTCAGTCCATGCTGGAGAATTCGTTGTTCACAGCGGCCACCATTCCAGGGAAAGGCCTCCTTTGCCTTCCTGAGGAGTGTCTTGTTCCCTGGGGATGGAACTCAGCTAACTTTAAGATTCATGAAACATGTAGAGACCACTCACATCTGCTGCCTCAGCCCTTTACCATGTTGTTTGGGATGGGAGGACTGGTTGTCCCCATTTTATGTATGGAGAGACTCAGGGTCAAAGAAGTTAAGTGATTTCTGTGCTAGAAGTCACAAATTTTGAATCAGAGTCAGAATCAGAATTGGAACCTATGATTTCTGACTGCTGGATTCTTCACCCTCCCCCAGGTAGTGTATGAGCGAGCCAAACACATCCATCCCTTAACCCTCGTCCAAGACAGTGATACAGGAGAGGTTTTAGGGATGGATAATCGGGTGTGCTGTCATTTGGCAAGAGCCCAGAACATCCCCCTTGATGGGTGATGGTGTGTTGATCCACTGCATCTAATGTAGTAGTCTACAGACTTTAGCCAGGGAAGGGTACTCCCCTGCTGAACTTGCTCTTAAGCAGAAACTCTTTGTGGAACACATTCCATGTGGTTTTTTGAATGAGCTTATATCAGGTAGTACCTTTAAAGTAATACTTTGTATGTACATACTCAGCAATGTGAACTTTACTTGCTCTCCGTTCAAAATTATAGTTCCAAATGTTGGAAATAAAGTATAAGAGATTGATCTAGATATGAGGGTTTTCTCCTTTATTCTCGGCTGCCTTTTCATTCATCTTTAGAAGAAATCAAAGAACATGTGCACAAGGTTAAAAACCACATATGCAAATATAACAGCTTACAGTGAAAACCCTGCCTCCTTTAGAATCAGTGTGGCAATCATCTGATTAACATCAATAAAAGATGGTGTGTTGGAAATCTGTAACAGTATTACATTCTAGAGAAAGCGTAGAGAACTTTCCTAATTGAGTACTTGTCTCTAATTTGAAGTTCACGCATTACAATAATGTAAACTTATACATGGTATTTATTTTCTAGCATAAAAAGCATTAGAACCTTTAGACTAATTTCTGAATATCGTTTTGTTTTGTTTTGTTTTTTAAGGATATGGTACATTGGAGCCATTTCATATACCAGCAGATTTACCTTTAGACTCTTTTCAGGTCTGAATCCTGTAACATATGAGAGGGGAAGGAAACAGAGGGAAACCAAGAAATTCCTAGACGGTAAAATGGAGGAAAAACAAGACAACCGGGAAAGGTTGAAATAACACAGGAGGAGAAAAGCTTTAAAACCAAGCAGAAGGTGGTCGGTGAACACAGTTCCTGGCAGTTGCTCAGGACTGAAGCCTTATTTTATCCACAGCCGTTCTTTGTTGGGGAATTTAATGACAGACTTGTTACTAAACTCTACAGAGATGTAATTTCTAGTCTTGAATAGGTCTGAGGAATAATCTGCATTTTTAACCAGCACCCAGGAGACTCTTTTAAAAAAGATTCTTCCTCTGAACCCCAAGCTGGTGTGTTGACTTAGGTTTGTGAGCATCCTGAGGCCTTGTACAAATAGTGATTCTGTTTCATTAAGACCACACTCCAGAGGGTCATTTCCTATGACTGGCTTTCCCTGCTGTCACTTGAGGAAGCACCCTATCAGAGCCAGTCCATGCAGATGGCTTTACTCTTGAGATCACAGTATGTAGAACTATCATTTGCAAAAACTCTACAGTGATCAAGGTCATTTTTTTCTCTTAGTTGAGAACCCATTTGGCGTGGTTTTTCACTACTTATAAAGTGTAAAAGAACAACCAAAACTTTGAAAGAATGGTTTTTATGAGGAAATCAAGAAAAGGGTAAGATGAAAGTGGAGACAATAAAGATGATGATGATTATTTTTGGCACCAGGGATGGAACCCAGGGGTGCTTAACCACCAAGCCACATTCCCAGCCCTTTTTCTATTTTATTTAGAGACAGTGTCTTGCTGAGTTGCTTAGGGCCTCACTAAGTTGCTGAGGCTGGCTTTGAACTCGCAATCCTCCTGCCTTAGCCTCCCAAGCTGCTAGGATTACAGGTGTGTGCCACCATGCCCAGCAATAAAGATTATTTTTGAAGCTGGGCGCGGTGGCGCAAGCCTCTAATCCCAGCACTTTGGGAGGCTGAGACAGGAGAATCACAAGTTCAAAGCCAGCCTCAGCAACAGCAAGGTGCTAAGCAACTCAGCGAGACCCTGTCTCTACATAAAACACAAAATAAGGCTGAGGATGTTGCTCAGTGGTCAGAGTACCCCTGAGTTCAATTCCCAGTACCAAAAAAAAAAAAAAATTTTTTTTGATGTCAGAAAAATGAAGGAATGAATTTCATGTACAATATTACCTTGAACTTTAAGGTAGGTGTTGTTAACCAGAGGATGAACAAACTATTCAGAATATTAAATCCCAAGAGCAGCTTTTCTATATTTTACCATTTCCTACCTAGGAGGAAGACCTCTTAAGTAAGAATTCTTAATTATCTTTTTCACCAAAACAACTTGCTGTATTTTATATTTATTTATGTACATGTTTGGACTGCCTGTTAGAGCAGTTATAAGTCAGTATAAGTTTTATATGTAGGTTTTATGTATAAATTCACTTGCTTTTTAAATAAAAATTGTAACTGTTCAAGTACTGCATCTTACCACAAGAGGGCACTCTGGCACCATTAAAAAGCAAGCAGGTAGTTTCTCCTCCTCCCCCCTAGTGGTTGGTTCTGAAATATACAATTTAGAGAGGCCCACACCCCCAACAAAATCAGAAGCATTCTGATTTGGGATATTTTGTTACAAATATTTAATACAAAATTCTTAGAAAATGTTAGATGATTTGTATTCATTTTGTGACAGTACATTGTATGTGCAACCCATAACATATTTCAGCATACTTAGGCTAGCCAGTGACAAAGTTTTCAAGAAAGAAAGATAAAGGTAGACATATGTATGTTTGTATGCAGGGGTGTGCATATATAATCTAATGCTTATTTGGCATATAGTTTATTGAGCACATACTATGGGCCAGGCAGTATTTTAGGAGCTGGGCAATAGCTGAGCTGTTGGAGTGGCATAGAGCCTATCTGCATGGGCTTACAGCCTAGTAATCTGGTGGGAGCCTTGCTTGAAAAACTGTCAACTTGTCAGCCCCAACTTATGAAAAGGATTTTACTTATCAGTAAAATCCATAATCTAAAAATATACTTAGTTTCAGGTATCTGTCCAGAAAAGTCAACCTATAGTATTAGTTCATGATAAATAATCCATTTTTTTTTTTTTACTATGACCACATAGGTGTGATTGAACACTGTCCAAAATAATTCATTATGATGGACTTTCTATGCCTATGCTGCACACTATAATAGCCCCTGGCCACTGTGGCTATAAATCACTGGACATGTGGCTAGTATGACTGAAAACTAGAGTTGTTAATAAATTTAAATAGCTACCTATAGGTAATGAGCTCTTTTATCTTTGAGTTCCCAGTATATTCCATATCCTTTGGCCTTTTATTGTCCCTATAACTGGAAGAACCAGCCCAGCTTCTGTTCACTTTGATTGCCAGATTTAATTTCCCAACGAGTCTGAGAAATAAGGGAAGACTGCTCTCTGAATCATTGTTGATGTGCCTCAGATTGCTACAGACAGCATTCTCTTTGATCACAAAGACACTTTATGTGCATGAGGATAAACCGGATGCAATATTGAAAGACCAAAAAGCTGTTTGTGATGGGAAATATTGAATCAGCAGAATTGAAAACACAGCTGTGTGCTTCTAATGGGAATATCATTTCCTCTGTCAGTCAGTGCTCACTTAGCATCCATTGTATACCCGGCCTTCACTGTGCCAGACTCCATAGGGAGATGATGCTCGGCAAACGTTCTTGAATGACATTACTTGTCTCTAACCAACTGAGGAATCTAAGTGATTCATAAAATGATGAAGCAGTTAAGTTCTGTAAAGAAGTCTGACAAATTACAGGTGCCCTCAGGAAGAGGCAGACAGATTACATAGCAAAGGAGTTGTGTTCTAGCACTGGTGTGTTGGCATGAGTCTTGCCTCCCTCCTGGGTGCATGGTGCTATCCGGCAGGACGTGGGCCAGGAGAAGCAGGCACCAGACCCCATGCCCCTTGCTGCAGCCCTGCACTCCCCCCACCCCAGCTTATCGCCCCTTTTCTTTCTCAGCCTTTATGTCCAGGTAGGTGGCACATTCTGGAAGCCCCTTCTCCCCCTCCTGGCTTCTTTGCCCTCTTCACTGGCTTTTCTGATCTGACAGCTCGAAAATGGGCCGTTTTGTGTTCCCGATCTGTGTTCCTCTTCAGTTCACTCTAGTCCTGCAGCCAGAGGATGGGCTAGTCACTCCGTGCACAGAATAAAATCCCTTTGTTAAAAATGGACCCCCAGCCCCGCCCAGCTTTTGTTGGTTTAAATTGCCTTCTCTATATGTTTTCTAAAAGCAGACTGTTTAACGTTTCTTTTATTTTGATGGGAGAAGTGTTTGTAAGGAATGTGCCAAGGGTCTGCTTTCTCACCTACCATCTTGGAGTTGGCCCTGTTGGCTGGCATCAGATTTGTGCTTTCTCAGAATGTGATCTTGGGATCACAGTCCTGGAAGCTAAACCATTTCTTAGTCTGTAGAAGAGGGATGATCACCATAATGCTGTAGGATTATTGTGATGAGGGTTAAACCTGAGATTCAAATTTTCCGACAAGGCCCACGACACCGAGAAGAGGCTCAACATATGAACTGTGTTGTTGTTGTGTTATCAAAGGAATCAAAAAAGATTCTCGTCTTTGATATCTTACGTGATTGAAATTAGTTCCCCTTTAACTACATCTACTTAGAAGGCAGACTCTCCATTAAACTAGAATCATGACTAGCAATTTTACTCCTAAGTGTTTAACTCAAGAGAATTGAAACCATATGTCCCTACAAAAACTTGGACATGAAAGTCCAAGACAGCATTGTTAATCACGGCACCAAAGTAGAAACGACCCAAGTGTCCATCAAATGGAGAGTGAATGGATCAACAAAATGTGATGGACGCACATAATAGAGCACCATTCCACCACAAAAAGGACGGGAGTACTGATCAGTGGCGCAGTGTGGATGAACTTTGAAAATGTGCCAAGTGACGCCAGACAGAAAAAGCCACATATGCTATGATTCCATTTATAGGAAATGTCAGGCAAATCCACAGATTCAGAAAGACTAGTGGTTGGCAGTACCAGGGAGGGGTTTGCAGCAGGGTTTCTCCGGAGTGATAAAAGGGTTGTGAATTTAGATAGTGGTGATGTTTACAGGAATTGGTAAACATATTAAAAAACCACCAAATTAGACTTTTTACAAGGGTCAATTTTATAGTATGTGAATTATTTCCCCGTTAAACCTGTCAGGGATTAACTGAAGTTCTCTTCTTTATTTGATGTCTATGTACTTTTTGAAAATTAATTTGAATCCCCCTTTATGAAGGAGAGAGTTCTGGACTTCAGAGTCTCGCCAGTCGCTCCATCGGTTTGCACTTGTTCCACTCATCCCGACTTCCTGTAGCAATCTGCAGAGCCCTCTCCACTTCTGTGACTGTTACAGATCTGTCCCAGGAGAGCTCACTCAATGGTTATTACATCAACAGTCACCCTGAAGAGAGGACAGCTGGCTGAGGATAAGTGGTCAGACTACTGGTCTGATGATATCCTTCTTGGTTTAGTATATACTGATCACAGTTTGCTTAGGTTAAAGGGTCCTTAGATCATTCATTCATTCAACAACCATTTACTGATGGCAGAATTCTCAGTCACTCAGAAAATGCTGAACGGCTGCTGAATACCTGGATGCTGGGGTAGAAGCACTTAAATGATAAAAAGGACCCTGCCTACCTGGAGCTTACCTACTAGTGGATAACAGGCAATAAATACCTACTGAACAAGATAAGACCTATGTTAGATTTCCATTGCTATGAAAAAACACTTGAGGAAATTGATTTTCTTAAGAGAAGGGTTTATTTTGGCTTAAGGCTTCAGAGGTTTTGGGTCTTTGTTGTTTCTGCTGTTTTGGGGCTTGTGGTGAGGTGGAACGTCATGGAGTGTATGGTGGAAGCTGTTTGCCTCACAGCCACTGGGAAGAAGAAAGAAGGGAGGGGCCAGGGTCCCCAATATCTCCTACATCCTCAATGACTAACTTCTTCCATAGGCCTCACCCCCTAAAGATTCCACCACCTCCCAGTAATGCCATTGGCTGGTGACCAAGCCATGAGCCATGAGCCTTTGGAGGATATTTAAGATCTGAACTGTAACATTTCACCCCCAGCACCACAGGCTCATGTGTATCCCATAATGCAAAATGCATTCAGTTCATCTCCAAGAGTCCCCAAAGTCTTTTTTTTTTTTAAATATTTTTTAGTTGTCGATGGACTTTTTATTTTATTTATTTGTATGCGGTGCTGAGAATCGAACCCAGTGCCTCACGCATGCTAGGTAAGCACTTTAACACTGAGCCACAACCCCAGCCTTGAGTCCCCAAAGTCTTAACAGTTCAGTGTTGCTGAAAAGTCCCAAGTCCAAAGTCTCCAAGACTCAAGGCAAATTCAGCTGTGAGCCCTGTAGAAATCAAAGAGAAAGGTAGACACTGCTAACATACAATAGCACAGAGAAACCAAAATAGCAAGGAGGAAGCAGACCAAAGATAGACAGAAACTCAGCTGGGCAAGTGTTAAATCCTACAGCTCCATGTCCAGCCTATGGGGCATGCAGGGTCTTGATGTGAACCCCAAAGGGCTTGGACAGCCCTGCCCCAGGATCTTGCTGCCTACAGCTCACATGGCCACTCTCTGGCTGGCTCCAGTGACTGAATTCATTGAGTCTAGTCTATACCAGGAAGCGTACAGGACTCTGCACTTGAAAGTCTTCTCCACCATTTTTTTTCCCCTCTTGCAGTACTGGTGATCAAACCCAGGGCTTCACACATGCTAGGCAAGGGTACCTTCTCACTTTGAAGAATGTTTTACAAACATATTTAATACTATCCTACAAATACCCATGACCAGGCAGAATTTAGCAATTTGTAAGCTTTATTACTAAAATTCTTTTGTAGCTGCTCTGATTTCTTTAAAAACATAATTGTCACCTGTTTATAAATGAGGTATTTTAAATAATAGTTGACACATATCTGTCTGACTCTGGGGATCCCTACCAGTCACAGTCACACAGTAGTCTTTTGCAAATAGCCAACAAAAGACAATAGGGTTTTCTGCAGGGGGTGGGAGGGGGTGGGAGGGCAGGGGGCAGGGCAGGAACACTCGTTTCCTTTTCACTTTTCCAGTCTGTCTCTATTTCTTACTTCCCCTTTCCTTAGTGGGAAGCGTTGTCTTTTTGCTTCAGACTGTTACAGCCTTGTGGTGGAGTCAAGAGGCGATGACCTCTGGTCACTCTGCAGAAGTGTAAGTATCTTGTGCGTTGCCGCTGTGCTTTCTCTCTTGCCTCTTGGTCACTTAAGGCATTTGTTTGGGTCAGCTTTACAGGATCCTTCCCATTCTTCCAGGGGAAAATGCAGCAGCTTTGGGGAGACGGGACCCCTGGAGTATTGAATAGATTGCTTGAGAATGTTAGCCTCCCTTCTGGAAATGGGGCACTTAGGTTGAAAGGAAATGTAAAATTTTCCATGGTTGAAACTATCCAGATTTTAATTGGCTCCTTGCTCTCACGTCAGAGTTCCTTTTCTAAAATAAATATTTTGGAAGGCTCTTATCTTCACAACCAGACACACAGTTCTAGCTCCTGACCAGGCAAGTTAACTCTTCAGCCACCATCTGGTACACACTGCTGTTCCTGTCAGCTTCCAGAACTCATTAATCCCATGTTGGAACTGAGAGGACAGTAATATCTATTAGGTTTCTTTTTTTATTTTTGAATGTCATTATCCATTAATTTTTCTAGCTTTTTTCTGTCTCCGCTGCATTCTTTGCTACTTAATTTTGTTTGGTAAGAATCTCTAACATTCTGGTTCCCTTTTGACTTTTTTCACCTTGGTAATTGTTTATTCTTTTTTTTTTTTTGCTTACTTTGTTTTGGGATACCTTTCCAATGAACTTTTTTTCCTCATAAAGATTGCAGTAAAAAAAAATAACAATCAAAAAATAAAGCCTGCTTGCCCGACACTTCATGCAGCTAAGCGGTCATTTCAAATATTTTCTGAAGTTGAGGGAAATAATGTAAAATCATGCAGTGAGGTAATGTATTAGAGTTCTCCAGGGAAATGGAATATGTGTGTATATGTGTGTGTGTATAAAAATGCATGTGTGTATATACACATGTGTATATGTAATGTTTATGTATTATGTAATATACATACAATATATATTACATATATATATCAACAAGAAATTGGGTCATGCAGTATCCCTGTGTCTGAAGACCAGAAGCTGCTGCAGAATTTGGAAGAGCCAATGTCGCAACTTGCAGGATATCAGCAGAATTCTTTCTTCCTAGGATCGGTAATTTATTCTATTCAGGCCTTCAGCTAATTTGTGGGACTCACTCACATTATGGAAGGAAATCAGCTTTACTCAAGTCTACCCATTTAAATGTTAATCTCATCTGAAAACACCTTTACAGAAACACCCAGAATGATGTTTTTGACAGCCCATCAGGGCACCCTGTAGCCCAGTCAAGTTAACACATAAAATGAATGATCACAGACATCTCTTGCTTTCTCAGTGACCACACAGCCCAGCCCTGGGTTTGGGATTGTTTGCTGTTTGGTGTATACAGAAGCTAAACCAAAGAAAAGAATTGAAAACTTAGTTCATATCTGTGGCACTGTTTTAGTTTTGCAGTACTCTAGCTTGATGACCTGGCTACGTCCCCTTGTGCTGTGTGTCGTACATGTTCTTTTTACTGGTCTCTGTTCTACTGTCTCCTATTTCCCACAGAAAGTGTTTCAGATCTTTACAAAGTCACTCCTCAAGCCCCTGCCCCTTCACTCTCTGCCTAAGATCTTGTCTTCTCCTTCACAGATGGGAGAAACCGAGATCACAGCAGTTAGTTGGCTTGCTAAGGTCACACCTCTGCTGAATAGCCTGACTGAGATTTAATTGGAAGCAATCTGTCTTGTTAGTCCTGCGGGCCCACTGGGTGCTAGACACTTCGCCAAGTGCTAAACACCCTCATCTCCAAACACCCTAGACTCCTGTATGCCTCTGTCCTCATTTCTGGAAAAATATGCCCTCCTCTGGCTGGCCTGTCCCCGCCCTTCATATGAATTCTCTGCTGATCTTACCCTCTGATGCCTGCCTTTCTGCATGTAGGCCTCTAGCACCTTGTTAGCTTCTATAATATTCTATTATTTCCAGTTTTTCTTTCCTTTTGTATTTTTTTTAAACTCAGTTCTATTTAAAAACAAAAAAACCTCAAAACAAAACAAAAAATACCAGGGGAATTGGGAGGTACCAAGCTGACAAACAGAAAAATGAACATGGAGGAAAACAAATCAGTCGATGAGACTGCATAACAAACAAGCTTATCTTTTGATGCTGTTTGCTGAAGAGTGAGCAGCCATGGAGAAATATAATTGTATGGCCCAACATATGTATCTGGAGGAGACTCAGCAAGGTCTGTCTGATTGGTCTTATCTCCTTGTCCAGGGATAAGGATGTTTCTTGCCTCCAGGGTACAGAGAAGGCATCTCTCACATCAGGGTCTTGAGACCTTCTTCAATGTGAGGTCAGAATTATGACCTGCTTCAAAGGAGAAGGGTGGAGGAAACTGAGAGGGACCTTTCTGAGACAAGTGGGCTCTTGAGGAAAGAGAAAAAACAAATCCCTTACTAGAAGGAGCCCTGCATCTGCATGGCCAGCTACAGTTGTCCCTTTAGCTCAATGAACAAAACCTCCAGCATATGCTTGTACCAGATCAACTAGAAGAAAAACATGATAAATTTCAATATCACCAGATTCATAAAAGACCTATCCAATGTGCCCACAACTGATTGATGGCTGAACTGCTTAACCAAGAAGAAACATTCTGAACCTCAAATAGCAAATAATGAACGTGGGATTTGGTTTTCACAGAAGCTTGCCTGGGAACCTGCACTTTTCTTCCCAGGAAAATCACATGTAGCCAGCGCACTCAACCCTGGGTGGGTGGGTCACTTGTCTTCCCTGAGAGGTGAGGGATGTCAGCACCCTGCTTTGGGATGGGTATTTTGCGTGGTTGCACTGTCTTTAATAAAACTTTGCTTGTATTTGCTTTTGAGGCATCACTGAAATTATTTCTCAGAGGCTTAAATCAAGAGCCTGCCTAGGCCAAGTTGAGGTTGCACTGCCCCACTACAAGGACCTTGTTAGACTCCTGCCGGGTGACACTACTCCCTCTGCTGTTTCCAATATGCCCTATTTGGGGAGTCGTATATACTGAACTCTACCAAAATATGTTATTAAAACAGAGCAAAACTCCATCTTTTTAAAAAATTTGTTCTTAGTTTTACATGATGGTAGAATGCATTTTGACATATTATACACACATGGAGTATAGCTTCCCATTCTTGTGGTTGTACATGATGTGGAGTTACACTGGTTGTGTATTCATATATGAACCGAGGAAAGTCCTGTCCCATTCATTCTACTGTCTTCCATTCTCATCCCTGCTCCCTTCCCATCCCCGCTGTCCAATCCAGTGAACACCACCTGCCCTTCCATCCTAAGTCAGCATTCACATATCAGAGAGGACATTCGGGTTTTGGCTTTTGGGCATTGACTTACTTCACTTAACATGATAATCTTGAGTTCCACCCATTTACCAGCAAATGCCATAATTTTATTCTTCTTTATGGCTGAAAACTCCATTTTTTTATGTAGACTCATGTGTATGCGGATGCCTAGGAAGGGCCTGGAAAGCAGTCACTGCTGAGAGGTCCCGGGTGGGGAAAGAGGAGAGATCCATGAGGGTGGTGAGACTGAGCTCAGTCCAGGCTTCATCTCTTCATTGAAACAATTTTTTTTTAACTTAAGTAAAGGAAGAAGTAATAAAAGCTCACAAAAGCCTGATTTTGTAATACAGTCTATAACATGGGAATCAGTTTTTTGTTTGGTGCTGGGGATAAAACCCAGGGCATTGCACATGCTAGCCAAATGCTCTGCCACCAAAGACAATGGGAATTAGTCCATCCCCTCAGCACAGTTATGCATGACTTAAAAATATCCTTTTTGTTCGTCTTTGTTAATTGAAAATCACCATTTAGTCCAGTGTTTTCAAACTGCAGGCTAAGATCCATCAGGGGGTTGCATTGCAATCAGTATATATATATTTGGCACTGGAGATTGAACTCAGGGGCACTCGACCCCTGAGCCACATCCCCAGCCCTATTTTGTGTTTCATGTAGAGACAGGGTCTCACTGAGTTGCTTAGCGCCTCGCCATTGCTGAGACTGGCTTTGAACTCGCGGTTCTCCTGTCTCAGCCTCCCTAAGTGCTGGGATTACAGGCTTGCACCACTGCACCAGCCTAGTATTTTCTTAATAAAAAAGAAAGGAAGAGGGAAGGAAATAGAGGGACAGGAAAGGGAGGAAGAAAGGAAAACAACTGAGTAGAACAGAAACAGGATAAAATAAAAAGCACTGGTGTGCTATATAAACTGTAAGGGCAAATATTGTTTGGAGAAACTTTGTAATGTGAAATGTATTTCTTGTTGTGGGTTGTGGTCCCTAAAATTTGAAAATCACTGACTTAATGCATTTTTTTTCTTGACTTTGTAAGGAAGCTAAATAAGACTGAATTTTTTATTTATGCATTGGCAGTGTATGCCATCTTTTTTTTTTTTTTTTTTTTTAAAGTGGCTCTCACCAAGTTGCCTAAGCTGGCCTTGAACTTGTGATCCTCTTATCCCAGTCTTCCAAGTTGCTGGGATTACAGTCATGCACTGCCAGCTGGCAGTGTACATTATCTTAAATAATTTTAACACTGGTAAGAACCAAGCACTTCAAGTTTATTCTTGCCATTTTCTCATTAACTTGAACTCTGAAAAACACTTGTAATGTCGGTATAGGAATTTGTCTGCTCCGTTGGCAGGTTCTCTCCAGTGCCCCATGCTTTTGCAACTTAATGAGGAAACTAGCCAGCTACTAAGTGGCCTGGTGAGAATTTCATTCCATTTAGACTTATTATAAAATATTAGAGATAACATGCAAGGTTTTCAGATTTGCCAATAAAGGATCCAGAAGTCACACTATTTACATGGAAGGATTTAGAAGCTGAATTTTCTGAAGTTCTGATGTCTAGAACAGGCATACAAAGTTCTGATGTCTAAGACAGACATATAGGATACATAAAAGCCTATCATCACACATCCATGTAAACCTAATGAAAATTATATCAATCATACAGAATGCTCGATAAGAGATATATCAGAGTGAAACACACGCATGTTTAAACATGGAAATTTTTTTTTAAATATTTTTTTTAGTTGCCAATGGATCTTTATTTTATTTATTTATATGTGGTGCTGAGAATCGAACCCAGTGCCTCACACATGCAAGGGAAGTGCTCTACCACTGAGCCACAACCCCAGCCCCTAAACATGGAAATTTAACTATTCCTTTTCTTCTTTCCTTGGTCCTAAGGGGAGCTGAAGAGAAGTTAGCTGATGTGGTCGCTTAGTGCAGGGCTCAGATCCTAGATGTGCCTCAGCGTGAAGCCAGGTTTGAAGCACTGGGGAAATCTTACTTCAGTATGTCTGAAGTCAAATCAGCTTCGTTAGCTGTCTGTTTCCCATAAAAGAAAATAGTTCCAGGCTGAGGTTGTGGCTCAGTGGCAGAGTACTTGCTTCGCATGTGTGAGGCACTGGGTTTGATCTTCAGCACCACAGAAAAAAATAAATAAACAAAATAAAGACACTGTTTCCATGTATAACTAAAAAATATTTAAAAATATAGTTCCAGTAATTCCTGATCCATGTGTTATTTTTATAATACATTTCATTATATTTGTGTGTGAAATATAGTTATTATGTCCTATTTGGTATTCTGTTTTTACTTATTTAGTACATTCTTATTTAGTGTGCTTAATTATCCATTCTTAATTTTACTGCAACTGTTGGGCTATTTTCTTTTAATGGAAAAGGAAGTGGAACCAGATATAGATGATCGTGTTATTCAAATCTATTTTTACTTATAGCAGCAGTGCTCTTGCTGTTTGGCTCTCAGAGTCTTAAATAGGAAAGCAACAACCAGCCTTGCCTTGTTTACTACTGAACTAAATCCAACCTACCAGCATTCTTAGACTCAAGTTCTATTTCTAACCCACATTATTCTTTGGGATACTCATACTGGTGGAGAAAACCATCAATTCCAAATTCACACTTGTGCTGGGATTTTGCCAACAATCATTTGGTTGGCAGACTGGGTTGGCTAAGAGCCCACCATGTCCTAGTGTGATGGCTCATGTGGTGGGTACTGGAGGTCACCCATGGTTTGGGCTTGAAGGAAGGAAGGATTTGAATCCAGAGCATATCCTCCAGTTAGCCCTCCCCAGGCACAAGTGGGGGAGACCAGGTTCCAGAGCTAACAGGCAGACAGATTGCAGAACCACATTTCTTTGGATAAGGAAAGCTTAGAACAATGCCTTTTCACTAATGTCCTTCCAAATGCCTGGCAGACTGAAGTCTTGATCAGTATAATTGGTTGTCGGAGGTCTCAACCTGCCTCTGGGTTTATTCTGTGCTGTGGTAGATGGTAAAGCAGAAGGGGGCAGCCCTTCAGGTTGCCTGCATATCATGCATGTGATATGAAGAAATTTCTGGAAAAAACTGAAAATTCAAAAGACATTCCCGTAGACAATAGGGTTTTTCTTTACTTCATTTGAGTTTCAACTTTAGGCAATGAAATTTGAGTCTGTTTGGTTTTCAGACTATAGGTTTTGTTTTATCTCATTTGAGATTGGCCTCTGGCACATTTCTATCCTGCAATACTTCCCCTTCCCCGGAAAGCAACAGCAATATGAAATACATGGCGCATGTCTATATCTCCATTGCAGATGAGAGGAAATTAGCATTTGTGTTTAAAAATCTTGATAAAAAAATAGCTCATAAAAACTACCCATTTATCATAGGTCATTTAAAAAGCAGGCACCTCTGTTGGCTCTGCAGCATCTCCATCATCTCATGTGCTGGTAAGGCATTGCCACAGCTGCATGAATTTCCCTTTGGGCAATTTTCTTTCTTTCTTTTTTTGGTACCAGGGATTGAACTCAGGGGTACTCGACCACTGAGCCACATCTCCAGCCCTATTTTGTGTTTTATGTAGAGACAGGGTCTCACTGAGTCACTGAGTTGCTTAGCGCCTCGCCGTTGCTGAGGCTGGCTTTGAACTCGTGATTCTCCTGTCTCAGCCTCCCTAAGTGCTGGGATTACAGGCTTGCGCCACCACACCTGGCTTGGGCAGTTTTCTTCCTTCATTGTAGAGGAACAGATTTGGCAGGAAACCCTGCAGCTCTATGTTGGTTCACCTCCCCTTTGCATCTTGTCACCTGGGGTCTTTCCCTTGTATGTGGCAGTGGCGTCTGGGGCTGTGGCTGCAGGAGAGGGGCTCAGGGTAGAGTGGAGGTTACTCTGGGAACCACAGAGGTCTAATGGCGCTGGGGGCAGCTAGAACTTCATTTCTTCTCCCATCATCTGGAGCTGACCCCATTGGGTGTGCCTCTGAAATTCTGACCTGTTATGAGGTCTTTGACCTGAGAAGAATTGTGAACAACTACCTTTCAGGATCAACAACAGCTGCTCTCACTGTTCTTAGAAGATGGACAAAGGATTGACTACACTATGGCAACATATTTCTTTTTCACAGTCTATCTACTTGGTTGACATTTACTGGATGATGATGACGACGACGACGACGACGACGACGACGACGACGATTGGTATTGGGGATTGAACTCAGGGGTACTCGACCACTGAGCTACATCCCCAGCCCTATTTTGTGTTTTATGTAGAGACAAGGTCTCACTGAGTTGCTTAGCGCCTCACTGTTGCTGAGGCTGGCTTTGAACTGGCGATTCTCCTGTCTCAGCCTCCCATACTGGAGTATTTTTGTCGTATTCTTGTTGGAAATACCCACCAGCTACTCATCAACTACATATGGAACCTTCATACATTTGAAGGGAGGTCTGAGTAGGATGATTCTATCATTCACCCATTTCCTGAATGGACATCTATCTGTTGAGTTCCTGCTGTGTGCTGGTCATTGTTAGTGGCTGGAGATTCAAAGAAATGAAAAAATTCTGACCCCAGAGAAGCTCATGGATTTTGCTGTTGTTGTTGTTTAGCAATATTGAAAGGACTAAAAAGATGGTTTGCCCTCCAGCCTGAGGGTCCTTATTGATCCTTTCCTTGTGGACTGAGGACCTTTCTGTTCTACTGTAGCCAGAGGACATGAGAAGCAGCAGCTTAAGTTAGGGATGCTCCAGATGACCCAGAAAACAATGAAGGGACCTCAGTGCCAACTGAAAATCTGGTGATGTTAAGGAGGGAGGGACAACAGGCATTGCCAGGAAATATTTTAGAGATGCTGGGTTCAGAAGTAGAAGACAGGCTGAGTTGCTGGGAAGCGGGAACAACTCAGAGGAGATGGGGAAGGGTTCCACAGATGTTCCATGAAAGAGAAAGGTTTCCTTCTCCTCCCTTCCCTTATCTGGTGTAATTCTTTACCCCAGAACCTGGAGGGAGCTTAGATTCTATTCACTCTATTCATTCTGGGTCCTGAGAACAGAAAAGAAGAGTTGATAAACATAATGTGTTTAGAGCCTAAACGAGCACAGAGCAAGAGCTATGTCGATGTCCACCTGTGGTGGTCATGCTCTGTGACATTTCCCACATGATCAAACATCTGCACAAGTGGTTTCTCAGCAGTGGGAGTGCTGGTCTGAATCTCCACAGGCCCTCTTTGGGAAGATGGGACATCTCTGCCCCAACCCTTGCCTGTGGCATCATGGGACTAGATTCCCTCTGCTGCCTGCAGTTGCAATGCACTTGAAGGTACAGGCTGGGCAGGTACAGGAGAGGGGAGAACAGGACAAGGAGATGTCTGCTTTGGGTAGTTCTAGTTCTTCTGGTGTAGCAAAGAGACCCTAAGATACTTCCAGTACAGAGGTGCAGCAAGAGGCTTCTCAACTCATTGCGAGGGTGTCGGGGGAGACACTAGAATAACCAAAAAGTAACAAGAAAACCCATCTTTTCCTACTCTTGTAGGAGATGCCCATTATCATGGAGAGGGCAGGTTTCCTCCTGTTCCTAGCAGTGTGGGATGAGTTAACTGATCCTCCTGAGCCTCACTAGGACTCTGCCTAGAAGGACTCAAGTGTTTATCTGGAAATTGAATGAAAAACCAATTAACAACAACAAAAAGAACAAAAAACAGAGCTGGGCATGGTGGCTCATGCCTGTAATACCAGCACTTAGGGAGGCTGAGACAGTAGAATCAGGAGTTCAAGGCCAGCCTCAGTAACGGTGAGGCACTAAGCAATTCAGTGAGACCCTGTCTCACAAATTAGGGCTGGGGATGTGGCTTAGTGGTCAAGTACTCCTGAGTTAAATCCCTGGTACCAGAAAAAACAAAAAAACGAAAAAACAAAACACAAAAAACAGGTAAATTGGAGCTTTCTTGACAGTAGGGGGCTCCAGGCACCCATATGATACATGTAAAATAAATATTTTCATTATAGATTTGTTTTGGTAGCCTGACTGGAGAGGAGAGAGAGTTTTAAAAAATGCTTAGGGCTGGCGCTGGAGCTCAGTGGTAGAGCATCCCAAGACCCTGGGTTCCATCCCCAGCAACAACAAGAAAGCCATTATGGAAATCTTACAAAGGGAGCCCAGAACCATTGCATATAGTATCCAGCATCTACCAAATATATAGCATGAGCTAATAGACGTTCCCAGTACTACCACCCGTGTTGATATAGTGTCAGGGCCTGTGCGAAACGCTTTAGTCATTGTCTCATTTGGTTTTGAGAATAGCCCTGTGACAATCATGACAGTAAGACACTAGAGGCGGAGTCAGTCACGAACTCACACCTGTAGGGGGGTCTTGGACAAGTCTGGCTGTCCTGAAGCTGTGTTCTTGGGCCACACTGTCCCACTTCCCTTCTGAACCATGCCTAATATTCTGGAAACCAGTCAAGACTTTATAGGAAGACTTTCATTCCAGATTTTGAGGATCAGGGAGAGAATATTACTCAAGATCTGAAATAAGAGGAGGAGGGGAGGAAAGGGTCTGGTTTGTTCAGACATCTGACAATGAACGTAGTGGCTTGATCGTGTTAGCCAAGGTGGGTTTTGCCTCACTGCTGGTCCATTTTGGAGAAGGCCATGTCTTCAGCTCCATCATCCTTTTCCCTGTCCCATCTGCTCAGGATTAGACCAGGAGGTAGGAAACCTGGATCCTAGCCCAGCTCTTCTCATTAGCTGGGGTCAAGTCCTTGGTCTCCTAGAATTTTCATTTTCTTGAATGGAAAGTGGGGACACCCTGATGGCCTCCCTCAGAACTTGAGTTAGAAACATCCAGTGTGTCACATAAGAGCTACAACATGTGGTCAGGACAAGCAGGGGAGCGTTTTGGGTAGAAGATGCATTCATCCTTCCTCCCGCATGAGGCAGAGCATCCCACCCAGCAAGGGAAGCTTTGCAGAGGATATTTTTGAGACTGATGCAAAATCCCAAGCAGTGACGTCCCAGTGACTCAGCCTAGTGGGTGGAAGTGATTTTCAATAATGACAGTATCACTGTCTCCCTCCTCCTACAGTGTCACACATTACCAACGCATGCTCACTGGCCCTGAACCCACTAACTCAGCGACTCTCCACAGGGCTGAAGTAAACAGAGTGGACGTGTATGTCAGGGGACATCCCTCTGAGCCGTGAGTACCTCAGTGCATCTGTGGGGCAATGTTTTTCTCTTCCTCTGAACAAAGCCCAGATAAACAACGGTGGTTTTAAAAAAAAAAAAAGGTCACCTTGTTCATCCCCCAATTTAAACAGTCTTCTGGGAGTCAAGGCATAATTATAGGCACCACTACCAGGGAAGAGGCCATTTGAATTAATTAGAAAGGGAAGCCACCCAGTTAAAAATGTTTAGAAATTGGTAGCATTTTAGAGAAAGAAAGTGCAGTAATTGTGTTGGGCCATTTACAGATGCTCTTTTCAGACAAACAATACAGAAATCAGCTCAAGAAAGAGAGTACAGGTCATGGCCGTGTTTGGAGCTAATGAGTGACCAAACAGTGCCTGGCCACAGTGGCGATCTTTTGTCCTTTCTGACCCTGGTTGTCTCCAGAGTTAAGGGGTCAATTAAAGACTTCACAGGGGCTTCTAAAGGTCCTCAGTGACCCCAACAAAAATCAGAGCTCTGGAGTTAGGAGGAGGAGGAAAGAGAAGGGTTGTCCAGGAGTAGCCTGCTTGTCCACTGGTGAATAGAAGTCAGTTGGAGATAGAAAGGGTTATGCTGGAAAAGAAATGCTGAGAACAGACCATCCACTATCTGAGCCAAAGGCTGCAGGGGATTGGAGCCTTTGGTTCCATCCCTCACCTGTGCTCATTCCAGAGTCTGAGGCCCCAGATGGAGAACTCAGACCAAAAGTGATTTGTTTCGTATGCATCATTTTATGAAATATTCATTGTGGGCCGCGGTGTAGCTCAGAGGTACAGCATGTGCTTAGTGTGCTCCAGGCCCAGGGTTCCATCCTCAGCACTTATAAATTAATTAATATAATTAATTATTTAATTATTTTACTGTGGACTGTATGGACAAGTACCAATTAAAAATGAGGCTTAATTCTTCTTGTTGAAAGAAATGATTTCCTTCCTCTCCTTTTTCTTTGAGCACTTATTTTAGAAAACTTGAGATGATAAATACTTTCTTCTTTAAAACGTATTAAAGCCTTTGGAATACTTGATTAGCATTCTGTCAGCTTTGTGACCTAGGGATGTCTCTCTGAAGTCCCAGAGAATCACCTCTTTGAAAAGTAAACATCTGGCAAGTATGTGAGTGTATTTCCTATATTGCTGGTAGGACTGCAAATTGCTACAACCACTCTAGAAAGCAGTATGGAGACTCCTCAGAAAACTTGGTATGGAACCACCATTTGATTCAGTTATCCCATTCCTTGGCATATACCCAAAGGACTTAATATCAGCACACCATAGTGATGCAGCCACATCAATGTTTATAGCACCTCAATTCATAATAGCTAATCTATGGAACCAACCTAAGTGTTCTTCAACAGATGAACGGATAAAGAAAAAGTGATACATATACACAATGGAATATTACTCAGCCATAAAGAAGAATGGAATTATGGCACATGCTGATAAATGAATGGGACTGGAGAATATCATGCTAAGTGAAATAAGCCAATCCCCCCAAAACAAAGGCCAAATGTTCTCTCTGATATGTGGATGTTAATTTGCAATGAGTGGGGAAGGGGGAGAATAGAAGTTCATTGATTAGACAAAGGTGAATGAAGGGAAAGGAGGAGAGATGGGAATAGGAAAGAGTAGAGTGAATCAGACATAACTCTCCTATGTTCATATATGAATATACCATCAGTGAAACTCCACATGATGCACAACTGCAAGAATGGGATCCTAATTAGAATAAGTTATACTCCATGTAAGCATAACATGTAAGAATACACTCTACTGTCATGTATAACTAAAAATAAAAAATAAAAAAAAAATAGGGCTGGGGTTGTGGCTCATCAGTTGAGCGCTTGCCTCGCATGTGTGAGGCACTGGGTTTGATTCTTAGCACCACATAAAATAAATTAAGATATTGTGTTCATCTACAACTAAAAAAAAATTTAAAAAAATATATAAAATTACACCCATCTAAAGAAAAAAGAAAAAGAAAAGAGAAGTACACCTCAAGGTAAACAGCACATCCCGCAGTTTCTGAGGGATGGTAGGAGCCAAATACAAGTTCGTATCTCTGCTGTAAAGCACGTTAACCCAGATGCCACCGATTGCCAGGTAAAGCCAACCTGAGCGGTGTGTGACCTATGCTGTTGTCCAGTCCTTTTACTCGAAGGCTCATTTTTGTTTAATTTGAAAACGTGTTTGGATGGTGGCACATGCTTGACTGTATGAGGGAGTCAGAGTCCTTTTCTGTCTTTGTGATCTCTCAGTTACCACCAGAGATGTGCATCATATTCTGAGTTTAATGCTCCTCTAGAAGCATGTCATTCTCTGCTGCCTTTGTGGAGAGGACTCCTGGATGGGAGAGTTCATAACAGTGTTTCCCTGGAGCTCCCACTGTCCCACGGGGTCTATTTCTGTGCCTGGCCTCCCACCTGTGCTCCAGATTCCTTTTTTTCTGGGGGGAGGGGAGGTTTACTGGAGATAGAACTCAGAAGTGCTTTATCACTGAACTACATCCCTAGTCCTTTTTATTTTTTATTTTGAGACAAAGTCTTACTAAGTTGTTTAGGGCTTCACTATGTTGCTCAGTCTGGCCTTGAACTTGCGATCCTCCTGCCTTAGCCTCCCCAGACACTGGGATCACAGGCATGCACCATTGCTCCCAGCATGCACTCCAGGTTTCTGAGTACAAGTTGTATATCACTTTGGCTTTCTACAGTAAAAGTTCTTTTTAAGGACTCAGACATTTTCCAAGATGGTCTTAAAGCAGGTTGAAGTAGGGATTGGATATCACTACTTTCACTGGAAGAAAGGGGCTTATGAATTAGGAAAAAGCAGTGAACTGTCAACTTCCTGAACCTGAGCATGTTTCATCCATACCTGCTGTGGCGTCACCTCTCCCATAAGAATTCCGCCCTTGTCACTGTATTAGGATAGTGCAACTTTCTTTTTGTTTTTTGTTTTTGGTACTGGGGATTGAACTCAGGGGCACTCGACCACTGAGCCACATCCCCAGCTCCATTTTGTGTTTTATGTAGAGACAGGGTCTCACTGAGTTGCTTAGCGCCTCGCCATTGCTGAGGCTGGCTTTGAACTCGCGATTCTCCTGTCTCAGCCTCCCTAAATGCTGGGATTACAGGCATGAGCCACTGTGTCCAGCTAGTGTGGCTTTCTTTTCTAATCACCTTTGACACTCACATTTCTCTCAAATCCCTGGTCATGATCTGTAGCATTACATTTGATAAACTCTTACAAATACAGTTTGCCTCACTCCTAGGTGTTGAAGCAAGAAAAATGAATGCATATAGCCCACAGAAAGACTTGTATGTTAATTTTTGTAGCAGTTTTGCTCATGCTAACCAAAACCTGGAAGTAAACCAAACATCCAAATGGATAAACAGGCAAATGGATAAATGTATTTTGACATATGTATATAACTGAATATGACTCTGCCATTAAAATAAACAACCAATACGGGCAATGGCATTAGTGAATCTCAAGAACATTCTACTGAGCTAAAGAGGCTAAAGACACCAGACACAAAGACTACATACTGAGTGAGTCCATGTACACAAAATTCTCCACCAGGGTATCTAACCTACAGCGATAGGAAGTGGCTTAGTGGTTGTCCACAATGGGAGTGGGAGAGACTCACTGCAAATGAGCCTAAAGAAGTTTTTGGAATGAGGGACACATTATCTTGATTAGGGTGATCTCCACAGGCCAGTGACACGGGTGTTAGCCACCACACACTGGCTTCTGCCTCAGCCCCCTTGCTCTCTCCTCAACTCCCTCACTCTTGGAGGGGCTGGTAGAGACTTTAGGTCACCCGAACCAGGATTTCTGGACTGGGAAACCCCAGGCTGGTGTACTTGAGGAAACCCACATTCAAGTGGGATGGAAATCTAATCCATGTATAAGGGTCTCTCTGAAAAATCTCTCTGGGATCCCTTTCTGATATTTGCTGACTTTATGTTGTCCATTTAAAATGCTGAATTGCAATCCAGGCCAATGTTCCCCTGCCAGAGCTGGGGACAGGGAAAACAGTTGCCCCTCTGCCCCCAGCTGATGACATGCAAGGGGAATGTCACTGCCTTCAGGGAACAGGAGTGATGGCTTGTGTGACAGAGAAGTAGCTTTTCTCTCCACATTAGTTACCACTGACAAGAGGTGGTTTTCCTGGACCCGACACTGTCATGTTTTGAGAAAGAATGTTTGTGCTTAACCAAACATAAAACCTGACAAGAATCTCTTCCAGATGAATCAGCAGGGAGGAGCTGAAGTGAATTTTTTAAGAAAAGAAATGGAATATTTAAAGACAGAGTTTTCTATTTCTCCCCCTGGGGAAGAGACCCCTTAATATTCCCATCAGCAATGACATGTGTGAATCACAGCACACTCGCTCCTGTTAAAGCATCATGACTCATCACCATCCCGCCAGCTGTGGGCTGCACACGACTCTCCTGACGCAGGCTTTCCCCAGGGAGAGCTGGGGACGCACCCTTTCCAGCTGCATGCTATTGTGAACCAGCTCTCTCTGTATCTTTTCAGACTCTGTCTTTTCAGCTGGACTAGGAATAACCCAGATGCCAGCTTGGCAGTTATAATGCAGTCACAGGGCTCTGTATGGGGTCACTCCCTGTTGTCATAGTGAGGTTCCTCCGGATTTTTGAAACTTAGAATCTATGACATCAGGGACACCCTGTAAACCTCTGCAGATTGGTTGCGTGTTCTTCAGCAGTCACACCCATCACCCCCTCCCAAAGACCTGAAGACAGAGGCCTAGGTGATGGGGAGAGAAGGCACAGGGCTCCAAAAGATGAGAGCTCCCCATTTTCCTAGACTCAATGGCAGCCTCAAATCTTCTGTATCATCTGTAAAAGTTGATTGATTCAAAGGAGAGAGAAAATCTGTTCGTTTGTTATGAAGCAGATATTGTGTTGGCCCAGGAGGCTAAGACCCAGCCCTTACTCTCAGAGAGCTCCCAGGCCTGTAGGAGAAACCCAATCCCAACATTCAGTGCTTCAGAAACAATGATAGTGATAACAAGTTGGGGGTCCAGGTGTGTAGAGAAAACAGTCAGAATCCCTGGTCTCAATGACAAGAGTTTATGTTAACTAAGTAACCAGGCACCAGGCTATGTTTTCAAACCCACAGCTTTGCCTGCAAACCCCTGCGGGAGGGCACAGCATGGTCCTCATTCTATAGGAGAGGGAGTCAGGTGTTAGAGAGAGGAAGGTGCCCAAGTCACCTGGAAGGCACAGCCCACTCTTCCCTAGTGGCCCTGGGGGCTAGAGGCATCCTTATGAGAGGAAGTATTCTTCCAGCAGCACCATCGTGGCTGGCAGCCCTGTGCTTGCTTCTGAGTATGCTGAGCCCCCAGGTCCAGGGGATGCTGCTCTCTTTGGATGGATGTGGAGCCTTGGGGTGACTCAAGAGAAAGAAAAGCTGATGGAGAGATTGGGGCCTGAAAAATGAAAAGGACCCACAATAGGGAGTTGGGGCTGGGTGAGAGATTTCTGGGCACAGAAAACTATCATGGGTTGAGGGTGCCCCCTAATTTAATTGTGTACCCCAGTGCCTCAAGATCTGACCTTACATAGAAATAAAGTTGCTGCAGATGAATTTAGATGAGGCGATACTGGAGTGAGGTAGGCTCTTAATCCAAGATGACTGGTGTCTATAAAAGGAGGAAAGGGCTGGGTGCAGGGGCATAGGCCTGTAATCCCAGTGGCTGGGGAGGCGGAGACAGGAGGATTTCAAGTTCAAAGCCAGCCTCAGCAACTTAGCAAGGCCCTGAGCAATTTAGTGAGAATCTATCTCTAAATAAAATATTTTAAAAAGGGCCAGGGATGTGGCTCAGTGGTTAAGTGGCCCTGGGTTTAATTCCCAGTACCAAAAAAAGACTTGAAAAGGAGGAGAGGGACCCACAGAGAGAAGATGGCCGTGTGGTGATGGCAGGTTGGAGCAAGGCATCTACAAGCCAAGAACATCAAGGATTCTTGCCCATCACCAGAAGCCAGAAGAGAAGCATGAAAGAGATCATCTCAGAAAGAACCAACTCTGCTGACACTTGGAATCCAGGCTTGTCGCCTCTGGAACTGTGAGAGAGTACATTGCAGTTGGTTGAAGTGGCCCATTAGTGGTAATTTTCATGGCAGCCCAAGGATGCTCACATGGAGCACCAACACAAGAAGACCTTGGCAGGCCCTGGGCCAGAAGTGCCCAGTGAGAAGAGAGGAGGGCTTCCTGCTCCTCTAGCTGCTGTGCTGGTCACTACCCCTGGGGTGCGGGTGGGGGCTTGTGAGGTCCTCCCAGCCCCATGCTGATATCTGCACCTTGAAGGAGCCTTCAGTGGAGTCAGAGGAGCTATAGTCCACTTCCCTCTCTCTGTGTCTAGCTAGGTAACTAAATTCCTACCTTCCTCACTGTCGCAGGGGAGGATGATAATGACTGTCCTTGGGCTGTCTCTCTTGGGGTGCTGGTGGGAACAGGGGAAACTGTTTGAAAGTTCATTGTGAATCACATGCACCGGAGCTTTAGGTGCACCTTTTCCTATTGTCTCAGCAGAGACTCCCAAGGCAAAAAAAGAGTAGGCAGCTGCTCATCTGTGCACGGCTTACTATTTTGTCCTAACAAAATTCTCATGATCTGGAGACTGGCTCCATCAAAGGAGGTTGGGGACAGAGCAGGGGACAGCAATGGACGAAAGCTTATGGAAGGATGAGGCCAGAGCTTCTCTCCCACACCTTCTTACTGTTTCCATTGCCATTCCCAACCTCACCGTGAGCCTAGTGAAACCTCAAGACTTCCAAACACCCTACAGGTGTACTCTGGAGCTAGGGGGACCAAGGGACTGACACTTGAGCCACAGTTCAAACCACAAAGCTAGAGTCTGGCTGAGGTGACCCGTGGTAGCTGAACGAGGATCCTCAGTGAGCTGTACTCACAACCACAGTGAAGCCAGAATTAGACAGGCAGTCAGTGTAGATAGGTAAATCGAGTCAGTTCGATCAAGGAGGCCCATTTGGGTCTGGGAAATTGGAGAGGCATTGAAATGCTAAGAGCCCTTCCTCCACCCTTACCAAGATAACCTGCCCCTGCTTTGACCTGTTTATAACTCTGACTTGTCCCAGGGAGTATCCCTCTCTACAGGGAGTAATTAATTACACCCCCTTCCTGCCCAAATCACTCCACCTGGGCCCTTCCCCCTATCCATGTGCTTTTCACCTTTTCGCCCATCTTACCAGGCACCTCCTGGGCCTAGTCACGTACACAGGAAGGAGAGAGAAGGAGAGGACAGCAGGAGAACAAAGGAAGCCTAGGACATATACAAAGGCAAAACACGTGTACTTCTTGGGATACCAGGATACGAATTATGGCTCCCTTCTCCCTCCTAGAAGAAGTCTGTTACCTCCTTTGAAATAAACCCTGCTTAAATCCTTGCCTTGATGTGCTTCTTTAATGTTATACTTCAGCATGTGAGGAAGCGGAACTCATCACAGGTGACCGGTGATATCGGCAGGACTCAGGATGGACCTGCCCATAGATAGAAGATGACCTCCCTGGAGAGAGCTGCACTCATCTATTCTGAAATGGGTTCTTGCCATCTGCAAGGCAAGTGACCCAGCACAGTGAGCCTGGGTCTGAATATCAGAAGCCAGGGCCTGGGGGCAGTCATCAGCAGGCAACTTGAGGAGCATCCTCTGGGCCAGGGAACTGCAGTCAGATCCCCTCACAGAGGGACCTCCAAGGGACCTACAAAAGCTCTACATGCAAGACAGCATTTGGCATGCCACACCCCGGATACCAATTCCAGAAAACTTGAATCTGACAATGCACTTTTAATTCTACCCACCCACCCCTCCCCGCTCCAGGTCTCCAGGTGCCAGAAGAGTACTTGGGCAAGGTGAGGCAATGGCGAGAAGTCTGCCATTCCTCCTTCTCGACATTGAGTTTCTGAGCCTGATTCAGGCCTGAGGGGTTTTGTTTGTTTTTTGTTATTGTTGTTGTTGTTGGTGGTGTTAGTTTTCTTACCTTTTTAAAGGGGCATTTTTCCCCCACATTTTTTATTGGTGCATTATAGTTGTACATAGTGTTAGAATTTATTGTTACATATTCATATGTGCACATGATATAACAATATAATTTGCAGGCTCGAGTTTTAAATCGGGTGTGAGGTAGCTTTGATAGTCAAAAGGACTGGACTTTGCAATACCTGAAAGAGACTGGGTCCAGTGGCACACACCTGTAATTCAGCAACTTGGGAGGTTGAGACAGGAAAGTCATGTTTGAGGCCAGCCTCAGCAACTTAGTGAGGCCCTCTTTCAAAAAGAAAAAGGACTGGGGATGTGGCTTAGTTGTAAAGTGCCCATGAGTTCAATTCCCAGTACTAGAACCCAAACTAAAAAACAAACCCCCCTCTCACACAATATGCCAATACCTGAAAAAGGAGACTAATCCTTAATAAACAGAAGACTGGAAAAGCCACAGAGTCTTTCTTAGAATTCATCCAGGGGCAGGTGGTAAGAGCAATTTGATAGGAATGGCTTAAAGAGGAAATAGTCAAAAATAACCAAGTTTTCTTCTTCTTCTCTATACCATACCAAATCTTAGACTCTCAACAAAGTTATAGCTTGATGAGTGCTAACCATGGAAATTCCTCTTCTGGGAATGAAAGGATTGGCAGAACTTCCTTCCCCTTGTAGCCAAATAAATATTTGCTTGGGGTGTGAGAAACCATCATTCTCTTTTAGTAATTTTATTTAGATTTAATTCTAACTTAGCAATAAAAATGCATATCTCCACTTAAGAAATGTTTTCCTTCAAAGAAATAAGTAAAACCAAGCGTGATGGCACACGCCTATAATCCCAGCATTTTGAGAGGCTGAGACAGGAGAATCACAAGTTCAAAGCCAGCCTCAGGAACAGTGAGACCCTAAGCAACTCAGTGAGACCCTGTTTCTACATAAAACACAGAATAGGGCTGACGATGTGGCTCAGTGGTTGAGTACCCCTGAGTTCAATCCCTGGTACCAAAAAAAAAAAAAAAAAAAGAAAAGAAAAGAAATTAGTGATCTATTCCTTAATTTGTGCTTTGCCATAATGTTTGTGAATTGAAATGATTTGAAGAGATGGCAACTAAGATATCAGTGTCATCATATATGTTTGTGGGCACTTTGAAATGAATAGGATTGTATTAAATCATAAACTATTATTAGAACAGCTGTAGAGTTTAGAAAGAATATGATACATTTTGAGTACCACAGATTTTGGTGCTTGAATTTCACGTATAGTTAGCTCTCCATATCCATGGTTTCTGCATCTACAGATTCAACCAATCACAGAGTGAAAATATTTGGGGAAAAATTGCATCTGTACTGAAAAGTACGGCATTTTTGTCGCTATTCCCTAAACAATAGGACTCTTTACATAGTATTTCCATTGTATTAGGTATTATAAGCAATCTAGAGAAGATTTCAAATATACAGGAGTATGTGCATAGGTTATATGTAAATACTACATCATTTTACATAAGGGATTTATGCATCTGTGGGTTTTGGTATCCATAGAGATTCAGGAACTAATTCCCCTGGGATACCAAAGGATGATTGTACTTTGTTTTCGGCATTAGACAGGAATCCTTGGTTAAGAGTAATCGCAACCCACCTCAAACTAGTTCAAGCTAAAAGATAATACATTGGTCATGTAACTAGGCAGTTTGGGGCCATATTTGGTTTTAGACATGGCTGGTTGCAGAGCTACCTCTCCCTTTCCCTCTATGTCTCGGCTTTGCTGGTTAAGCTTCAATGCATTCAATGAACTTTCCTCATTTGGTGGGCAAGAGGTCTATTGGCCCTTTCTATCTCCCATGATCCCTCCTTCACAGCTCAGCAACCGCAGCTAGCTCATTCCAGCAGAATCATTTAGCAGTAAATCCCAGAGACAACATGCGTCACATTCTACCCCTGGAGGACCAGATTCCATCCTAGACTCGGGAAGCTGTGATTGGCAGCTGGTGACATGTGGCCATCTCTGTAGTGGGAGGTTGCTGCACAATGGTTGAAAGTCTCTTTGGGACCTCATAGAATGGACAGGGAGTACCCTTCCCACCCCAAGAACTAATAGGAGGACATGGAACAGCATCAACCTCAGCCAATACCTCCCATTTTCTTCTTTATGTACAAACTTGGCACTTTCTTACCTGGAATTAAAATGACATTCCTTCACCCTGTGCCACTGTCCCCTCTCTACTCAGAATCAGCCTTCCTGTCTGAGACCAAATCATGGAACAACTGGTCTGGAGAGAGAAATTATTTTGAGTATGTGTAGTTTTCTCCCTAAGATAGTAGAGTTTATTTCTTAGCCTTCTTATCCATTTATTCATAAGTTATTAAAATACTATGTATAAATAAATCCTGAAGAGTATTTAAAACATCTTATAATAATACAAACAGAATATAAAGGATTGGATGAGCGGGGATGGGGTTGTGGCTCAGTGGTAGAGCACTTGCCTAGCATGTGTGAGGCATGGGGTTCGATTCTCAGCACTGCATATAAATAAATGAAAAAAAAAAAGGTACATCAACAATTAAAAAATAAATAAAAATAAAAAAAAAAGAATTGGATGAGGGCAAAACCCAACAAATACCAAGTAGGAGGGGTACTAGGAAGATAATCATCAAAAAAAAGAAAGAAAGAAAGTAAGAAAGAAAAAACAACAAACAAAAACTAGGCTAAAGATAACTACTTGAAGTTCTACTTCTGGTTATGTCTAAGTAAGCTCTTATTAGACAACCCTCCCATAAATTTTATCTATAAACTCTGGATGATCAATACTTGGAAGATGGGAATGATATGGGGTCAGTTTTGGGGTTTTATGGCTTTTAGATAAGGTCAGGCCTTCTTCTGCCCAATGCAAGTTGGTAAAATGCCAATCCCCCCAAAAAAACCCCTAAACTCTAGTTTTTCTGGCCTGAAGAATCAGATGACAACACTCAAGGAAAGTGAGGGGAAAATTGAAGGAGGTGTGTGTGAAATTTGGGAATAGAAAGAGCCAGAGAGCCCCAAATTCTGTACGTAAAATTTGCTCAAATCACTCACTACTAAATCATGTACATGTGGGGCAGATTTCAAGAAAACCAGTGAAGAAAACTGAACTGAGATTTGAGCTTCAGGCCAAAAGAGTTTGTGGTTAGAATTCAACCAAGTTAATTCTGTCTTAAAATTGACACTCACTGGAGGAATATATCTGAATCCAGAATCTCCACAAAATAGCATTCACAATGTCCAGGACAGCATCCAAATTCATCCACACACTAAGAAACAGAAAAATACACTCTCAAGAAGAATGATCATCAATGGAGGCTGAGCTAGAAGTTGGAATGAGCAGATAGGCTTTTAAAGCAATTATTATAACAATGCTCAATGACAATAAAGGAAAATATGTAATAGCTTAAAGGTACAAAATCTCAGCATAAAAATAGAAACAAGAAAAGAACCAAATAAGGGGTTGGGGATATGGCTTCAGTGATAGAGTATTCACCTAGCAAGCACAAGTTCCTGGGTTCCATCCCCAGTACAAACAAAAATATATATACATACATACATACCATGAAACACATAATGCAATATCTAAAATAAAGTCATTGATAGGGTTAACAGCAAAATGAAGATGAAAGAAGAAAAAAGTCAATTTAAAGAGAGTTGAGGGGGCTGATGTTGTGGCTCAGTGGCAGAGCGCTTGCCTCGCACATGTGAGGCACTGGGTTCGATCCTCAGCACCACATAAAAATAAGTAAACAAAATAAAGACACTGTCCATGTATAACTAAAAAATATTTAAAAAAAATAGAGAGTTGAGTAGAAATTATCTCATCTAATTTCTACCTCTGCTTTGCAAAGGTCAGTCATAAATTTACTGTCACCAAAGCACAAAGGGAAATCAGATAGATTATGACTGTGTTGCTTCCTTAAAGAGTTGTTATTGTTACAAGAGGCTCTAACAGCCAATCCCTACATATCTGGAAAGACACTTTGTGCGGGTAATAGATCTGCCATCCCTCCACTCCAACACCTTCTATACTCTGCTCTGCCATGCTGGAGTGGGTATTCTGCAAACCGCATTTCATTTTTGCCAACTGGTTCCTTTCCAGGGTTTTCCACTCAGGGCAACAGGAGACTGGAAGACAGGAAGACAGGGAGGGGTTTTCTTTTTGTATGCTTGCCATTCCTCTTAGCCTTTCCTCTAGCCCTTTTTCTGGCAATTCCAGCTAGTTCTGGTCCTGACTTCCCCTTAGAGGTACCAGCACCTGCTCTTTTTTTTCATTTAACTTCTGATAACTCCAAATTCTTCACTTTATTCCCTCAACCTCAGGGGTGAGAGTTGCTTCCCACTCTTACTATCTGTGTTAACCTGTTTTTCTTTTGAAATGTTCAGCCTTCTTATATTTGCTTTAAATTTTTTTTAACGTTTTTTTAGTTGTTGATGGACCTTTATTTATTCATATGTGGTGCTGAGGGTCAAACCCAGTGCCCCATACATGCAAGGCAAGTGCTCTACCTCTGAGCCACAATCCCAGCCCCTGCTTTAATTTTTTTGTTAAAATTATTCATGTGGTTTCTGTTTTCCTGACTGGCCTTCAATGGATATACATCCTTTTTAAGACCAATGGTCATGTATAAAGCTGGCTGTGCATAAAGATTGTGAAAGATGAAGTTTGGCCAGGCGCAGTGGCACATGCCTGTAATCCCAGTGGCTCTGGGAGGCTAAGGCAGGAGGATCATGAGTTCAAAGCCAGCCTTAGTAAAAGCAAGGCACTAAGCAACTCAGTGAGACCCTGTCTCTAAATAAAATACAAAATAGGACTGGGGATGTGGCCCAGTGGTCGAGTGCCCCTGAGTTCAATCTCTGGTACCTCCTCCCACCCAAGAAAAAAAGATGAAAATTTGTTCTTGGATCTAAGATGCCTCCTTTTGGGTCTCTGACCCACCTCATAGGAGACTCCAGGCTCCACAGCCCCTGTTAGCCTGTACGCACTCCTTCATTCTACTCCTAGGCCCTCAGGGACCACATTCTGATAGGTAGCAATAAGTGGTCATAGACTTTGGTAAGATAAATTTGTTCCCTGGTATGCTAACTAAAGTGTCCGACTCCCAGATAACCTACTTCCTTGGCTTAGATCAACATGCTTCTTAGAAAGTCTTGGACAGAGTGGTTAACCAATATTTTTCCATGCATGTTGATGCTGCCATCTGCTCTGTCCACGCAGGGGCTTGGATATTCCTTCTTCCTCTGACACCATCTTTCCTAAGCCAGTGGGAAGGTAAAGAAGTTCATGAGTCAGAGCAAAATCAACTAACATGTTCCAACATGACATCATATGACAAAGGGTGGCTTTCAGAGCTTTACAGATAGTGGGAGAAATAACAGCCATTCAGTTTTAGCTGGTACAGAGAAACTCGTTTAATTTTCTCAGGTAGTCAGTTAAACTTTGCTTCAAGTAAATGAGTATAATTTGTGTTCCAGATTGTGTGTAACTCTTATATATTTAACTATCCCTACTTCCTCTTTCTTTAGAAAAGGACTTTATGTGCTGTGACTCAGATCTCCCATAACATATACAATTCCAAACTTAAAAATACTCCCTTAGCCATACAATTGAATCAACCAACCCAATGCTTTCAGATAGTTGAAGATAACACATGCACGTCACAGGGGTATGGCTCAGTGAATGATAACTAAAGACTATTGTACTGGATTGTGTTTTCCAAGAATAGCCATGATCTTTTCTTCCTCAAACATTCTTACAGAAACCTGCCATTCTCCCATGAAGAGGTGGAGTTTATACTCCCTCTCCTTGCACCTGAATGGGCTTTTGTGACTACCTTGCCTGGTGGAGCATGGGGAACATGATGCTCTGAGCCTTCTGATGTGAGGTCATGAAAGGTGATAGTACTCCTGTCTCTCAGCTCTCCTTCCACCCCACTTTTCTTCATGTAAGAAATTTAGCTACCCAAAGCCCACCATGATGGAAGGTTCTTACAGCAAAATGACAGATATATACTCCAGGAGTCCTGCTATTCCAGCCATCAGAGGCTTCCCAGCTGAAGTACCAGACACATGAATGAACTTTCAGATGATTCTAGACCCAGTCACCATGTAACTGTTACTGCATGAGAGAGAGAACCCACCTAGATCCACGAGGAAATAACATTATTGCTATTGTGTTAAGTCACTAAGTTTGGGGTTGATTTGTTATATTAGCAATGACTGATATAATACTTAAGTGGATGCTAATTGCTTTGGAGGGATTTCCTCATTCAATTCTGATTGTCCCTGAGAGAAAGCATTTTTATTCACAGTGAAAGAAAGGATCTAGACGAGGTCAAACTACAGTGAATCTGGAATTTCAGTCCAGACAGACTGACTCTAGAGCCCGAACACCCAACCACTAAGCCCTAGGCCAGCAATATGCCCATCTCTGCTTTTCTGCTGGGTAATAGCATGTCCTCTGACTCACACTTTTATTGCCCTGTCCCCCGCAGCAGAGAAGCATCGTGAGTGAGCAGGGGAGGAGACAGTTCTCATGCATCCACTCAATGCCTGAACCCTCATATTATAGTTTTATTCCTTTAGCTTTAAGACTGTGAGTTACTTTTTAAAAGTCTCTACTGTTGGTGGTGATGGTGGGTGGATACCTGTTATCTCATATTAGTCACTATACTTAGCAAGGATGAGTTTATAGGAAGCTTTCCTGTTGGGAGATTTTAATGGCAGCTGGAGGCAGGAAAGGGAAAGAAAAAGGAGAGGAAGGAAAGGGAAACAAACAAAGAGTGAAAACAGGGAAAGACATCTAGAAGGAAAAGGATTCAGGGGAGGCTGAGGTGCCAGAAGTAAACATTCTTTGTCATTCAAAAATTGTACTGGATGTCTGCAATGTTCTGGCTCTTCATTCAGTTAGCTCCTATGAATACGTTGGAACACAGTCTTCTCCAGGAGCTTACTCCTCCACAGGCAGAGGCCAGAGGCTTCTCAGAAGAGGCAGCAGCTGAGCTGAATAACAGTCAGCCTGGCCAACAGGCGGTGGAAGGCAGGCAGAGGAACAGCATGAGCAAGGGCGGGGCACGGTGTACCAGAGGCCAGAGCTGTTCTGAAGTGCTGAGGGTAGAGGGCAAGTCGGGAGCTCTGAGAGATGAACCTGGCCTGGAGGTAGGAGAGGCCCCTGCCAGGTGTTAGAGTGTGAATGTCATCCTGTGGGCGATGCAAAACCTCCGGAAGGTCTCCATTCTTTTGGGACTTCTATGGTGTTACCTCAGATTGGTGATTGATTTTTATCATATAAATACTAGTTCTTGGACTAGACCATTAACTCATTCAAAGTAAAAGACTTACTTTGAAAAATTTCTATTCCCATGTATCATCTGCTCAAAATAAGGTAAGGTGCAAGGGCTGGAGATGGAGAGATGTGAATCCACAGTCTGCCTGGGCAGATAGAGAAGGGGAAATACAGTCACATGCCACATAGTGACACTTCACCAATGACACACCACTGTATAGCCATGCTTCCCTATGATTATGACAGAGATGAAAATCCCTATTGTCTAGTGATGTCCCAGCCATCACTGTCCTAGTACAACTCCTGTATGGTCAGTTGTACAAAAGTACAGCACGTACATATAATTACACATAGCACATGTTGCTTGATGATGAGAATGAAGGACTACGCTACTGTATTTATGGCTTATGTATTGACTATACTTTTTATCATTATTTTAGATTGTACTCCTATATATAAACAGCTTACTGTAAAGCAGCCTCATACATCTTACATTTAGTTCATTTCTTGATTACACCAAGGGCTAGGGATGTAGCTCAGTGGTAGAGCCTTCCTTAGCATGTGCTAGCTCTGGATAGCACAACAAATGAATGAACAAATAAAAACATAAAAGAAGCCACATCAAGTGGTTGACCTATATAATCATCTAGGTTTGCATAAGTACATTCTGTGATATTTGCACAAGGACGAAATCACCCAATGGGTTTCTCAGGATATATTCATGTTGTCAGGCGACACATGGCTATAAACAAATGATTTTCTATGATTTTCTAGTTCAAGGCTATGATTGCTCTGGCCTTGAACTCTGATGGACTCTTGTGGTTTGGGACCATTCTGAACTCATCTCCCTACTTTTTTTCTTGGAGACTCGCTCCTCCCAACTTCAAAAGTAGTGCTCTTGGTCTAGGTTTTAACAACCTGCTCTGTGTCCTCAGCCATAGTGATTGTCTCAGGGCTGGGCAAGAGAGAACTCTGCTTTCTGGCTGAATAGGAACCTGGAAGGGGTGATGCGGGGGCAGCTGCAGCCCATGGCTTCTATGACTAAGCCGAGTTCTTTTTCTAGAGAGAAATTCAGCCAAACTGGACTGAATTTTCTATCAACCAATAGAAAACACCAGCAGGTATTTATTAGGAGGGGGCAGTTAGGGAATCACATACAACTGCACATCCCAAAATGTGTGCCTATTTGTGTGTGTGTGTATGCACGCATGTGAGTGTTTGATGGCACCTGAGCTGAATCTTGAAAGGCCAGCAGGAATTAACCAGAGTTATTCCAGGCAGAGTGGCAGGTCTGTGCCTGCCTCCTAACATCAGAGTAGGTGAGATTCCAGAAGCCTCTAGGGGGGCCTCTGCACCCTATTCCAGTGCCCAAACTTGTGTTGAAAAACTCCTTCAGATGTTAATAGATGTACAGACAGAAAAACCAGTCTCCTGAGAAGAAAAATGCTCTAGTTTCTGCTGGTTTTCTCTCAGCCTTTAATATGTTAATGTGCAACCAACAACAGCATGCTTTGTCTGTAGAGCACAAATTCTGAGCTCTGTGTGGAACAGTTTTATAAAGTTTATGAAGTGTACTTTGCATCGAGGTGTGGAGTAATAAATGATTCGGCAACTCTTAAGTCCTGGTCTAATTGGCTACACTGTTGTCAAAACAAATTACACAGTATCGAAGACAATATAAACACAATCTATTGGGGCAAACTCTGGCATAGCACAAGATAGCAGACTTGTCAATGGTTCTATGGTAATTCAGACTGGCTCTGCTTTGCATACGAATGGCTTTTGGCATTATTTGTTCATTGGAATACAGTGTAGACAGCTGGATCACTGCCATGTACAATGAGAGTGTACATGTATTATTGGTTCAGTTTGTTGAAACTTCAAACAAACAAGCCCATTTTTATTAATTATACCATGGGGATAACATTTAGCAGCTGGGTAGGGGAAAGAGAGCCAGCAAGATAGACATAATTGCGGGGCTTCCAGTGCTGAGGAATTGGATGGAGGTACAAACTAAGTCACAAGACATGGGTTTGTGTTTTGGCTCTGCTGATTACTGGCTGTGTGATGCAATCCATGTCATCTTCCTAAGACTCGTTTTTTTCCATCTGTAAAATGGAGACGCTGCACATAATACCTATTTCCTAAGACTTCAGTGAACCTAAGATACATAAAGTTGTTTTTTCAAGCTGAGAAGCTGTGTAAGTGGGTCCATGTGAACCTTTTCCCCCAGACTGAATCAGTCTGGGTCATTTTAAGAGGATCTCTGACTCTGTCTTTACTTTCTTAGTGGGAATTCCAGTCCACTCAAATTCTTCCCCATACTGGGACTCCTACGCAGGAAGCGCTTAACTGGCCAGGGGTCTTTTTGCTCTGATCACCTCATGTTCCTGCTGAGGATGCACCTGGTGGGACTAGGGGTGGCCAGGCTCTCGGAGGAACAGCCCAGCTATGGGTCATGTGCTGGATACCCCTCCCCTCTCCTGTGCAGACCTCTGTCAGTCTTCTTGTGCTCTTCCGTAAACTCCCTCTTGTTAAGGTAACTGGAGGGTGTGACTGTGTCTCTTAGCTTAAAGGAGCCTGTCACAGGAGAATCCCAAGATCCCAAGGAGAGAATGGAGTTAGCTCATAGTAGGGAGCCCAGGACTCCAAGAATGGAACTGTTGGTGTCTACTGCCTGGGCCTGGTAGACAGCAGCAGAAAGCTGCAGTCAGACAGAGCAGGGATGCTCTTTATGAACTGATATGGAGTGATCCACAAGACACTTTCCTAATTGAAAAGTTCAGTTTTGCAATGGTATGTATAATCTGCATGATTTGTGTAGCAAAATGAAAATCATAAAATATCTCTGAAGTATATCTCTGAAGAATCTAATGACTCTAGCTGACTATGAGGAAGGCTGTGGTAGGAGAAAGAATTTTCACCAAAGGACCTGCAATAATTTTTCTAAATCTTTAAATCACTAGTTAAAGTATCATATTAGAAAAATATATCCCCGTGGCTCAGGAGGCTGAAGCAGGAGGATTGAGAGTTCAAAGCCAGCCTTGGCAAAAGCGAGGTGCTAAGCAACTCAGTGAGACCCTGTCTCTAAATAAAATACAAAATAAGGCTGGGAATGTGGCTCAGTGGTCGAGTGCCCCCGAGTTCAAACCCTGGTACCAAAAAAAAAAAAAAAAAAAAAAAGAGAGAGAAAAATATATATTAAGAACAAAGCCTACAAAGTCAATCAGTCCTGAGTTTGAAAGTGGCACCATAATTTATTGTTGTGTAATGCTGAGCAAGTGACTCAACCTCTCTGAATTATTTTTTCTATTATAAAAAACAGAAATGCCTGTCCCAAAGGAATTTTAAAATATTCTACCTTTCCAGACTCTAAGTTGCTTAGGCTAACCTCAAATTTGCAATCCTCCTGCCTCAGCCTCCAGAGTCACTGGGATTACAGGCACCCTTCTTAGGTTTCTTTTTGAATCTATTTTTCTCTACTAGGCTTCTAAAGAGTGGTTTCCTCAGGGCCCAAGCTCAGGTCATTCCCTATCTTTCTGTTCCTGCTACTCTGTCCATGTAGAATCTCACAGTTTTGTTCATATAGGTATGGTACTCGTTACATCCTATGTAGTGTGTAGAATGTACACAGGAGCACATTATCTATAATATTTAGCATATAGATTCTAGTAGGTAGGCCAAGTTCAGAGCCTCACCTAGCACATAATAAATACTCCCTCAATAAATATTCACTGGATGAATAATGAAATATCCTTTTGTAGTAATTTAGTTCTTGACTCTAGAATCAGTTTTCTACACAACTGATCTTAAAAAAAACCAACAAAACCCCAAAACCCCAAAATGAACAGATTATTCTCTTTTGACTACTTCTTATTCTTAAAAAAAAAAAAAAATTGAAAGTTGTTACTCTGGAAAGTTGTTATTCTCCCCCAGTATCCTTAATAATCTTTGTTCTACCTCCCAAAACTGAAAGTTGGCTTTTCTGTTGGGCACTCTTTTTACTTCCCTGGGTACCTCAGTCTCCTGTTAGGACCTGGAGCACTAAAGGTGCCAAAGTGCATTTCCCTCCTGTTTTCAAACATTTCATCTAGCTAAGAGGTTGCCAAGGTGGTGAAATCTATGCTCTGATATCAAAGAGCTTTGAGTGAAACTATTTTCTAAATTTTGCTACAGCCTCCTCCTTTCTATGGGATCTGGGGAGAAGTGCATAGTGGAAGGGAGTTTGGGGACTGGGTTTAGGGCTTGGGCAGGAGGCCAGTCTGAGGAACCAGCACCAGGTTGCACAATAACTTTCCCTGTTTCTGAGGAGACTGCTTTTCTAAAATCTTCCTCTCAGATGCTTCTCAGTTCTTCAAGTAAATAGAGCCCATCTGGGCCTCTGTCTAGATATGTTTACAGACATTTGAACAATTTAGATTTAAATTGTCCTTTCACCTTTTTAAAAAAAAGCCTCTTCTCACCATCTTCTTTTCTCCCTAGAACATCTGTTTGCCTTCCTGTGGGACCCCAAAGGGCCATTGTTCTTTCTAACATGGGGCTTATTTAGAAAGGTTTTCTTTTTGTTTTTTTTAACAATCCTAAAGTTCTATTCTTATTGGAGATGCTTTGAAAGAGTGGAGTGCCCTGCATTTTGACCTGCATGATACCAGCAGATTCTTGAAATTCATTGAGTTTCTTGCTGATAGCTGAGATGTCCAAATGCACATCAGTTAGCTCAACCTTATAAAATAATCTGTCAGGAGGGAAAATCAACAATGCGGAGAGTTCAGACATTCTAGCAGCCCACACATAATTTTTACTAGCTCATTTCTCCCTGGTGCTGCCAGTATAGCACCCCATGCAGCACAGATGATAGATGAAATCAAACCACCATTCATATTCATGGCTTGGTCCTGGATTTGGCTGTTTGAATGTTTGCAAGGGAGTTCTAAACCATAGAGGAATTATTTTTCACCCTTTTCCCAGTAAATGTTCTATTTTTCTCAATTTTGGACAGGATTACTCACAGCATAGACACTGCTTGGAACTGGGAAATTTTCCCCCATATCCTTAATAATCTTTGTTCCTCCCTCAACCCCCATGACTTATAGGCGAGCACATGTAGATGTCCCACAATGGAGCTATCATTCAAGAGGTCCTCGCAGACTTTCCACTGGGCCCTGTGACATAGCTGCTCCTTAGATATGTGCAGGTCGCTGATCCCAGGGAGACTGGCATTATAATTGAGAGCGTGGACTTTGGTGCCCTCTAGTCCTGGGTTTAAGTCCTGGCTTGGTGTTTGGGGTCTACATTAGACAAGTCATTTAGCCTAAGTCTCAGTGTTCTTATGAAAATGGGGCTTTTTAAAGTATCTACCTCCTAGTGTGGCTGTGAGGATGGAGATAACCCATGTTGAACATGCTTCATAACAGAGATGAGACTCATTAGGACTGCATACATGTTAGCTATTAGTCACAGGAGCTGAGGGAGATGGCCTGCCTCCCTCTAAATGTACCCATTCCCAGCCTGGGAAGCCTGAGTGCCCTTGCAAGGATGGGTCCCTCAATGTCTCAACCCGTCCCGATCAGTTTCAAGGGTCACCCCTCGGCACAAAGTGCAGCTATGCCCAGAAACAAGATCTTTCTGTTTCATTTCCCTGACCCGAGGTGGAGACATAAAGAAAGGGAGAGGGTCCTCCACACTTTCAAAGCCCTCTTCCCTGGGTCATCTTTACCTATCCCTGCTCTTTGTCTTGCTCTGAGGACTTTAAGGACATTGGCAGTGACAGAAATAAGACCCAACTGTCTCAGTCACTCAAGGAAAAATGATGAGCAGAATAATAGTTTTAAAGATTAAAAGAGTAAAATGCTCCCCTCTGCACTGCTGTGTGCTGGGACTTGTCTCCGACATCTCCTGGGCACTGGCCCTCCTTTCCAATAACACTGAAGCAGGTACCATGGATTTCTGAACACAAGTTTATTTACAGAGATGGGAACAAAAACAATTCTAATGCTTGACTCAATTATCCCCCAATTCAGGCAGAGTCAGATCAACCCACCCTACCATGCAGCATCCCTGGAGCTTCATGCCTGTGGACACCACTCATCTCAAGACACCCCATGAGCTGCCTCTGATTCTTTCCCTCAGCTGCTGTGCTGGGGCTTTCTCCGGAGGCCATGTTTTCACTGGATAATTAAAAGACCTGGTTGTCTGCTCTGCTCATTTTCCCCATGTCCCTACTTACTTTAATCAGGAAGTCATGTTTGTCACTTAGGATAAGGCAAATCCTCTTCTGGTAACTGAAGACCAGCAAAAAGCACACTGAACCTCATTTCCACATTTATGTTATAAGGACGGGATGGAGAGGTGGACTGACAGCCCAGCCTCTCACTCCTCTGTTCTACGTCTGTATCTCATCTGACCGAAGCATCCATCACAATAACTACAACTGAAATGGCATCAGCAAAATAAGTGATCTAGTCTGTTCCCTCACCTGGGCAATGTAGAGTAAGAATCATCACTGCTTGCCTGAGCCCTGCTGTGGTGTGGTCTGACTTTATGCACAAGTACAATTAATAGCCTGGCCCATCCCAAGAAGTGACAGAACGACTGTTCTGCGAAGGGCTTTTTGTTCAGAGCAAGAAGCTCAATTATCTGACCTACTTTGTGCTACATGAACATTTCTGAGAGCCTTCAAGAGCTCCAGGAAACTGTTTGCCTTCAAGATATAGGCATAGGCAGAGGTGAGAACACTCTGTTCCACACCTCCAGCTTCACCTTAGAAATACAAGACTGTAGTCCTGTACTCTTGGCATTGTGAAATAGCAATCTTCTGCCAAAAACATCAGCCAAAATTGTATTTTTTTTTTTTTTTGGTGCTAGGGATGGAACCCAGAGCCTCATGTATGCCAAGCAAATGCTCTATCATTAAGAAGTACCTCCAAAATCTTTTGTATTCTATTTCAGTTACTCTCTTTTCATCAGATTATATTCCTACAGGTGCCCTATTGATTCTCACACTGAACTTTAGATTTACTTACTGAACTGCTATATTCTGAATGTGTAGATTCCCCCCAAATTCATGGTGAAACTTAATCTCCAGTGTGATACTATTGAGAGGTAGGGGTCTTTGGGAAAGTGATTAAATCATGAGGGATTAAATCCAATCCTCATGTATGGGATTAGAGCCTATATAAAAGAGATTGAAGATGGTCAGCCAGCCTTTCCAGTCTCTTCTACCATATGAGGACATGGCAAGAAGGTGCCATCTTGGAAGCAGAAAGCAACTCTCCCCAGACACTGAATCTGCAGACACTTTGCTCTTAGACTTCCCAGCCTTCAGAACTATGAAAAATCAATTTGTTGTTTGTAAATTAGCCAGCCTAATATATTTTGTTTTAGCAGCAGGAATGGAAAGAGATGCATGCTGTCAAAATCTCAATGGGTGTGTACGCAGACCGCTGATACATAGAATTGAAACCATTGCTCTTCAAAAATGCTGTACAAATACTCGGAGCCATAAAAAATGCTCTTTCTCCAAGTGTGTGGAGAACTTGTAGTCCGCTATTTCTCTAAGAGAAGTGAGATTCCCTGTTTATGAACTAAGAGATCTAGGCTCTAATTTTTCTGTCCCTGACATTTATAGTACCCTTTAGCAAATTACTCAAAACTTCTTTGTTCCAGTGGAAGAGAAAGCGCAGAAGACAGTATTATGAACTCACCCAGTGCAATATTAGATAAAATAGAAAATGATGACTCTAAAGGTCTTGAGAGAACAAATGGGCTATTCGTTACAGTATATCAATGAGCTAGCACTACACCAAAAGCAAATAAAATAAAGTCAGAAATGTGAAAACAAGCCAAAGCGATTCTGAGCAAGAAGAGTGAAGCAGGAGGCATTACAATACCAGACCTTAAACTTTACTACAAAGCAGTAGTAACAAAAACGGCATGGTACTGGCACCAAAATAGGCAGATAGACCAATGGTATAGAATAGAAGACACAGAGAGTAATGCACATAAATACAACTATCTCATACTAGACAAAGGAGCCA
>CM053400.1:151114723-151146986 GCA_028644305.1 Xerus rutilus
TGCTGTCCAAAAGCCGGGTGGGAGAAGGTTGTACCGCAGTTTCTGGTCTTTTGTTTGGGGAGACTGGTAGCTGCGTCCCTCTAAGCCGCCATCTTGCCGGAAGTCCTACACAGTTAATTTTTATTTTGACAATACATATTGTGTGAATGTAGTTCCTCCTCTCTTCTCTCTACCCCCTGCAATGGGCTCACACTAAGCATGCAGTCTTATATTCTATCCAGCAGTTTTTTGGGATGTATAATCCCTTTATGGATATTGAGGCACAGCTTCTGTGTGGTTGTGTGTGTGCATGCATATAGGGGTTTGGGTGTAGGGACCAGCTCCCTGAGTTTCAAATGCCCATGAAGTCAAGCAGGTTGTCTTTCTAGTATTCCAACTGGCCACTCCATATGCACCCAGCCCTGGGTCTCTGTGTCCAATCCACTAAGTATGGAGTGTCTGCCTACATCTTGTTATATGGCTTTTGTGTAAGGAAGTAAAGCCAGAAGCCTGAGTAGGTTGTTCTGAATCTGGCTCCATCTACTTTCCAAATGGTGCACATTTCTCCCAGATTCTAGGGTTAGGTGGCCTATTAACCTTCATCGGTGGTGATATTGTGAGTCTTGGTTTTTCCTCTATGTCTTCATGGGCATTTTGGTGGGTAGTTAGGTACAGCTGAGTCAGTAGCAGTTGGCCTGATGCCCTTTGGCTAGGTAGTCCCACCCAGAGCCTCTTGACCTTCTCTAAGCCATTGCATTATTCTTTGATGCGAAACCACTCCCACCTCCAGGACCATGCTGGATCTGATCTTTCTTTCCACACTTCCACACTCATGAGCCAGTTTCTCCTTCTGCAGCCTCAACTCTTGGGCCTCTCCCTGCTCTCTTCATCCAACACCACCCATGCTCCTTTGCTGTGAAATGGTGTAACCCTGCAGTTACGGAATCTGACTTGAACAATGGACAGTTATCAGCTGTGTAAACTTGAGGTTTCTTAGCCGTTCTGGGTTTCACTTCTCACTTGGTAAGATGTGAATCATAGAAGAATTAGCGCACTCACAAATATAAAAGGCCCAGAGTTTCAGTGCTGCCCATCCTAGCAGCCAGGACCCTTTGCCTCCCTAGGCGTGACTGTGCTCATCATGCCAATCTTAAGCCTTGGGTCACCCTTCCCCTCTGCTCCCTACATCCCTGTTTCTGAGCTGTTTGGTACTGCTGAAGGAGGTCATGAAAGACAGTATATCATAGCAATCCATGTCCTAGAACCTCAGGGGTCTCACTAATTCTACTAATTCCTTATTAATACACTGTGACAGTTCCTATGTAATAGCCCTCAATGCTACCTTATTCTTTCCCCTGAATACCCAAATAAATCAAAGATGTGTTACAAATTCTTTCTTTCCAATCACCCACTATGCATACCTCTTGCCTCTTCAGAGTTTTAAAAACATCTTTAACCATACTTTCCTGCAGCCTAAGTGGAGGGAAAGGATTCCAAGTGCACAGATGATGCTGTTCCTTGTAACCATACCAAGGACCTCATAGGCAGCTCCCTTTGGGTGCCAGTCTCCTCTACATCTTCACTGGCCCATCCTGACCGCATCCCCTTCCACCTGGACCTCTGCAACAGCCTGCTCCCATTCTTGTCCTTGAAAATGCATTCTTGTAGTGCAGGAAGAACAATCTTTTAAGCACATTTATCACGTCCTGTCGCTGTCTTGCTTAACACCTTCTAATAGCTTCTCTTTCTTCTATAGGTGGAATAAACCCCAACCCCCCTCCTTGTTCTCCAGGGGCCTGCCTGACTCATTCTCTGCTGCCTCTCTAGCATTGTTTATTCTGTTCTCTTTCACTCAGAGTGTTCCAGCCACACCGAATTCCTCCCTATTCTTTGAACACACCAAGCCCTTTCCAGGCTTGGCAACTGCTGCAACGTTCTGCCTCTTTACAGTTCAGGCCGCTTTACATAATGAACTCCACCTCTCCCTTTAGCTCTGAGTTCATACGTCTCTCCCTCAGTGACACTAGCCTTCCCCACTGATTGTCTGGTTATTTTCTTCCTAACACCACAGTCCTTATCTTGTTCTTTTATTGTTATTTCTGAACTCCCTCACTCCATAAGGGCTGGAGCCCAATTCACTCACTCACCCAAGTGTATAGCACAGCCCCCAGCAGAGTGGACATTTGTGGATTGGAGGGAACCCTTCTCACCTTTTGTACCACTTAGGGATTTATTTGGCTGCATGAACAGAAGGTATGTTTAGCAAGTTAATAGTTTGCACCACAACTTTGCCAGTGGGCTGCTGCACCTGCTCAAGGATGCTCTCAAGGACATGGGCCCCTCTGAGTCTGTTGCTCTGCAGTCCTTAGAGTGTGGATTTTACTCTCATGGCTGTAAGATGCTGCACCATCTTATTTGAGAAAGGAAGAACCCAGTGAGCTTTGGTTGGTCTCGTTGGCCAGAGCTGTGGGACATACTACTGGCTGCAAAGCAGTCTAGGGAATCAAGACTTCTAGCTGGGCATGTGCCATCCTAAAAGGATCAGGGAAAGAACAGATACTAGGTAGGTTGCCAGCAGGGTGCGTGCACCTTTCATCCTAAGGCTGTGATCAGGGAGGAGATAAGATCAGCAGGATCAAGGAGGAAAGGAAGTAGGTCGGTGGGGAGGGAGAAGTCAGCCAACATGATTGCTGGTATTAATATTTTGCTTTAATAATAATAATGTGTTTAATGATAATGTGTGAAATAAATACTTAAGGCAAACATATGGTATATATTCACATGTTACATGTGCTAATACTGAAATATTTCTTAAATTAATGCAACAATACCCTAAAGACTTAAATCTTGTAGAATGGTCTTTTGACTTCAGACTCTGCTCTCTTGCATGAAATGAGTGGTAAGCATCCCTTTGTTTTCTGTTTCATTTTCCAGAAACTTGTTTGTAGCTCATATTTCCATGGCACCAATTTCCAATTAGTGAGAACATTCGTGGAGGTTCCCTGTGCAGGGTCATACTGCTGCTCAGCCTGGGGGCTTCTGTGGGAAAAGCTGCAGATGGCCCACTGGCAAATTTAAAAGAGTTGACAGTGTTTCTTGTGGAAGTTCAAAAAAAGCATCCTGCTGCTCTCTCCAGGGCTTGTAGACTTCAGCATATGAGGAACCCAAAGGTGTTTGTAGAAAACAGCAGGGCTGTTTGGAAAACCAGTCACCATAACAACTGGGCATGACATTGGTTACAATGAACCTGACATTGCCTGTGTACCCTTCAAAAGAGGAAGGATTCAGGTTTAAGCACCTCAAAAACAATAAATGGGTTTGAAACCAAGTCCTCATTAAGTTATTACCTTCAAGAATGACTTCCCAAGGACATTCTAGACACTCTTTATAGCCAGGCTCAGACTTACTTGCTGCGCTGATCAGTGATGTATGAGCCTCTGCCTCATGAGCGTGGCTTCCATGAATCGGGTGCTTGGTATGTGCAGGCGCTGCATATTTATTACCTCTGTTATTTCCATCTTATAAAGAGGGGTGTCTGAGAGGTGAGATGACTTGCTAAAGTACAGATAGGTTGTAAGTGGTCGGTGGGGTTTAAACCCAGGTCTGTCTCACTCTGAGCCCTGTGGCCTTTCTTCTATGCCAGCTCCTTTTAACTGCTAGCTCTGCTTCTCATTGTCTTTAACTTAGACTTTTGCCATAGCTTTTGGACTGTTCCCACCCCCATTCACGCCCACTCCAATTCTTTCACACTGTTGCCTGGTGAACATTCCTGAACCATAGCTGGGACCATTTTCATGCTGTTCGGCTCAAAGCCTCATGATTTCCATCGTCTACAAAATATGAATGTGCCTGCCACTGTAGGCCTTCTCTCCAGCCTCCTCTTCCACCAGCTCTCTGCAAATCCTTTCTACTCAGCCTGACTGGGGCTGTCCTTTGAAGTACCCTATATCCATCTCCCTGCCTCTGCCCCAAACACCTCCCAGTGCTGCCCTTCCAGTTTAGTCACATGTTTCTTTCCAGAGCATGTCTTTTTTTTTTTTTAAGTTTTACCTTTATTTTATTTATTTATGTATGTATTTTGTATGTGGTGCTGAGTGAGGATCGAACCCATTGCCTCAGGCATGCAAGGCAAGCGCTCTACCACTAAGCCACAACGCCAGCCCCAGCGCATGCCTTTTAAGGTAATTATTCCATTTTGAATTTTCTCCTTTACAGCTGTGACTTATCTTTGCTATCAACCAATATACTCTTAGAGTTGGTTAACTGAATCTGATGGATTCCTACTAGGGAACAGCAGCTGTGAGGGGTAAGGGGCGTGGCTAGGGCAGAAGAAATTGAATGGCTGTTGCAACAGGGTCCTCAGCTGATCCATGGGAGAATTCTGGAGCTGGCCTGACCCTTCAGCAACTGAAATGAGAAAGCCAGGCCATTCTACCCTACATTAACCAGGCACTGGATGCAGGCAGCCCCCAGCAAGAGCAAAAGACGCTGAGTGGGTCCACTTCCTTCCACAGAGGGCAATTCCTAGAGAGGCACTAGGCTATGGGCAAACTGAGGTCAAATCTACCCATCTCCTGGCATCTCGCAACTGAAGGATCTGGTGTTGGAGGCCGCAGGGAGACCCAGTCGGGCGCCACAGCGGCCTCTACAGGCAGGAGACACCATCACCATATTCACCTGTCTGCTTCCCCAGTAGTTCCATATTGTGATTCACCAGGGGAACCTAAGACAAAGGCCTTCCTCCTACAGATGAGGTAAGACAAAAAGTCTGCATGTTTAACAAGTTCTCTAGGCCAGTGAAGAGGCAAGTCTGGGGTGCCACGAAATTCTGCATTTTGAACAAGCTCGCAATGATGCTGATGCTGCTGGCTCATGGACCACTCAGAGGGACCTGAGGCCCTAGATCAAGGTTGGCGAACTTTTTCAGTAAAGGCCACATGGCAAATACCTTAGGCTTTGTGGGCCACATGTATTCTCAACGTTGCTATTTTTAGTGTCAAAGCAGACATAGACAATGAATCCATGAATGAGCCTGTTTGTGTTCCTGCCCACTCCTCTCCTAGGTGACTGAGGCACAGCTAGATGGAGTCCCTGTCTTTAAAGCTGAAGGCACTATGAAAGACAGAAAAGAGCAGAGTTTGCAGGTTACTAGTCCCAGCCCTCAAACACACCTGTAAATAGCTCAGCACATTCCTAGTACTCTATGCTTGTAAAAGGAAGAAGGAATGAAGAAATGGGTAAGCCTTTTTCTCATTTTTAAAGTAGTCTTTAAAAGTCATTACATACTCTGATGATATTAGGTCATTAAGGCACCCTAGTTAGAGATTTTATTATGCAAATTTATGCTCTTGATTTGGGAAGAATATCATGCTATCACCCAGAGGAACGCAGAGGGCGCCTGAAGATTAATTTCATCTCCTTCCTCGTTTTTGAAGGAGCTCTCCCTGCAGAAATATTAGGACTCTGCCCCTTCAGTACAGGTCACTGTTGATCAGTTTGGAGAGCAGCTGCTGTGGCCTGAGTTGTTTTCCCATTGGACCTTGATTCAGACAGTCCTCCTAGCTGTCCTTGGGAGATGTGAGGAGATGATTATCTCCCTGTGTCTGAGCTCCCCTCACCTTTCCTTAGCTCTCAGTTCTTGCCACAGGCTGGAACACCAGGGTTGAGAGTTTTTAGAAAGTCGCTGCACGTCTGGTTGGTTCTGAGTCTGGGCAGGCGATGAATGGGGTTCTGTTATGATGTTTGCTTTACTGAATCAGGTGTTCCTTTGCAGAGGTGGGGGGCTGCCAGCCATTACATAAGCCTTCAGAAAACACCCAGTGAACTTCCTAGAAAAGGCATCATTTAAATAGAATCTGCTAAAAATGTTAACAAAGGGACCCAGAGAGTGTGTCCATGCTCTTTAGCGTCCCCACCTTTTTTCTTTGGCACATGAATTGAAAATTCAAACGCTGACTATTCTTGGGACCCCAAATCTCATATCCATACGCAAAAAAATCAGTGGAAAATGTAAGAAAAAGTTACATGAGAAGGTAATTTGAAACGATAGCTTCCTTTGAGCAGCAGACACCATCTGGTTGCAGTTGCTCAGTGTAGTTCTGGAACCCCTTAATCATAGAGAGCCTCAGGCATTTATTTTCATAGTATTTCAAACTAGCATCTACAACTTCAAAAGTATATCATATATTTCAAGCACATACACTATACATATGTAAAGTAATTAACCTGTGTACCATCACCTAGCTAAAGCAAACACTATGTGACAAATCTTATTTTATCTCTGCCTCTATTTTCCCTCACCAATTGGATAAGTTTTAGGCAAATTCTAGAACTCACGTAATTCATCATAAGTACTTCAGTATGAATCTCTAAGAGGTAGGAACTCTTTTAAAAAAGATGTTATATTAGACCATATGACACTATTATTTTTATAGATTCATACAGTGTAATATAAATAATCCCATATGCTTCAACCTAATTTACAACTGTAATATCATTTCATACCTCAAAATTAATGGAAATGACTTCATCTCTAATATACAGATTCAGTCAGTGCTCCCATTTCTCTAGTGATTTCGTGTTTTTTTCTACTATTTGAATTAGGATACAATGTCCATCCATTGTATTTGATATTTTTCTCAGGTTTCTTTTAATTTATGAGTTTTCCATCTCCTCCCTTCCTCTTTCAATCTATTTGATAAACTGTGGTTACTTTGCAGAGTTTCTTTCTTTTTGATTTTGCTGACTACATCTCTATGTGGTTGTTTAAAATGTCTCAGTATTCAGTTAGAGGGAAAAATTTCAGGAAGTCTATTGTAGGAAATGGTGATTATGGTTAATTACAATGTGTTGTACACTTGAAAATTGCTAAGAGTAGATTTTAAAGAATCTCATTACAAAAAAGTATGTGAGTAATAAACGTTAATTAACTTGATTTAGCCATTCCACAATGTAGGCATATATCAAAACAGCATGCTGTAGATCATAAGTAGATACAATTTTTATATCTCAACTAAAAATTTAATTGAACAAAATGTTCCATATTCCCTGTAAACTAGTGATGAAAAATACAGGCTTGATGAGGTTCAGGTTTGATTTTTTTTTGTAGGAAGACCTCACAGGTGATGAGGAACTCTTGCCATTGTGACACACCAGGAGCCACACAGTATCTGGTTATCTCTCATTTTTTTTTGGTTAAGATGGACATATACAATCTGATCCATCCATTATAAAGTTTCTTATCAGCTTTCTACCTAATGATTTTAGCACTTACTGATAATCATTAATTATTTCATTAAGGTTCACAAAATTGTGATATTCTAACATCTCATCGACATTAGCTAGAATTCCTTTATACTACACTAATCTTAGCCAAAAGGCCAAGAAGCAATTACAATTCTTTTATAAAGATCAACTCTTCCTCATTGTGCTGAAAAGGCTGAGTAAATATCTAATTCATTTCCTTTAATTATCAATTCTCAGTTTCTTCCCTAGTACTCCAATGACAAGTATTAAGGTATTATTATGAATTCATAGGATTTAGCATGTTTTAATTCATTGCACTTATTAATTTTGCACTCCAATTTTCCCATCTTTGGCTAGTGGGAGCTCCTCAGTTTGACTCTTTACTCCTTTTGCAGAACTCCAATAGTTTTAATAATCCTTCCTCTTTGGTATGATACATTTTTCTGGGTTTTTATTTTTCCTGGGTTAGACCTGAAATTAGCTTTTTTTTTTTTTTTTTTTGCAGAGTGAGGTGGTGGGGTACCAGGGATTGAACTCAGGACACTTGACCACTGAGCCACATCCTCAGCCCTATTTTGTATTTTATTTAGAGTTTAGAGAAAGGGTCTTGTTGAGTAGCTTAGCACCTTGCTTTTACTGAGGCTGGCTTTGAACTTGTGATCCTCCTGCCTCCGCCTCCAGAGCCCCTGGGATTACAGGTGTGTGCCACCACGCCTGGCTTGAAGTTAGCCATTTCTTTAAGGAGGCTCATTCCTTTAATTGAATTGTGATATTTATGCACCACAACCTGGACACTGTGATGTTTGTGGCTAATGGTTTGGTTGTTGTTTATATGCCTTTTCAGTGAACAGAGCTAGGAACAATTTTTTTTTTGAAAGAAACATGTTTTTATTAATAGTGGAGATTCAAATTTTTCATTTTTAAAAAATGTGTAAGTGCTAAAATCCTTGATTTCTACCAACCATTATAAGTACTTATTTGCTTTATGTGATGTAGATAACAATATAATTATTGAAAACATTTAAAGATTTTTTTATTTCTATCCTTAGGGTAAATCCTAATAGGAATATACAGTTAAATTACTATATATTTTTTTCTTTTCTTTTTTTCATGGTACTAAGAATTGAACCCAAGAATGCTTTTACCACTGAGCTACATCCCCAGTCTTTTTATTTATTATTTTATTTGGAGACGGTCTTGCTAAATAGCTGAGGCTGGCCTTGAACTCATGATCCTCTTGCCTCAGCCTCCTAGGTCTTTGGGATTACAGGCATGCACCACCACACCCAGCTAGATTACTATATTTTAAAATCACTTAAATAATTTCTTGCTGTGTGCTTAAGCCATCAAGGTACCATACACGTAAGTTCACTGCTTTTTTAGAAAAAACTACCGTCTTTCATTCAGTTTAATTTTGTTTTATGTTAGTCAAATATTTTCATGGTTCCAATGACAAATCTGTGAAATAAACTGCATTTACAAAGTGTAAGTTTCATCTCTGCTCCCTCTAGTCTGTTCTTTTATCCTCTTACAGAAAATCATCAGTTTAAAAAAAAGTAGATACATGCATACACACAAAATATACAAACTATATACACATATGTATAATATACATAATGTATACATATACATATATTACACTTGTGTGTGTATGTATATTTATATGTTCTCCACTAAGTTAGAAGATAGCATACTATCTCACTGTCCTGTACTTTGACTTTTCATTTAACAATATATCCCAGAGATCACCTTAAAGCACTAGATAGATAAGTTCCTCATTCTTTTTATGACTACATAGTGCTCAATTGTGTGGATATATCCTAGTTTACTAATTCAGTTGCTTACTGATGACCAATGGGATTATTACCAATCTTTTAATCCTATGTGTCCTTTCATCTTTACCAGTGTATATTTAGAAAGATTTCTTAAAAGGTTATGATAAGGCCAGTAGCTGAATGCAAATGTAATTTTGCTAGATCTTGCCAAATTTCCCTTCATAGAGCTTGTACCATTTTGTATTCCATCAGCAGTGCATGAGTACATGCCTGTTTCCCTATAGCCCAGCCAACAGTGTACATAGATTGTCAAACTTAGGGATGTTTGTCACTTTCATAGGTGAGAAATTGTTAGTTTTAGTGTGCATGTCTGTGAGGGAGCTTGTTGTCATTTCATGTGATTATGGTAAATTGCCTCCCCACCCCCCATACAATGTGTTCACATATATCTAGGCTTGTTCTTTTGATCACATTCACTGTTTGCAAATCTTCATCCTTTGAGGATAACTGAGATGTTTTGAAAAGCAAAAAGTCCCTAAGGTTATTTAGTGAATAAAATTGCTGGGGTTTTGCTGTCAGATGGAGCAGCTGGGACTGGCTGGGCGGCTTTCTGTCAGCACAGTTCCAGGGCTTCTCCATATGGTCTTTCTGCGTGGGCTAGTTCAGGCTCCTCACAGCGTGGTGGCCTGAGGGCAGTTAGACTGTTTACATAACCACTCAGAGCTCCAGTGCACGCCTCAACTAGCAAGGGAGGAGCTGCCTTGCTTTTTATGACCTAGACTTTGAGGTCGGGTAGCATTACTTTGCTTGTGTTCTCTTGATTACAAGTGAGTCACAAGCCTGCTCAGATGCAGAGGGGAATTAGATTCCACTTGATGGGGGCATAGCAAGGTTCTACAAAGGCATGGTAGGTTTTTTGTTTTGTTTTTTTTTGGTACTGGGCGTTGAACTCAAGGGTACTCAAGCCCTGAGCCACATCCCCAGCCCTATTTTGTGTTTTATGTTAGAGACAGGGTCTCACTGAGTTGCTTAGCACCTCATTGTTGCTGAGGCTGGCTTTGAACTCGCGATTCTCCTGTCTCAGCCTCCCGAAGTGCTGGGATTACAGGCTTGCGCCACCACACCTGGCTGGCATGGCAGTTTTAAGAACAGCGAATGATCAGAGATTTTACTCTACAATTAATCTATCATTGTCTCATAGATACCGATGAGACCTAAAACTCCTGGGTCAGAAACAAAGGACTATGGCACAGCAAACTTCCTGGGTATTAGCACATTTCCCCCAAGTCTCACTGGGGTGAAGTAGATGGGGCCAGGTGGATTTCTGCATAAATGTTACAGATTTCTGTTTCTACCATCACTAAAACTCTCCATGTAAAGGTACCAGTGACCCTTTGAAGAGTCAGTGCTCATTTCCCTTGACCTCTCTGTAGTTTCCAGCACCATTTGTCTGGCCAATATCCTCTGCCCACCACTTCCCCCCCACTTTGAAATCCACCTTCTCCCACAACACTGTTTCTTTCCCACCTCTGATTGTGTTTCGTCTGCCTCATCCTCCTTTCCTGGCTCCTCTTTCCTGGTTCCCCCATACCCCTCCCTGGGTCTGTGACTATTCACATCCTTTTCCCCACCCTCTTTCCTTATTCATCAGGCTCTTTCTTGGTGAGCTCATTCATTTCTGGCTGTCCCTAGTAGATACCTCCCACTATTTCTCCTCCAGACTCTAGACCCTCATTTCCAACTACTTGTAAGACACCAGTTATTAGCCAGGAGCCTCAAATCAACATATCCCAACCAAATTAGCCTCTTCTTCCCCACACCCACCCTTCCCACTTCCACATACCTGCACTGGATTAATGGCATACAGTCTATAAGACAGCTGAAACATACTGTAGTTTTCTTTCCAGAGCAAAGTACATCACTAGCATCATAGGAGCATGCCTATCTCAATATATTTTCCTTAGAGTTTAGTAGTACGATACTGCTGCTATTTTGGCTACTTTCATGGTTAAAATATGAAATACTGTGCATCTCCTAATTGTATATATTTTTATGGATTAGATTTATTTCACACCTTCCAAATATGTTCCCCTCTACCTAGCAGTCTTTGTCCCTACCAGTTTCACACCTTTTTGGAGGGTGCTGTACTAGGGATTGAACTCAGGGCCTCACATGCTAGGCAAGCACTCTACCCCTGAGTTACATCCCCAGCCCTTTTTATTCTGAGACAGGTTCTCACTAAGTTGCCAAAGCTAGCCTTGAACTCTCAATCCTCCTGCCTCAGCATTCCAGTAGCTGGGATTATTACAGTTGTGCACCACCATGCCCAGCTTGCAGTCCATACTCTTCAGTCCTCACTGTTTCCTTTCTTTCTCTCTTTAGTCCTGCAGTTTCCACGGAAGGAACATGTTTTTACCCTCACTTATTGTGCAAGTCTAACCCTAAAGCCAACCCTTCTGCAAAGCTTCCCTACACAGAACCGTTTTCCCCCATCTATTTTTCTTTTATATATTATTTCTACTGCTATAGGGTTAATACATATACAAATGTCTACCCTTCCATAGAGAAGAGGGTTTCTTGGGAGCAGAAATTGGGTCTTGCTCATTGTCTTTCCCCCATGAGAGCTTACATGAAACAGGAGTTTCATTCATGTTTTCTGAAATTGGCAAGACAGAAAAATACCTACTTTGTTATCCATCTTGCATTTGAATAATGGACTATTGTTTGGCTACAAAATTATGGGATTTCAAACTTGGCTGCATAGACAGTTGGATAGTGGGATGGTTGTACAAATGTGTGGCCATTAGCTTATGAACGTGTGAAAGTCTTGCTCTCTGGCCACAGTCTGCATGGCTCCATGGCTAGGTATTCCAGACTTTGGAAACCTTCCTGTTGCTTTTCCATGAGTTATATCATCACTGCCTCCAACATTCTGAAGTGGATTGTATTTTCCACAGGGGAGCCACTGACGTTCGTGTGACTACGGCATACACTAACATTACGTATCCCTACACTCTGCCACCAAAGGCAATCTGGCTCCCTTGTCATCAAGACAACCAAGCATGTCCCAGTCCCTTTCAGAAATCCTCCTATCCCCCACCTGTTAGGTTGGTAGTCAACACAAAGGGAATAAGACTGAGCACAGGGGAGAAGGTGAAGCAGCAGCTGTAAACAAGCCGTGTTCATCAGAAGCATCTTGTAGCTTGTGAGGAATCACTGAGATCAAACTCTGGGATTTTGAGGAGGTAATCAAGACAAGAGTTTCAAGGCCCTGCCTGAAGTCCCACAGCTCATCAACAACAGAACCAAAACTAGAACACATTTTCTGATCTGTACACTGGGAATGTGTCTTTTATAAAACAAATGCTTGTGTTTTCTACTTACTGTGGGCCTGCCACTGTGCTACCTATATAACAAAACCCACTTGGGTACTTGTGACAACCTACGAGGTCAGTTAGCCCCACTTTGCAGATGATGCTGCACAGCTGGTAAGGCTCTTGCTTCTTTGTCCCGCACTTTTCTTATAATACCTGCCTTCCCCAACACCGATGATGTAATATATGTCAAGGACCCGGTAAGTGCTTCATCAGTGCCAGCCATCATTATCATGACTGCATGACATGTCCTCTTGGTGTCCCCTGAAAATTCTCCCTTGCATCTAGCATGGGAGTTTAACTCCTTTCAGGTGTCCTCCATTGATCACCAGAGCAGGTTCTCCATTGTTTCCCTTCCATGAAATGACCACACGCTGTCAGTGCAGGATGAGGACATGTCCTCAGGAAAAGTCATCTTTGTCCACTGTCTTTTAATGACTCAGAATTTAAGCTGCTACCACTGCGCTTCTTGCTTGCTTCTTAAATCTCACTAATTTTCTTAAGAAAATTAGAGTACTAGTCAAGGAGATTAGTACCAGTCTATCTTTTCTCTGTTTTGCTCCATTTCGGGCAAGGTTTCCTCAACATTATCTCCCAACCTTTCTGTTGAATTTTTCATTTCTCCTTTAATTTCCAAGAACTGTTTTTTTGGAATTTCTTTTTATAGCATCCCATTCTCATTTCCCATGATGCATTACATCTCTGATGATGATGCCTTTGAAAGTTTTCTTATATTTTTTTTTCGTGGGATTTGAGAAACAAAACTAGTTGCATTTGCAATTATAAAATTTGTCATGTCAGAACTGGAATTCAATAAGCCTATTTAAAAAAATAAAACACCTCATTTATAATTATTAAAAAAAATGGATTTGATGGTTCTTGGTGGTTTTGAGTGGATGGTGTAGAGTGTGGAATTGAATTCCCTAGGAAGATATGTTCAAGTCCTAACTCCCAGTACCTGTGAATGTGACCTTATTTGGAAACAGGGTCTTTACAGATGTAATCAAGTTAAAATGAGGTTATACTGGATGAGGTAAGCCCTAATCAAATGACTCATGTTCTTATAAGAAGAATGAAATTTGGACACAGACAGAGGGGAGAGAGTCTTGTGAAGATGGAGGCAGAGGTTTGAGTGATTAATCTACAAACCAAGGATTGCTGGCAAAATGAGAAACTAGAAAAGTGGCAGGGAACTGGTTATATCTTGAGGCTTTCAAAAGGAACCAACTCTGCTGACACTTTGATTTCAGATTTCTAACTTCCAGAAGTGAGAATGTATCTGTTGTTTTAAATCACCTAGTTTTTGGTTCTGCTACAACAGCCCTAAGAAGCTAATACAGATGAGTGCTAAACTATGCATTTTAGTATTCTTGGAAATGGAGATGCTTTGACAATAAATACATGAAAAAATGCTCAATATCATCAGCAATAGGGAAAGCCAATCAAAACTACACAGATTCCATCTCACACCAATCAGAATAGCAGTTATCAAGAATACAAATACTAATAAATGCTAGAAAGGATGTGGAGAAAAAGGAACACTTTTACACGCTTGATGAGACTGTAAATTAGTACAACTACTATGGAAATCAGTATGGAGGTTCCTTAAAAGACTAGGAATTGAATCACCATATGACCCAGGTATACTACTTCTTGATATTTACCCTGAAGAATTAAAGTCATCTTACTACAGTGATACATGCATACCATCTTTATTTATTTATTTATTGGATTCTTGGCTTTTTAAAAATTATTTATTTATTTATTTATTTGTTATACTTAGGTATACATGATAGCAGAATGCATTTTGATTCATTGTACACAGATGGAGCACGGCTTTTCATTTCTCTGGTTGTATGTGATGTAAAATCACATCATATATGCAGTCATACATGAAGCTAGGGCTATGATCTCCATCTCATTCCACCATCTTTACTGACCCCTGTCTCCTCCCTGCTCCATCCCCTTTGACCAAAATTCCTCCATTCTTCTTGTGTCCTCTCCCCCATTATGGATCAGCATCCACTTATCAGAGAGAACATTCAGCATTTGGTTTTTCGGGATTGGCTTACTTTGCTTAGCATGATATTCTCCAACTCCGTCCATTTACCTGCAAATGCCATAATTTTATTCTCTTTTATTGCTTAGTAATATTCCATTGTGTGTATATACCCCAGTTTCTTTATCCATTCATCTATTGAAGGGCATCTAGGTTGGTTCCACAGTTAAGCTATTGTGGATTGAGCTGCTCTAAATATTGAAGTGGCTGCATCACTGTAGTATGCTGTTTTTAAGTCTTTTGTGTATAGATTGAGGAGTGGGATAGTTGGGCCAAATGGTGGTTTCATTCCAAGTTTTCTAAGGAATCTTCATACTGCTTTCCAGATTGGTTGTACCAATTTGCAGTAAGAGACCCAGAATAGCCAAAGCAATGCTTAGCAAGAAGAGTGAAGCAGGAGGCATCACAATACCAGACCTTAAACTATACTACAAAGCTATAGTAACAAAAACAGCATGGTACTGGCACCAAAATAGACATGTAGACCAATGGTACAGAATAGAAGACACAGAGACAAACTCACATAAATACAGTTATCTTATACTAGACAAAGGTGCCAAACACATACATTGGAGAAAAGATAGCCTCTTCAACAAATGGTGCTGGGAAAACTGGAAATCCATATGCAACAAATGAAACTAAACCCTTATCTCTCACCATGCACAAAATTCAACTCAAAGTGGATCAAGGACCTAGGAATTAGACCAGAGACCCTACGCCTAATAGAAGAAAAAGTAGGCCCAAATCTTCATCATGTTGGATTAGGACCTTACTTCCTTAACAAGACTCCTATAGCACAAAAAGTAAAATCAAGAATAAATAAATGGGATGGAATCAAACTAAAAAGCTTCTTCTCAGCAAAAGGAACAATCAATGAAGTAAACAGAGAGCTGACATTCTGGGAACAAATTTTTGCCACAGGCACATCAGATAGAGCACTAATTTCCAGGATATATAAAGAACTCAAAAAACACCACCAAAAAAACAAACAACCCAATCAATAAATGGCCTAAGGAGCTGAACAGACACTTCTCAGAAGATATACAATCCATCAATAGACATATGAAAAAATGTTCAACATCTCTAGCAATCAGAGAAATGCAAACCAAAACTACTCTAAGATTTCATCTCACGCATACCATGTGTACAGCAGCACAATTCACAATAGCCGAACTACGGAAACAGCTGAGGTGTCCATCCATGCGTGAATGGATAAAGAAAATGTGGTATATATAATGTGGAGTTTTATTCAGCCAGGAAGAAAAATGAAATTCATGGCATTTGCAGGAAAATGTATGGAACTAGAGACCATCACATGAAGCGAAGTAAGTCAAACTCAGGTCAAGGGTCCTGTTTTCTCTCATGTGCAGAAGCTAGAGAGGACAAAGGAAAGCAAAGGTAGGGGTGGATCTCCTAAAAAATCAAAGGGAAATCAGTAGAGGAAAAGGACCAAGAGGTGGATGGCGAGGAAGGGAGGGGGCGTGCTGAAGAATGGTATCCAAATTCTATTGTTATGCTGTTTGAATGTAGGAATATGTAACAACAAATCCCATCAATACTATAATACACCAATAAAAATGTAGGGAAAAAGAAATGGAGGTGCTTTGAGAACTTTCAGCGTTCTTAGAATTGAAAGCGTTGAGAAATGGAAGGTGATTTTCCACGAAATAGAAATTCATTCTTCCTATCATTTTGTTATCTGGAAGTTTCTTTGAGTAAATCCCTTAATTTCTTCCTCAATACTATAAAATTGCCACTGTGCAGCATACATCTGTACATGTCTTATTTTTCTGGTTAACTTTTAAAAAAATGCCTATCTGATTTCTTTGGGAAACCATCAAACCAGATGAAACTAAGGAAAGAAAAAGAAAGAAAATAAAGAATCTAAATACATTTCCAATAATTTTGTCTCAAACACTGGAAAATTTTCCAGGAACAATAAACCCAAAAAGATTTCCTCCTCTATCCTCTCCCTCCTAAGGTTACCAGAATCCCCAGAATCCAACCTGAGTCCCCCACATTCTTCCTTATCACACAGATTCTAGTCCTTTCACAAAAGTGCTTACTTTTAAAGAATTCCCTCCTCCTTCTGAGGACTTCTTGTTTTCTGTATTACTTAATCCCCGCCACCCACAGATAAAGCTGACATCCCAGCTGTGGCCATCACCAGCTTTTTCAATTGCCCCTGGGCTGTAGCTTTTCCCAAAGGACGAGAACTCTAGTTCTTTTTATTTGGGGGCTGGAGGGCGGAAAGGTACCGGGGATTGAACTCAGGGGCACTTGACCACTGAGTCACATCCCCAGCCCTATTTTGAATTTTTTTTTTAGAGACAGGGTCTCACTGAGTTGCATAGCTCCTTACTTTTGCTGAGGCTGGCTTTGAACTCACAATCATCCTGCCTCAGCCTCCAGAGCCCCTGGGATTACAGGCTTGAGTCACCATACCCCCACAGGGAACTCTAGTTCTAAAGGACACATTCATAAATGCTGGGTCCACAGGGCCCTGTGTATAGCAAAGAGTCATCATGAGGAAGGAGGAGCTACAGTAAGAACTCCCCAGCATACTTCCTGTCTCCCCCACCTCTGCTCAGCCCTCCTGTTAGGGTGGCACCTGGAGAACTCAGGAGACCCAGGCAAGACAAGCTTCCTGTCAGAATTCACTGCTGCTGACACAGTATCCCCAAATCTAGACTTCACACGAGAGAAGAACAGACTATGTCAGTCCAAAGGTCGGTTCTTCAAAAATAAACTTGCCAATGAGTGAATCTGCCCGAATGCCTGAGCACTGTCCCCAAGTTCTGATTCTGCATCAATTGTGCAGCATGGAGCCCCTTCCTGGGAATTGGTAGTCCAGAATTTTTTTTAAATTATAAAAATATATTCATAAATTGTTATATAGCAAACCATCCAAAATTGCTTATTTCCTAGAACTTTTTTTTTGGTACCAGGGATTGAACTCAGGGGCACTCGACCACTGAGCCACATCCCCAGCCCGATTTTGTGTTTTATGTGGAGACAGGGTCTCACTGAGTTGCTTAGCGCCTCGCCATTGCTAAGGCTGGCTTTGAACTCGCGATTCTCCTGTCTCAGCCTCCCTAAGTGCTGGGATTACAGGTGTGCACTACCGCACTCAGCTTCTTAAAGAACTTTTATTTTTACTTTAAAAATTTTAATTGATATAGTAACTGTAGCTATTTATGGGGTAGGTACAGTGTGATAATTCAATACATGTATACAGTGTGTAATGATCAACTGAAGGTAATTAGCATTTCCATCCCCTTAAAATCCAGTTCTTTTCAGTATAAATGACTAGGCTCCCATGACATCCCCTTCTGCCATCCCAGATCTCCCCTAAAACTCTGCTGCGCTCCTCTTCCTGCTCTATCCACAGACTCCACTCTTGTCTGTTTCTGCTTCTACATGGGACAGCATATATTTCTGGAAAACTTTCTAGATTGAATTTTAAATAACTGTCTGCTAGGTTTGGCGTATTGATCTTTTTCTTTTTTAGGGGGTGGGGCTCTAGAGATTGAACCCAGGGGCGCTTAACCACCGAGCTATACTCTCAGCCTTTTTATTTTTTATTTTGAGACAGGGTCTTACTAAATTGCTTGGAGACTGGCTAAATTGCTGAGGCTGGCTTTGAATTTAGGTTCCTCCTGCCTCAGCCTCTGGAGCCGCTGGGATTATAGATGTGTGCCACTATGCCCAGTTTTTGGTATTGATCTTTTGGCTTCTCCCTCTTTCAGTATAAAGAGCATTTGACTAGCTTTGACAAATGGATATTTCAATGAAAATGGTTTTTGGTGAATAAGAATTTGATAAAATGTTGCAGAATTCAGACATCTTATCCAAGAAAACCTCTTTTGCTCTAGGAAAGCAATAGAAGGTCATTAGGGCTAGGTAGGCTGAATTCTATTCTGGCACACTTCTTTCTCTATAAAACAAATTTACATATGAAGCCAGATTCCCTTTAAAATGGGAACAATTTTAAAGGTGGAAGGATTAAGTGATTCCGAGGATAACTTAAATGTCTTTCTAAAAAACTACAATTTACTTTAAAATGTGCACATTAAGTTTGGTTAAGCTATTCCTTACAGTTCACAAGCAGTCAATAGGGCAAAACAGTTTACAGGAGAGACCCACAAACTGGAAATCCAGTAACATTCTGAAAAATAGCATTAATTTAATGCACCAATTAATTTTGTTTTGTAGAAACTGAAATGCAAATAATTGGTTTTAGTTGTAGGAAGATACATTTGCTTTTTTATTTTTTATTTCTATTTTTTGTTATAGATGAACACAATATCTTTAATTTATTTTATGTGATGCCGAGGATCGAACCCAGTGCCTCACACATGCGAGGCAAGCGCTCTACCACGGAGCCACAACCCCAGCCCACATTTACTTATTTTTATCTCACTTTTGCCCACTGGATTCTTTTGATTTTTGAGCATGATGGATCATCAGTTTTCACTGTAGGAGTAATGCCAACATTAACCATCTACTATTGCATTGGAAACTTTCAAGATGGGAACCATGTGCCTCACAGATATAAAATCCATCATTTCCACACAGGGCCCCTGCCTTACCCACTGTTGGGTGAAGATTCAATTCTATCATCCTTTCTAACTCAAATAGCTTCCTGGGTAGGAGGTGACATATTTTGAAACTCTTTCTTTCAAAATGTACTTCATGTCTTGTGCATTTCACTGGTATTCAATTATACCACCCTTTCTCTCCTTAAGTGATCGAAGCCTTCATCCATGGGGCCATTTTGCCTTCATGTAGGACAGAGATCTCATTTATAGGTCCTTCCTTATACCTAAGACTACTAAAGGAGTTGGTACCAATTTAGTCTTTAAAATACAAATGTGAACACCAAATCATGGAATTGTACTAAGTTGAGATCATTTGGACGATCCCAAGTTGGCTTGTAATTTTTTCACAATTATCACCCAAATGGAAGCATGATGATATATCCCCTCAGAGGTTTGTTAACTGCTGTGATTTTTGGCAAACTGATCAACATGGAGGAGAGTTCTGCATGTAGTAGGCATTTGGTAAATGAAAGTTTTTATAAGTTATTCCAAAATTATCCCTTAAGGATGGAGATTTCCAACCTTTAAGTTTTTTATCACTTTTTTTTTTTGTACTAGGGATTGAACCCAGAGACACCTTGCCACTGAACTGTACTCCCCCTCACCCCTTTTATTTTCTGTTTTGAGACAGGGCCTTGCTAAGTTACTGAGATTGGTCTTGAACCTGTGATCGTACTGTCTCAGTCTCCCGAGTCACTGGGATTATAGATGTGTACCACCATGCCCAGCTATATTAAAATTTTGATTAACTAGATTTCAATGATTTCCCATCTCAAAATACTACATTTCAGTGATTCTATGTTTCAAAAATTAACAGAGATTAGGGGAAATGTTACTCAATTTGAATCTTGACGAAGTTGAACTGGGATCTAAGTAACTAATAACTAGTGCTAGAGGTAAAGTGATCACAGGATACAAAGTTAACGTGGACCTGGCCACAGCCTTACAGTCTTCATAAGAACCAGAAGGCCCTCAAGAAATTCCTTTTAAGATTTACCACAGAAAGAAGGAAGAAGCTATGGAAAGGATAATCATTCTCGCAATGAGCAAGGCTGTCCTTTTAGAGAACAAAGGTGACCTTGATCCATGCACAAACTAGAGAATAAAAATTACAGCTGGGCGTGGCAGTGCACACCTATAATCCCAATGGCTTGGGAGGCTGACACAGGAGGTTCACAAGTTCAAAGCAAGCCTCAGCAACTTAGTGAGGCCCTAAGAAACTTAGCAATACTCTATCTCAAAATGAAAAATATAAAAGGATGAGGATGTAGCTCAGTGGTTAAGCACCCTTCAGTTCAATCCCTGGTACAAAAAAAAATTACATAAAAATTATTCGGAGCCCCTTTTGAAAGACTCAAATTCCAGAAGCTGAAGGCCAGTTAGAGTCTGAAAGGGGGGCTGGATCCTGAATCTATTTATCTCACCTCCATCAAGATGGACTTCTCACAGAAAAAGTACAAATATGGAAATTCCAATTTGGTTGTCAGGGAAAACTCTCTGGTATCTCTCTCTTCTCTCTCTCTCTCTCTCTCTCTCTCTCTCTCACACACACACACACACACACAAAGTGGCAGTGTGCTCTGGGAACACAGGAGAAAGTCATTTGTGTTTGCTGAGAATAACTGAGGTAAGATTGGACCTTCTCATGCCAGGCACAGCCAGGAGTCCAACCGTAAAGCAAACCACATGCCAAGTCCTAGGAAGGGCTTCCTGCACATGGCCTACCATGAAGCAGACTCTTGCTGAGACCTTGAGTATCTGCTAATGGGATGCCAGCTAGTTGATTTTGTAGGCTCATTTATGAAATGCACGATGCAGACGAGGGGCAGAGGAAACTGTGGGTGAGTGAACCTGGAAATATATTATACAAATATATAAAATACAAGGGATGATTCATAAATTTTTGGACCTAGAAGAGACCTGAGGATACAGACAGCCACTTCTCTAGACACTCCAGGAAGGTACCTGGACTCAATAAGCTTAGGCAGTGCTCCATACCATGAACTCCTGTTAGATGGTCATGATGTACATAGTACATTAAAGGCAAAGAGAAACTTATAGCAAATAGACCTGTTTACCATGCATAGCAGGGTTGAATGGTGGCCCCAAAGCTAGGACAACAGTCCTGATCCCAAGAACCTGTGTATGTTACTTTGCATGGCAAAAGAGTGAGGTGATGAAGATGACAGTTGTTCTGCTGTGACTAAAAGGACCCAACCAGAACAACTATAGAGGAGGACAGGTTTATTTAGGGCTCACGGTTTCAGAGGTCTTAGTCCATAGAAGGCCAGCTCCATTCCTCAGGGCTGGAGGTGAGGCAGGACATCACGGCAGGAGAGTGTGGCGGAGGGAAGCAGTTCACATGATGATCAGAAAGCAGAGAGAGAATCTACTTGCCAGATACAAAATATATAGCCCATAGCCACGCCCCTAATGAACCACTTCCTCCAGCCACACCTAACCTACCTCCAGGAACTACTCAGTTAGTGCCATTGGGAATTGATTCACTGATTGGGTTAAAGCTATAACCTAGTCATTTCTCCTCCAAACCTTATTGCATTGTCTTACATGTGAGCTTTTGGGGGACACCACATCTAAACCATAACAAAGAATTTAGAAGTAGTAGTTTTTCCTGGATTATCAGAGTAGAGGAGGGAAGATATCTTTTCTTTGCCTATCTTTTTATGGTTTAGACTCCCATAGCAAATGACAGATTAACAAGAAAAAAGTCTTTAAATTTATTTAAGTTATGTATGACATGGGAACCCTTAAACAGAAATGAAGACCCAAAGAAATGGTTACACCTGTGTATTTTGATGCTAGGTTTGTGAAAGGGAGCATAGTTATGGGAGAAGTATGAATGGATAAAGGGTATTCTAATGGTAATAAACCAAGGAAAATTAGCAAGGTCTTTTCCTCAGATTCTCCTATGTTCCTGTGTCAGCAGAAAAGGATACTCCTTTTCTCCTTTTCTTTGGGTATAAGGAGGGCACCTCTAACATAAGGGACTTAGGATCTGCTTTAGGGGTAGGTCAGAAAGTCTTTCCTACATTTTCAGGACCTGCTTCAGGGCAGAAGGATGCAGGCAAGGTTAGAGAGACCTTCCTGCTTCTGCTGCTCTTCAGTGTGCCAAGGTGGCATATTTTGGAGAAGCATATTCTGAACCCTAATATCAGGTTGGAGTCTGTATGCAATCGCATGTAACTTTATGCAGGAGACAGTGGACAGTTCAACTTCACACCAAACAGCAGAGAAGGTGAAGATAGAGGTTGGGATGATGTAGCCATGGGCCAAGGAATGACAAGAAACGCTGGCAGCCACCAGAAGCCACAAGAGGTAAGGAACACCAGCAGGAGGTAGCTCTGCCCTGGAAACACTTCGATTCCTACTCTGTACTTCAAAACTATGACAGAATAAAGTTCTTTTGGTGGGGAAGGTATCAGGGATTGAAATCAGGGGCACTCGACCACTGAGCCACATCTCCAGTCCTATTTTGAATTTTATGCAGAGACAGGGTCTCACCAAGGCTGGTTTTGAACTTGTGATCCTCCTGCCTCAGCCTTCCAAGTCGCTGAGATTACAGGTGCGCACCATCACACATAGCTAAGTTCTATTTTTTGAAGTCACCAAGTCTGTGGTCACTTGTTACAGCAGCCTCAGGGAACAAATACCCTTTTGTTTGATGCAAAGTTGACCAAACTTACAAATTTATTATAACCTTTTTATAGGACACCAGTTATCTATTCTTTAAAGCCAATGTCCTAAGGAATCTTCTTTGGGAATCAACACTTAAGCTGAATTCATAAATGACTGACCCACAAGTGGAATCACTGAGGAAATTTAAAAGTCTGGATCAGGCCTTAGAATACTAGAGTTTGCAGGATGGCCAGCAACCTGGGGCCATGCCATGTGCCTTCCTTTGGTTCTTTCATCAGAGAAGTCATGCTATCGTTTCTTGCTGCTTCTTACCTCTAACCTACCTATACTGTTTTCTGTCTGTGGGATGCTGTACTCAGAGCATGCTGTCATTTCCTACCAGGTCACACAGATGTGCTGTCTTAGCTTCTTGAATGTTTTTGTGATCTCTTCCTAGGTTGCCTTGGAGGGACTGGAGCTTGTTTGGAGGGAGTCTTTTCTATTGCTAGACTGTACAAAGAATATCAGGATGCAGAGGAACAGAAATTAGAGGGTCTTACATGTTTTGTTGTTTCCTGTTAAATCTGATGCTTAGGTATTACTTATAGTGCTTTCAACTGTCTGCCTGGAAATGGCCACATAAAGGGAATCCATGATCCTAAGCTCTAGTGCTGTGTTGCTTTTTCAGGTAGGGATCTGATCCATGGTTGGATTTTTGTGGAGGATTTGTCCCTTTTAAATATTATTCCATGGGCTCTGAAAGCAGAGGTTTTGACCACCTTTTCAGCTTTCCCCCAAACTCCATTCCAAACCCCATGGATTAATCCCATTAGAAACTATCAAAGACACGGGGCTCTGTGGTACATGCCTGCAATCTCAGCAGCTTGGGAGGTTGAGGCAGGAGGAGCATGAGTTCAAAGCCAGCCTCAGCAACTTAGCAAGGCCCTAAGCAACTCAGTGAGACCTTGTCTCTAAATGTAATATTAAAAAGGGCCAGGGATGTGGCTCAGTGGTAAAGCACCCCTGGGTTCAATTCATGGTACCAAGAAAAAAAGAAAAAAGAAAGAAATTGCCAAAGACAATGTCTCCAGAGTGCCCTGGTGGACCAGGATCTATGTAAATAGGTTAGAAAGTGTGGCCTCAACAGGGAGAAACTGACATGGTCTCCAAACCAAGAATTTAAAGTGGAAAATTTAGATATCTTCTCTGAATTTTACATGGAAAATGAAAAATTGAGTTGATGGCCCCTGGCAATCCATGGATGGAGGAAAATGACCCTAACAAGAGGAAAAAACCACACCACTTATTAAAGGTAACAAATTAAGCCCCCTTGCAAGGATTTTCCTGACTTTGTGGCTATTTAATAGATGGTGCTAAATGACAGGGCCAGGTTAGGCTTGGAAGGGTTTGTGTCAGGACACACTCCACTCATGAGTAATAGAAAACCCAATTTAAACTGGATACTAGCAGGGAAATTTGTAGTCTCACACTGTGACAGTGCTGATGTTGAATGGTTCAAGGTGTAGTTCATTTACACCCATCATTCTCAGCCTGACAGCAAGACCACCACAGCCATTCCAGGTGCCATGGCCTCACGCAGCCGCAGCCGGAGCAGGAGGAAGGAGAGAGACTGGCCCTTGTGGAAGGTCTCTGTAGATGGAGATCCACCTCTCCAAAGCCCCTGCCCACTCCTAGCTGACTTCTTAGGGGTTTCTATGGCCAAAGGTATTAATTATTCCTGAATCAATCACTGGCATAGAGACCAAAGAGCCCAGCACTTTTAGAATTCATCGGCGGGTAAAAGTCTGAAAAGGAAAAAAATTGTGTAAATTAAGAAAAAAAAAAGGGTGTGTGTGTGTACATGCTAATAGAGTTGCTACCTTTTGATTTGTCAAGGTATGAAAATGGGCTGTCATTTATTATTACTATTTCATTGAAAAGGATCTCTCTCTCTCATATGTGCGTGCACATGCACACACACAAGAGAAAAAGCATTTCTTTTTTTTTGACCAGGGATTGAACTCAGGGAACTTGACCCCTGAGCCACATCCCCAGCCCTATTTTGTGTTTTATGTAGAGACAGGGTCTCACTGAGTTGCTTAGCGCCTCCCCATTGCAGAGGCTGGCTTTGAACTCGCGATTCTCCTGTCTCAGCCTCTCTAAGTGCTGGTATTACAAGCATGTGCCACTGTGCCTGGCTCCAGAAAAAGCATTTTTAAGTGAATTTAACAAGTGTTTATTGACTGCCTATTATATGCCAGGGACTATTCTAGGCCAGAATATAACAGTGACAAAATTAACAAAAATCCTTGCCCTCATGCTTGACTTCTAAGTATAGGTAATAGATTAAGAAAAAACAAAACAAAACAGTTGCAGTGTCCCACACCTATAATCCCAGTGGCTTTGGAGGCTGAGGCAGGAGGATCACAAGTTCAAAGCCAGCCTTAGCAACTTAGCGAGGCCCTAAGCAACTTAGTGAGGCTCTAAGCAACTTAGTGAGACTCTGTCTCTAAATAAAATACAAAATAGGACTGGGGATGTGGCTCAGGGGTTGAGTGTCCCTTAGTTCAATCCCCAGTACTCATCCCCACCCCCAACTCCCCAAAAAACAAAGTAAAGAAAAAAAGTAGTGCTGTAGAGAAAAAAATAAAGCCAGGAAGGAGAGACAGGAGTGGGTAGGGCAGGAAGCCCTGGCTGAGGGTGGTTGGAAGCACACCAATCTCTCTAAGGACAGGGACACCCCCAGTGCCCACACATACACAATACATGTTTTCACGTTTCTCATTTTACCGCACCCAGGGGAAATCTCTGTGACCTAACGTTTGGAAACTTCTGCCCTGTGCTCTCCTTGCTTCACAGAGGTTGAGGTGGGAGGGACCTTATGAGATGGGACAGACTGTGTCCACTCCTAGGCCATAGACTGACTGAGGTCTTATCTTGTCCAAGACAGGATCTAGGAAGTTTCCTACTACACCCCAGTGTAAATGAATATTTCAAAGGAGGAACTGTGGAGACACATAACAACTGAGGGAGGAGAAGAAAACCTGGGAAACCTGATCTGGGGAGGGGTCCAAGATAGCCATGCAAGGACCAGTTGACCCACACCTCGGGCCAGCCTCTCTGGCCCAAGCGTTATGAGGCATATTTCCCACAGGGAGTGGACATGAAAGCTTCAGTACAGCTGCCATGAAATTGATAGCAGTGGCCAGTTCTTTTCTGACACAGAGGATAGAATATTCACCCCATGACCTTGAATCCACGCCCCATTAACGTAGGCATAATTGTGTCACTGAAATACCTAAGTTGCAGAGTGCTGTAAGGTACTAACTGAATTCCTGGGCATAGTCTCGGAAAACAGGTTGGGAAAACTCCTGCGACATCAGTTGTGTTAATTCTCTGTGGCCACTATAACGAATAACCACAAACTGAGCCACGTGAACAACACAAACTTAGTTTCTTCTAGTTTGGTAGGTCAGAAGCCTGACACGGTCTCATCTGGCTAAGGTGTTGACAGAGCAGTGTTCCTTTCTAGAGCCTCAGGGGTTAATCTATTGAACCCAGGGCTTCACACATACTAGGCAAGTGCTCTACTGCTGAGCTACACTCATCCTCATCCTATCTCCTTTAGATTCTTTATCTTTAGATCTCTTCCACTTTTTGGGGGGCAGGGATAAAATCTAGGGGTACACTGAACCACTGAACCACATCCCCACCCCTTTTTCAAATTTTGAGATAGGATCTCACTCAGTTGCTGAGGCTGGCTTTGAACCTATGATCCTCCTGCCTCAGCCTCCCAAGTTGCTGATATTTCAGGTATGCACTACCTCATCCAGCTTCTCTTACATCTTTAAGGACACCAAAGCTTACATGGAGCCTGTCTGGGTATTTCAGGATAATCTATTTTAAGGCCAGTTGATCATCAACAACCTTAATTCCATTTACAACCTTAGTTTCCCTTTGCCACATAAGCTAACGTATCCACAGGTTCCAATGATTAGGCGTAGACATTTTTTTCTTTTTTGTTACTGGGTATTGAACCCAGGGGCACTTAACTACTGAGTCACACCCCCAGCCCTATTTTATATTTTCATTTAGAGACAGGGTCTTGCTGAGTTGCTGAGGCTGGCTTTGAACTGGTGATCCTCTTGTCTCAGCCTCCTGAGCAGCTGGGATTACAGGTATGTGCCACTGCACCAGTCTAGGAGTGGACATCTTTAAGGGGCTGTTATTCTGCCTACCATACCATGTCACCAGAATTGTGCTCAATACATAAAGAGCTTCAGGAAAGAGATCTGATGTTTATTTAGCACCTACTATGTGTCAGGCAGTGTTGGGTACTTTATGGGTTATCTCGTTTAATGCCCCAACATTCAATCCCTAATATACAAGTGAGAGGTTTGGTGACCACAGAACCCAGTCCATATGTCCTCTAGTCCATGTTGCCTCATGTTACCCTTTGCCCCCTCCTAAACAGGCTGTGAGGCTTTCAAATATAGTGTATGTGGGAATGAGGGGCGAAAGCACGTAAGAAGACACCTTCCGAACCTAGGGGTCCATCGAGTCCTAGCATCTGGTGAGCTCATATCTGCTGAGTAGATGCCTGGGGGCCACTTCCTGCTTCCCTTCAGGAAAGGTTCCTTGGCATGTTCTAAGCACCTGCCAAGAGTCAGGCCTACACCAACCTCTGTGCTGGCTTCACTCACTCCCCATGAGGTGGGTGCTACAGTCTTTTATTAATGAGGAAACTGAGGCTCAGAGTCATACCTGGCCTAAGATCACATAACAAGGAGGTGGTGATAAAGGTACTGGCCCAGCTGCTCGATGGCCAAGCCAACGCTCATTGCACCGCATTCAACAGAAGGCACCAGTAAAAATGTGCAGCATAAATGAAGCTGGTTCTTCTTGAAGATTCCAGAGGCCCTGCTTCTCCACTCCTGTTGCCTACAGGGATTACTTTCTGTCTCAAGACTTCAAGAACCAACCTTCCTGCCCTCCCTGGAGACTCTTCATTTAATTTGCCTAAGAAACACCTTCCCAGGCTCTCAGCTTGTGTCTCCTAATGTCTATACTACAGTGTCCCAGCCCCCAAAAAGGGTCATACAGCAGAAATTGGTTTCTGGAGTTTATTATCCTACGGCTATAAGTAAATGCACTTCTGAGAGAATGTCAGTGGGTAATCTTGAGGCAAAATATTTGCTATGATTTGAGGGGATGGGATTTTCCAAGTTTACTTCAAATGAGTAAAGTTGAGCTTCACTGATGTCTGGATACACACAGGCTCACGTGGAAAGCAATGGCATAATGCACTTCTTGCTGCCCCTGGTTCTCTCAGCCATTCTGCAAGGTCTCTCAAATTTCAGGGCATCCCCAGAGTGTCTCACGCAAATTATTCCGGCCAGGTGCGGCTCTGCCACTGTGGAGTCCTGTTTGTTTGTTTTTTTTCTTAGATACTTCTCCCTCATCATTGTCCCTTTCTTCCCTGACACACATCCTGAGTGCTGACATATTTTTCAATCATGTTTATTTTTGCACTGGGATCACTTGCAGGGGGCATTTAGGATTCCTCTTAATTAACGCCACAGTCTAATGTTATAGAGAAGTGTTTCTTCAACTGGACAGCTTCCCCACCAGCAACTCCCACCCCAGGACATTTGTCGATGCCCAGAGAGACATTCTAGGTTGTCATGAATGGAGTGGAGGATGATGATACTATTGACATCCAGTAGGTAGAGACCAAGGGCTCTGTTGAACAGCCCCGAGGCTCAGGACAGCTCAGACAACAAAGAATTATGTTCCTAAATGTGAATAGTTCTGTGTTTCAGTGGAATATTACTCAGCCATAAAGAAGAATAAAATTATGGCATTTTTGATGGAATTAGAGACTATCATGCTAAGTGAAACAAACCATTTCCAAAAAAACAAAAGCCAAATGTTCTGATAATGTGGATGTTAACACAAAATAAGGAGTGGGGGGAAAACAGAAGTACTTTGGATCAGACCAGGGGGAATGAAGGGAAGGGAGGGGGAATGGGAATAGGAATAATCAGACATAACTTTCTTATGTTCAGATATGAATACACAACCAGTGTAATTCCACATCATGTACAACCACAAGAATGGGAACTTATACTCCATGTATGTATATGTCAAAATACATTATAGTGTCATGTATAACTAAAAAGATAAAATTTTTTAAATAGTTCTGTGCTTGAGAAACCCTACTCTAGAGCTGGGGTTATATTGTAAAAAAGGGAAGAACAACTTTCTCTCTCCTTTTTTGTGTTTTGCTCGAATCCTAGAGAGGCCCGACATCCCAATGTTTTGGCACACAGGTTTTGAGGTCTTATGCACCCCTCTTCTCTCCAAGGGGTGAAGTTGTGAATGGCAGACAGACCTGAAGGGTAAATGCTGATTCTCTTTAAAATGCTTCTTCCCTCCAGCCGCTGTGGCTGCCCCTCTTCCTTCCTGGGTGAGGCTTGCTGGGCTCAGCTCCTTTTCCCCTAGTGTTTTATTTTCAAGAGGCTCTTTAGTCCCTAATGCAAACACCCTGCCAACACCCACAAGTTTGTCCCGACATGTCTGAACTCCAGAGCAGATCCCAGCTTAAGTACAAACAAGATAGAGAATTCTTGTGAATTGATGTCCAAGTAGTACAAAAATTAGATAAGTATTTGAAAGGTTGGGCTCATGGTTTGTACTGTGTCAGGACTTTTGGTGGTAAGGATTAAACAAATATATCACATCCCCAAATCAAAACCCTTCTGAAAAAGAGGTTGGGTTGGGGACTGTCTTGGCTTAGGTAACAGGAAGACAAGAGTAGAGATGCCTTGGAGAGAAGCTAGATTTAAGGCTCAAGTGATGTCACATTCCATGTCTCTCTCTTCCATTCCCCAAACCCTTTCTGAAGAATGAATGCTGGCTTCATTCTTAAGAGGCCTAACCACAACAGAGACCACTGCCACAGTCCCACGGCACAAATCCTAGCTTCAAATCCAATGAAACAGTAAGCCTCTTTCCCAATAGCTACTGCAACTGTCCTGAGATTTACTGACTCAGGTCATGTGATGCCTTTAAATCAGTCACAGTCCAGGCGAATGCCAAGTGGTCATTAGTTTTGCCCTTAGTCACATGCTCCAACCCAACTCGCATGGTCTGAAAGTGGGTGAGTGGGGTTACTGGGAAAAGGTAATGCTGAAGAACAAGTCCACTGCATATGGTTTTGAACTTAGGTTCTGTTTAATGGGCTGTGGGATGATATTGGCTGAGGAGAAAGCAGTGATAATTTTGTGTTTAAGAAAATTGGAGGGCTGGGATTGTGGCTCAGTGGTAGAGCACTTGCCTCGCATGTGGGAAGCACTGGGTTTGATCCTCAGCACCGCATATAAATAAATGAATAAATAAAGGTCAATCAACAACTAAAAAAAAAAAAAGAAAATTGGAATGCATGTTGTGGGGAACAGGGATCTGAGAAATGAGAGATTTTTAAAGGAATCTCTGAAAGAAATGTCTGCATGTTCCTCAACTTAGTTTTTATAGCCTCATAATTAGGCACACATTCTTCTTTCTTGACATTTCAAAATCTAAAGGTTCTAAACACTTAGATTTTTGCTTGATAGTATGCCAAGATGTATTCAATACAGCATGTATATTTTTCTATATATTGATTTATTCATGTTTTAGATTTTAACTAAAATTGCCTGTGGAATCACATCTTTGTATAACAGGCAACTTTCTAAAATAATGTTCCACAATTTATCTTGAAATGTCAAAAGTACTTTTGAAGTACTTTTTTTTCCCCACTAGACTTCAAAGTACATTTTTCAACATATGTAGATTTTTTTTTTTCAGTGCTGGGACTGAACCCAGGGCTCTGCTTAGGCATGCGCTGCCAGTAAGCTACATCCCCAATGCCCGTACTATTTTCAAACATAATTTTTAAATGAAAACCTATTTTTAAGAAAGAAATGGCCCTTCTGTCTCTCAGTTCAGTAGTGAAGATTAAATAAAATAAAGCAGTTCAGGGCCTAACATGTAAGATTCCCTATAAGTAAAACTCCTTTCTGCTTCAGAACGTTAAAAAATTCTCAAAAAGCAGAATATTCACTCCAGTTTGTATACATGGTGATATTCATGCTTAGGATAAAAACCTAAGAGACTCAACCACCACTTGATTTATAAGGATTGCACCCATTTCTCTCACTAGATGGGAGTAACTGGAGGGTGAAGATGCTGACTAGGTCTCCATGAAACCTCTGGAGTGTGTAGGGTTCAGCAAATACTCATTGGGATGAACTACTAAGAGCAGAGAGTTGGGTATCAGATTTGAGCAAAAATACTGAAGATGAATAATTGTTTCTGAGAGAACACATTAGAACAAAAACTGGGGAAGAAAATTCAAAAGGTAACTTTTTCCCTTAGTGATGCATGAGCCAAATGTGATTTTGGGGGGACAAATTATAAGGTCCTAGGTCAGTAGTGTGGAGCCTGGATAGACCAGTCTCAGTATTGCACCTAAGCTCCTGCATGACCTTGGACTCATGAGGTTTCCCATAGGGCTGCCCGCCTTCTTGGGCACCCCTGAAGTCTGACTACATATTCTAAATGGCAACCTTGAAGATATATCAGTTTTGCTGTTGTTTGACATTGAAGACAAACTGCCTTCCAGGAAAAACCCTAGGAGGGATTTTGATGTTTCTCAGTCTTCACATCCCCTGATTCTTATTATGCCAGAGCCAGCAGAAGTTGTGTTTCAAAATGGAGTCTGCGCAGTTAAGATGGGGTCAGATCACAGTTGTTGGCTGTGTGGATGATCGTGATGTCCAAATACTTCCACTGGAAAAGACAACCACTTCCATGAATATCAAGAATGGTAATATGATTTAAAGTGAATCCAACTGTACCTATTCCTGGATCCTTGCAGGAATTTGTCAAAAGGGAAGAACTTGCACCCAATTTCTCAGAAAAGTAAACCTAAACCATCTTTAAATCTATCCCAGGAAGGCTAAAGGATAGGAACTGGGAAATCAAGAGTCAATTACTACATATCAGAAATACAAAACCAAGTCAGTTCAAGTGGAGTTTTTATTTTATACAGCCAATAAAAAGCCCAAAGCACCACTGTCTTATGTGGCTGCAGAAGAGATTTTGGATATCACTACTCACACATTACTGGACAGCCACACAGGAGTAGGTGTACTCTGACCAAGTCCTTTTGAAATTGTTATTGCAAACCTTTTCATCTACAATGTGGTTACAGATGATTAGCCTAATTAATTTTCTATTGTTCTGAAGTCTCCCCCTTTCTAAATATTTAATTGCACTCATCAGGTGAAATTTTTTTGCAAAAGCCACCTTTCCAAAATGGTATCACTTTGAGTCACAGTCTTCTGAGAGTAGTTTCCAATTTGAGAAGTCCAACTGGAGAGATCATATCTTTTTTTTTTTTTTTTAAGGAAGCATTTAAATTTTATCTCAGGTAAAAGGTAACAAAAACTCTATCTTATGGATAACAGGTTTAGTTATAGAAATAAACCCTCAATAAAATTTATTATCCTTATAAGTTTAAAATTACCATACAACTTTAGTTTGGAGAAC
>CM053400.1:151147486-151228028 GCA_028644305.1 Xerus rutilus
GCCCTCCCGGGTTTCCGGCACCATTTATGTAAAATTCACACGACCAGGAGAAGATGAATTAAGCCACTCGGCCATGCTTTATTGGAAGGTGAGCCCTCGGACCATCTCCCCGTCCATCAGAGCAGGTCGGGAGAAATGGCCGAGAGATCATATCTTAAAAATACCTTCAAAGGGTTAAGGGAAACTCCAGAAGGTGATAACCTGAAGGCTAGACTCCCTGCCTCCATGCTTGAACTCTTCAAATGGATTCTCCATGGTATTCTAAGACAGTGTTCAAATGTAACAAGAAATATATGGCCACCCATAATTTGGCCTCTGTCTTTCTTGGCCTGTCTTGTGCTTCACCAACAGCAATACCTCTTACACTTCTCCAAATTCCAAATCCACCTCCAGAAGGCAAGGACTGAGCCTTTTTTTTCATCTCTGGAATATCAGAGAGGTACAATAAATATTTGGTGCAGAATCACACAATGTACCCATGATAGGCTTTTTTTTTTTTTTTTTTTTGCTCTGTCATTTTTCTTTACTATTAACAAAGTTAATATTACCTAGTAGGTAGTCAAGTAGGTAGCCAAGCCCAAACTGTTCTTCTAAAGAAGACAGGGCACCCAAAGACCTTATGAGCATGATGCTTCAGTTTTGTGACAGATTCCCTGTCACAAATCACATCTCAGCCCTCTGATCACATGCAGTAAACAGACCCTGATATAATACCAACCTGTCAATCAGCATCTCCCACTTCAGATTAACCTTTACTTCCTGATCGGCTCCATGGGGCCCTTTAGTTTCTAGGTCTATGTCCCTTTAGGTGTTGCTATCCACTGAATAGGTAGGGAACAAAATTATAGCCTTAGCAAAGTTGACCTTTGATGATATTCTCTCATCCCAACTCTTTCCTCCATGCCCTCCCTTTGCTTTCAGGAAAGAATCTGAAATCAAATGTTGGCATGTCATTGTGCCCGGGGGTGAGAAGGTGTAAAATTAACCCTGACTGTGCGTCAGCTCACCTACTCTTTTCTTTGATCACCAATCTTTGATGTAGATATCATGATTCTCATTTTATATGCAAGAAAATTGAGGCTTGGGGATGTTAGGTAGTAGGGCAATGAGTAAACCAGAGGATGGGAAACAGATGTCTTGGGAGCAGTACCAATCTGGGTTTTGAGTTCTGGCTCCACCACTGGCTGGCTGTCTCTGAAGAAGTTATTTAGCCTCTCTGAGCCACTGTGTCCTGGTTTGTGAGAGGGGAGTAACAGTACTCATTTGCATAAATGCTGCCTGCAGCAGAGCACTGCACACTTGGAAGACAGAGACACCTGCTAGATACTTGTCTCTTTGGAAAGGCCACACAGCTTGCAAGAGGCAGAGCTGGGGTTTGACTCCCACCCCACTGAAGCACACGCTTCCCAGCATAGTCAGCCCACCGCCAAGGCATCTGTTGAATGAACATGAATTTAAGTCATGAACTCAAACACTTAAGGACCCCAAGAGGATCATCCTCAAAATGGGGTCAAATTGAGACACAGGGCAATGAAGGCAGGCAGAGTGCAAATCAAATGCTGCACAAGGAAAATATCACAATGGAGGGAGTTTCCTTTTGGTATGCAACAAAACCGCTTTGTAAATTCTTGTTTTAAACCAACCAAGCAGATACTCCTCACAAATCTCTCCTTCTTCTCTCCCTGATGACCACTCCTCTGCTGCCTTAGCCCTTCTCCACCTAAATACTATTGAATGCATTCATTTAATGCCTGTCTTTTCTATAGCTTCCTTTTCACTGGTTAATTACCTAGTTTTTTCAACCTAGAAGTAAGCAACAGGATCATTCTAGCAAACAATACCCCTGGGCCTTTAAAAGATTGGGGAGCCAGGCGTGGTGGCGTACGCCTGTAATCCCAGCACTTAGGGAGGCTGAGGCAGGAGAATCGTGAGTTCAAAGCCAGCCTCAGCAATGGTGAGGCGCTAAGCAACTCAGCGAGACCCTGTCCCTACATAAAACACAAAATAGGGCTAGGGATGTGGCTCAGTGGTAGAGTTTCCCTGAGTTCAATCCCCGGTATCAAAGAAACAAACAAACAAACAAAATTGGGGGACATGGAGGTTGCAAGTACATACAATATAATGTAATGTTATTTAATTTATGGCACGGAAAAATGTGACTTTATGTTACAGTGTTCCCTCTCAACCTGTGAGGTCATTTTAATGAACAAAGATCCTCTGCCCTAGAAGAGTGGGAGATGGAGTGGGACAAATTTAATTTACCATATTCCCCCTCCTGGAGCTAACTGAATTTTAAACCTTAGTGCTAATCACAGAGTAGGAGAGTCTGTTCCCTGGTATCAGCCTTTGTTATTATAACAGAATACTTCAGACTGAGTAATTAATAAAGGACAGAAATTCTCACAGTTCTGGAGGCTGAGGCCAAGATCAAGGCATTGGCAGAGACCTGTTCCTCGTGGAAAGATCCTTCTATGTGTCCTCCCATGGTGGAAGGGACAGAAGGGCAAAAAGGGAAAGAATGCTGTATTCTTAACTGATAGAAAAGTAGAAGAGCAAAACAGGCCAGAGTTGACACTTTTTTAGGCACTAATTCATTCACTAGAGTGGCTCTCTCATAATTCAGTTACTTCCCCAAAGGCCCCACCTCTTAATATCATGATGGGGATTAAGCTTCAACATGAATGTTGGAGGAACACAAACATTCAAACCATATCACCTGGGTAAGGAATTCCAAGCATTAGCGAAAAGGAGGGAGCAGTTTTGAGATTGGGGCCCCTTTCTGTTTGGCACAAAGTCAGCCCCATAGGACTTCCAGCCCCAGAATCAAAGGTTCCGGGGTCAGGCCCTCAGCACCTGGCTGGAGTTCCACATCAAATCTCCCCTTTCCTCCTCCCCACATCAAATCTCATGGTGGAATAAGAGGAGCACCATTACCCTAGGTACACGTATGATTATGCAAATGGTGTGACCCGACTTTGTGTACAACCAGAGATGTGAAAAATTGTGCTCCGTTTGTGTATAATGAATCGATGAACATGCTGTCACTTATAACTGATTAGAACAAATAAAAATAAAAGTCTGCCCTTTCCAGCAGCTATGCAGCCACCTGTGGCAAGAGGGACAAGAAGTCCATACAACTCTTGTAGCTTCTTCATTGGTCCCCAGGCAGCATCCCCAGACCTGTCACCAGTCCTCCTGTCAGTTGGATTCAGGGTGGTCTTTACTAAGCTGAGGTCACTGGAGAACTGCTTTAACCATGGGGCTCTGACTTTCGTGAAAAGCTCTTTTGCCTGTCTGTGGCTCAAACCAACGGGTAAACACGGTCACTCAGGACTTCAGGAAGAGCCTGGAGAAGATTGCCCATACTGTCCTCCAGTTTGCACTCAGCTCTGAACGAATCCTAGACAGATTCCAGCCTTGATTGGGAGCCTGTGGGGAGCGAGGCAAGTTGAAGAGGAAAGAGGGGCGAGTGGCTGGAGGCCCAGGACTCCAATGGGACCAAGCACACTGTGTACTCCCGCTGCTAGACCTCTACCGTAATCAGAGCAGCAAGCACAGTTCAGAATCTTAGCTGTTTGGTACATCAAGAGGAAAAAAAAAAAGCCACTTCAACACGTAGGGGTCCATGTGGCAGCTTCTTCCTGCACAGATTATAGTCTGGCAGCCTTCTCAACATTTCAAGACTCAACAAACGTTTCTGGAGTGCCTAAAGTACACCAGGCATGAAAATAAAGTGACAGGCATGGTTTTTTTTTTTTGGTCTTCGGGAGCTCCTGGCTACTGGGGCAGTGATAATGCTCCAAATTGGAAGGACAGCACTGTGGAGAGAATAGGGGAGCCTGGCCTTATGTGGGGGAAGATGTGGAAAGGCCCTTCTCAGAAGCCGTGTTGCAGTTGAGATGGAGAATTAGTCAGGCCTTGGGAGCAGAAGAGACAGTACCGTAAAGCCTATGGGTGCCCTAAGCCTGGAGCACAGAGGACAGGGGAGAGCAAAAACCCAAGGCCAAAAGAGCAAGAGAGCTCATAAAGAACCCTGAAGGCATGTAGGACTTGGTAATACTTTGAGAAGTTGGGGAGGGGGTGGGCTTGTATCCAATTCTAAAAGATCGCTATGACTGTCCAGTGGAGAATGGAATCCACAGACTGCCATTTATCCTCTTAGTTTGGCAGCCTCTCTGTCCCTTTGGTCAAGTTGCCAAAAGTCTGCAGCACCTGGCTTGGTGAGCTTCTCTGGAATTATTTTCTATCTCAAAGCACGTAGTCATGATTTGTCTGGAATGGAGACTGCACCTGGCTGCACTTTTGACATAAGTGTCGAGTGCAGAAATAAGCCTGGCAGTGTCTCCCTGGTGTTATGGAATACATGTCTGATCTTCAGCTGGTGACCCAGAGGGCCAAGGGCCTGGCCAGAGGGCAATTTCACTTGTCTAATAGATCGAAAGTGCACCTAGGAAGCCCATCACTAACTGCATTCATCTTCTCACTGGTCCCTGCAGTGTGACCTGCTCAGTTACGGAAAGCAAGTTACTTGAATTCTCAAGATCTGCTCCACCCTTGAGGATAGGACAATTGAGCTACAGATTATCTTTAAAACAACAAACAACAAGCTTTTCATTTATTTTTATGACACTACACATCCACTCATTATTGCCCAACTCTGAAAAAAGAAACTATGATTCACTGTAGTTTTTTTTTTTTAATGATGTGAGTAAACATAAATGCATGCAAAAGCATTTCCAACTCTGGCAGACCCAGAAAATGGAATCTTGACCCTGGCATCAACCATAGGACCCCAGACAAGTTACTTAACCTGTCTGACCCTAGGTATCTTCTTCTAGAAAAACAATAAGAGGAGGGAGTCCTAACATCTACCTGCTGAGTTGATGCAACAATGAAGCAGTGTTGGGAATCCAACTCCAACACCATGCTTTTAACTATGAATCATTTCAGGAGTTTGTCTTCCCATCCTTAGCTCTCAACACAGGGCCAGCATGTGTCCCCAGATGTGAATCTCATTTCTTTTATTAATCTTCATGCTAATAATGCCCAGTCTTTCCTTTTGAGCACTGCTCAAGAATCCCCACTCTCTGGCACATGAATATAATCCCAGCTGAGGCAGGGGAAATCACAAATTTGAGGCTAGCCCAGGCAACTTAGCAAGACCTCATCTCAAAATTTTAAATGATAAAAATGGATGTGAAAAAATATGAATGGTCAAGAAAATATGAAAAAATGTTCAACATCTCTAGCAATTAGAGAAATGCAAATCAAAACTACATTGAGATTTCATCTCACTCTAGTCAGAATGGCAATTATCAAGAATACAAGTAACAATAAATGTTGGTGAGGATGTGGGGAAAAAGGCACACTCATACATTGCTGGTGAGATTGCAAATTGGTGCAACCACTCTGGAAAGCAGTATGGAGATTCCTCAGAAAACCTGGAATGGAACTACCATTTGACCCAGTTATCCCACTCCTCAGTTTATACCCAAAGGACTTAAAATCAGCATACTATAGTGACACAGCCACATCAATGTTATAGCACCTCAATTCACAATAGCTAAGCTATAGAACCAACCTAGATGCCCTTCAACAGATGAATGGATCAAGAAAATGTGGCATATATACACAATGGAATATTAGCTGTAAAGAAGAATGAAATTATAGCATTTGAGGGTAAATGGATAGAACTAGAGACTATCATGCTAAGTGAAAAAAGCCAAGCCCCAAAACAACAAAGTCCTAATGTTCTCTCTGATTTGCAGATGCTAACACACAATAAGGTGGGGGAGGGAAGAATAAATGTTCATTGGACAGACAAAGGGGAATGAAGGGAAGAGAAGATGACAGTAGGAAAGATAGAAGAATGAATTAGATATAACTTTCCTATATTCATATATGAATACACTCCACATCATGTACCACAAGAATAGGAAGTTACTCCATGTATGATATGTCAAAATACACTGTACTGTATGTATATCTAAAAAGAATAAAAATTTTAAAAAGAATCCCCGCTCTATGAGAACTAACCATTCCTGATTTCAGCCACATAAGTAACCCACAAGTTCTTATAAACAACTACAATTTGTTCAATCCACACACATTGTTATAATGCCTCAGTGAATAACGCTGTCTAACTGAGCAGCTGGACTTCTCATCTCCTGATTTTAGAAGGGTCAAATTTCTCTACAGAACGGATACTATAGTAATGGATTAATCCTTGAGTGTTGTTCTTGTGTCATTACAGATGGCTGTTTTTGAGAGCATATTTGATGATTTAAAAATGTGGTATAATAAAAAATATTCTGGGTGGGTCCAATGCTGTTACTAATGAGAAGAGGCAGAATGTGATATAGCTCTATTTTTTAAAAATCATTATTTCATAAGTAACAAATGAAATACAAGTAACAACAATACAAATATTAGAAATAACAGCCCTGTAAAACCATCTTATGATCCTGGTCTTTTATCTTTTCCCTGAAATAGACATTGTTACTGGTCTGTTGGACATCCTTCTGGACCATTTTCTGTGAACATGCACTCACATGCATACCACCATATCCTTATGCTGCCTCCCCTGCAAATCCCCCAATAACATAGTATGTAACTGTTTTCCAACATCAAAGCTATTGTATGTACATAATTTATGCTCTACTTGCTTTTCCACTCATTCTGTCAGACTTCTATCTATATCAATCTACTTCTTACTTCTAAATGATTGCATAGAAATCCATAGAACAGGTGAACCACAATTTATTTAGTAATGATCCAAATGATGCATGGTGGCTATGCTGATGACATTCTTCTCTGTTGCAGCAGCACGAAGAACATGCTCAAAAGGCCTCTTTTTGCAGTGGTAAGGGGTTTTCTGAAGTAGATGCTAAGGACTGAAATTGCTGAGTCACAATGATATGCTCATTTCAAACTTGAAAATATTGTTTTTGTTTTTTTTTTCTTTGGTACTGGGGATTGAGCTCAGGGGCACTCGACCACTGAGCCACATCCTCAGCCCTATTTTGTGTTTTATGTAGAGACAGGGTCTCACTGAGTTGCTTAGCGCCTCGCCATTGCTGAGGCTGGCTTTGAACTCGCGATTCTCCCATCTCAGCCTCCCTAAGTGCTGGGATTACAGGCTTGTGCCACCGTGCCCAGCTCGAAAATATTGTTAACTGCCTTATAAAATCATTATTTGCACTCGCACCAGCAGTATATGAGAGTTCATTAACCCTCATCCTTTTAATATTTAATAGACTTCCTAGATTTTGCCATTCTGATGGATAAGAAAGTATTTTATTTTGCATGACTATTTCAGAAATTCTTAAGTAAGCCATAAGTTACCAAATCAAATTATAAAAAAAACAAAGGATTCAGGCAGGTGTTTTATATCCCCTAATAATATTCCAGTGCAAGGCATAGGGCAGGCTTCTAAGGGACACTAGAGGATTGATGGATTTCTTTGGAAGATTTTAAAATTTCAAAAATTTAAAATTCATTTGACCAAATTCTTCTGATTTTTATTGACCCAAATACATTTCTTAGATCTAATAAAGATATATCAGCTAATTTCTAATGTCCACTTCAGGGAACAATTTAATGCTAGCTATCTCCAAATGTGGAAAGAGCCTTATAAAGAAGCTGGTTGTACTCAACTCTGACAGCATCAAGAAGAAAAAAACCAACCAACCAGGAAATCAGTTGCCACTTTTTAAAAGGGCTAACCACTCCAAAAGTGATTGAATCAGGCTGCTATTACAAAATAACTTCCACTGGGTAATTTATAAACAATAGAAATTTGTTGCTTAGAGTTTTGGAGCGTGGGAAGACCGGCAGATTTAGTGTCTGGTGAGGGCTTACTCTCTGTTTTAAAGATGGTGCCTCTTACATGGCAAAAGAGGGAAGGCAGCTCCTTTTAATCTTTTATAAAGGCATTACTCTTCTTTTTGTCTCTCCCCTTCCCTCTTTCCCTCGTCCTCCCCCTCTCATTCCCCCCCCCACGCTGGGGACTGAACCCAGAGGTGTTCTACTGCTGAGTTACATCCCCAGCCGCCCCTCCCCCTCCATTTTTGAGACAAGTTCTTGCTACGTTCCTGAGTCTGGCCTGGAACTTGTCATCCTCCTGCCTCAGTCTCTGGAATTATAGTCATGCTCCCCTACACCCGACTCATCTTAAAGGCAGACCCCTCATGACCTAATCACTTCTTTAAGGCCCACCTCTTAATACCAATGCAGTGGGGGTTAAGTTTCAACATACACATTTTGGGGAGACATCAACATTCAGAACATAGAGTGGAGTTATATTTGAAAATTGATTCGCTCAGAGAAAATTTCACCAATTAAGAAAACAGTTTAAACTAGGTGCCGTGGTGTGTGCCTGTAATTCCAGCAACTCAGAGGCTGGGTTACAAGGATCACAACTTTGAGGCCACCCTAGGCAACTTAGTGAGAGACTCAGCAACATAGTGAGACCCTATCTCAAAATGAAAAATAAAAAGGACTGAGGATGTGGCTCAGTGGTAGAGCACTTCTCGGGTTTATCCTCAGTACTGAAGAAGGAAAAGAAAGCCTAAAGGGCAGGCCATGGTCCCAGACACCTTTGAAACAGTTTAAGGGAGTCTCTTCCTTGACTAATTAGATCGGTCAACTTTACGGAAAGAGGCCAGACCACAAGCAGGACATCTTGTCTGGACATGTAAACAAATGGGATAAGATCAAAGTAACCCTTCATATCCAAACAGAAATGGGGCCATGATAGGCAGGGCCTTGGCTACAGGAAATAAACCAGCCACCAGTGAGACAGGGCCACTCCTCACTTCCAACTCCTGTGACTTTCTGCCCAGGCATCTATTGATCATCCTAGGAGAGCATTCCATGGTAAAGATGGCGGCTTGGTGGGATGCCTAGGGTTGTACAGGTGGACAATTCCCTAGAGAGGTCATTTGAGCCTGAGAAGGTAGGATCCAAACTGGGTGACATAGAAGAAGAAAGGGGAGCTAGACATATGGATAGATAAGATTTATTACCTCCTGAGAGTCTCCAACTTGCCTCATCCTCCCTCTCTCAAAGAGAATTATGTCAACACTGGACCAAATCATCCCCTTCTTTCTCCAATTAGAATTCAATATTTGTCATCTACCTCTCTGCAGAGCTCCATAGCTCCTTTCAGATATGGAGCTGAGGAACTGTGGAGAGGCAGGAAGAAAGGGAAGGTGGGTGAGGAGAGGATTAAGCTTAGACTGCAACCCCTGTATCCAGCATAGTGCCTGGTACTCAGTAGGCACCCCAATTTCTTTACATGATTGGCTGATTAAAAGACAAATGATAAAAGAAGGAGTCATTTGTGGTGAGGAAAAGTAGATGAAGGAGGAATGAAGCTGAGTAGAGATGTTAGTAGGTAAGAGTGGAAAACAGATCAATATTATCGTCTAATGTCACTTCTTAAACGTATACATGACATCTGCATTGAAGACAGTTTGGAACACAGTAGGCAAAATGCCAGTTATCCCTGGTTGGTAGACTGTAATTTTCATTTTCTGTTTTCTTAGTATTCTACATGAAACATCTAGTTCGTGTATGAAAAAATAATAATAAAAGGAAAAATAAGGAGTTATGAGCTGAATAGTGTCCCCTTAAGATTCATGTGTGAAGTCCTATCCTAACCACAGGTACTGAAGAATATTATTGCATTTGGTGATAAGGCCTTTATCACCAAATATTAAAATATTAAAATATTAAAATAAAATGAGGTCATCTGGGTGGGCACTAGTCCAATAGGACAAGTGTACTTATACGAAAGGGAGATGAGGACACAGACACACCCAGAGGGAGGCCCACATGGAGACAGAGGGGGAAGACATCCATCTGTAAGGCAGGGAGAGAGGCGTTGGGGGAAACCAATTTTTAACACCTTGATCTTGGCTTTCTAGCCTCCCAGGACCGAAAAATAAATTTCCCTTGTTTAAGCAACCTCTCCTGTCGTACTCTGTTATGACAGTCCTAGCAAACTAAGGTACACATTTTAAACAGTTAAGAGAATAATTCGAGGGAGGGCAAAGAGGAAAAGGAAGAATACCAAAGAAGTATTTTAGGTAATTTGAAAGGAAGGCTCTGGAAAATAGGATACTGTTATGGTCACAGCAATATTGCACACTTTAGAAACAGACACAACACATTTGATATGAGAGCACATTGAACTTTCATTAGAGTCAGAACAGCAGTAGCTAACAGAGATATGGTTGAGTACCTGCCCCCAAGAACCTGCTCTATAGGGTAGAGGTAATGCTTCCAAAAGGGAGTCACCACTAAGGGATCAAAGGGAGGCAGGGAAGTAAGTACAGCTTTGGAGAAGACTGATGGGTTCCAAGGACAGCAGCAGAGAGAAAGAAGGTAAGGTTTTGGCTTTCCCTCTTGGCCATCTCCCAGTTGGTTAGTTTATCTCCTGGGCATCTCTAAGACAAATTCAGGCTGGATTTCACATAGACAGGGCTGTCCTTGCCTCTGCCTGATGTCCTCAGTTCCAGCTGTTGCTTTTGGCAGGTATCCTCACCTGCCATTGGGCACAATAGGGAAGCCACTTCCCCACTAACTCTTGTGACCAAGAGCAGATGTAACCAGCTGGTATTCATCTCAGGGAACAGAGGTTTCCAGTGCCATCCTGGATCAGGACCCATAGCCTTAGGGGGCTGTTGTTAGTACTCCAAGTGTCCTTAGGGACTGTATGAATTCACGAGTTGTTCTTTTCTTCAGACCACTGAGGTTCAAGTCCAAGCATGCTTCTTTATTTTCTTTAGTCAATAAAACATTCCAAAATGTGTTGCTCACCATTTTAAAAAGACTAGCTTTGTTGAGCTATAATTCACGTACCATACAATTGACCTATTTAAAGCATACAATTAAATGATTTTTTTAATTGTCAAGGCTGTGCAACCATCCCCTAATCAATTTTAGAGCATTTTCAGCACCTTGGAAAGAAACTCCATACCTATTAATAGTCGCTCCTTGTTTCCTCCAAAACCCCCATTCTTGGGCAACCTCTAATTTTGCTTTTCTATCTATAGATTTACCCATTTATGAACAATTTATAAGGCACAAGCATAATATGTAAACTTTTGTAACTGGATTTTCGCTTAGCATAATGTTTTCAAGTCTCATCAATATTGTAGCATGTTATTACTTCATTTTTTGTGTTACTGGATAATATTTACCCATCCATGATAAATATTTGGTTTGCTTCTACTTTTTGGCTATTAAAACTAATGCTTCTATATGAATATTCATGGATATGTCTTTGTATGGACAGAGGATTTCATTCCTCTTGGGTGTAAACCTAGGAGTGCCATTGCTGATCATGGTAACTCTGTTTCTAACCATTATGAGTACCTGCTAGACTCAAAGCAGCTGCACCACTTTACATTCCCACCAGCAGTGTAGGAGGATTTCAAATTCTCCATATTGTCCTCAACACATATTTTTTTTATTATAGCCATTCTAGTGAGTGTAAAGTTTTATCTCCTCTTGGCTTTGGGTATGCATTTTTCTGATACCTGATGATGCTGTGCATCTTTTCCTGGGTTTATTAGTAATTTACATATCTTCTTTGGAGAAATTAAGATCCTTTGCTCATGCTTTAATGGAGTTAACTTTTTCAATGAGTGGAAAGAGTTCTTTGAAAGTAAGAGCCCTTATCAGGTAAACAATTTTCAAAAATGCTCTTTCATTCCATAAATTATCTTTTCACTTTCTTCATGGTGCCCTTTGAAGTACAAAATTTTTCAAGTTGGATGATGTCCAGTAAAGCTATTTTTTTGTCATTGTGGCTTGTGCTTTGGGGATCATTTCTAAGAAACCATTTCCTAGTCCAGGATCATGAAGATTTGTACCTATGTTTTTAAAAAGTATTTTAGTTTCAGCACTTGCATTTAGATATTTTGATTTCTTTTAATTTTTGTGTATGGTGTGAGGTAGGGAGTCCATTCTTTTGCATGCAGATACCCAGTTGTCCCAGCATATTTGTTGAAAAAATTTTCTTTCCCTATTATTTTGTCTAAATTATTTTGTCCAAAGTCAATTGACCATAAATGTAAGCATTACTGAACATTTTCTAAGAATATTCGTATAATAGCTATGCAAAAGTGCTCATATCATATTATGGTATGCTGCTGACAATTATTTATCAGATTGAAGAAATGAAAGGCAGCTTTCTATTCTAGTTCATTTTGAAAGAAGAGGAGACAAATTCTAGTAGTTAAATAGTCACAATTTATACATCAATTCACACAAAATTATCATCAACCATGTGTTTTGGACTTGAGCCCAGACTGAATTTGATGAGCTAGAGTCTCATCTGATGTGACTTTAGGAGATTCTTCTCAAATAGATTGCTAATGTCTTATACTTTGGTTTTCTGTCATGGAAGGGAATGCCTTGCAGGTAGTTTTTGATGATTTTTGACAGACTCTGATCATCTTCTCCAAGGAGAGCAAGGTGCTGGAGTTGAGGAGAAAACCTGCTCTTCATGTGGCTCCCAGCTACCATTTTTAATTTCTATACTCTAACCTCCTGCCCAGTTCCACTTCAAAAAATAGCAGGCAGCTTTGGCAAGAAGTCACTGGTTGCAGTTTATCAGCAAGCTTTGGACACAGCTGTTTCCCATCTTTTGGCAAAGTCAGTGATTTGGCTTCTCTCCTGGATGGGACAAAAATTTTGTGGAGGGTGTCAAAGACATTCCAGGAGCACACAAATGTCTCTTAATTTACTGCTATAAGATTCACTGTGGAAAAAATATGGATGAGACTGTAGATGCAACCCTCAAAATTAGTATAAGTGTCAATCTGTCACACATAGATATGTACAGATCTATCTATATCCATAATATAAACAAGACTTGGCAGTCTTTAGAATTTCCTGTACCAGAATCTTTGGATGGGAGGGGGACTTTTAAAAATTCATATTAAGTCCCTGCTGAATCAGAAGTTTTGGGGGAATGGCTTTGCCTGTAAAATAAGGGTGCTTCTCCCACCTCCCTGGTTTGAGAGGGGAGAGGGATAGTATGCAGTAGACTTGCAGATGGAGCCCAGGGTGTGGGACAATGAAGAGATTGAAAAATGATTCCTATTTCATGGGGCGCCTATAAAGATAAAAACAACACAACGTGCCCCAAGGTTCTAACAGTGTCTGGCACATGTATCGTACCTATTTATGGCATAGTACCAGCTGCCTTGTCTCCTCACGCCCCTCTCATTAGCCACATTAGTTACATTCTTGACTTAGGAGTCAGCAGTCAGCCAAGTGCTAAGCTGCTGGCACACTGAGCCTCAAATGAGCAGAGAAGCTCTGGTGACAAGTAGAAAAACAGGGCCAGCTAAGGACCAGCGTTGTCATCCAGTAAGCAGCAGTTCAGTGTGGTAAAGAGGTCACCCCAGGGGGTGAGGAATATGGGGTCATTAACCAATACTTCTGCTGGCAACCAACTCGGTGTTTTTGCTGCATGGATTTAAATTGTATTTCCTAGTTTGTTTTTAAAGAAAATCTTAGAAAACTTGCAAAATACAGAAAAACACAAAAGAAATATAATCTTTTCCTCATCATCCAGAGATATGCTCTGTGTAGGAGACCAGAAGATGCCATTCCAAAAATATGCTGCTTTGCCATAAAGACTATTTAGAGCTGAAGGAAATTAAGGAACATATTTAAAATAAAAATATTTTTAAAAATTTTTAAAAATGATGACCTCTGAAAGTAGCACAGCCAAGCATGGTGGTGCACACCTGTAATTTCAGTGGTGCAAAAGGATCACAAGTTCAAAGTCAGCCTCAGCAACTTAGCAAGACCTTGTCTCAAAATAAAAAAATAAAAAGGGTTGGGAATGTGGCTCAAGGTAAAGCACCCATGGGTTCAATCCCTAGTGCCAAAATAAATAAATAGGATAAAAGTAGGACATAAGTTCTTGGATTGGAGGGTTAAGAAATCAGTCACAATTTTGGTTCAGCCATCAATGAAAAATGAAAACACTGGACCAGATGAGAGATGTTTAGTTTGCTTCTGGAAGCCCTGAGGTTCAGCAAAGATGCCTGGGAATGGAGGGGCTGCTCAAAGGGAAGTACTGGCCTTGCTTCTCAGCCACAGCAGATCTGCCTCATCCTGGCTGGCTTCATGAATGCGCAACCAACACAGCTGCACAGGGACACCCACCCACCCACGCCACCCCTGCAAGGCATAGCAGAGGCCCTGCCTTGAATTTAATGTTCTGCTGGTGCATCTTAAAATTCTTAATAATTTTGTCTTTGAATTTGAGTTTTGTTAAGTGAAATTCAATGCTTCTGAGTGCACAGCCCTTCTGAGTCAAGCCCCTCACTGTTGTCTTGCTGGTGGAGTAGACTGGGCTCCCTACCTGGCTCTTCCTACTTCCTGGTGGCTACAGCAGAGCCTCTGGCTGGCTGTTTCTTGCATCCCACTTGGTACCTCCCTCACACTTTCTGGGCCCTTTTCTCTTCCCAATCAGATACTTTTCATCTTTCATGAATTCCTCAATGTCATTCTCTGCTTGCTTTTCAGTGAGGCTATTTGTTTAAACTTCTTTAATTTCTTGGCATTTGTTATGGGACAACTCTGAGATGGAATTATGCAAGAAACTATATAACTTTCAAGTCAGTAATCTCTCTTCTAGATATTTATCCCAAGGAGTTAAGAATAAAGCTTTAACTAGGTACTGTGGCACATGCCTATAATCCCAGTGACTCAGGAGGCTGAGGCCAGGAGGATCACAAATTTGAGGCCAACCTCAGCAACTTGGCGAGGCCCTAAACAATTTAGTGAGAACTTGTCTCAAAAAATAAAAAATGGAAAAAGCAGCAGCAGCAGAGAATCTTTAAAAATATAAAACTTTAGCCACAAGGAGTTTCATCCCAGTAACATTTATTATTAAAAGGGAGAAACAAATATTCAATAAGAGGAGACTAGTTAAATAAATGGTGATACATCAGTACAATAACGTGTTAAAAATAATATGGCTGAATAGTTCATAATATGGAAAAACAATGTCTTAAGTGAAAATTTCAGGTTACAGAATTATTTTTCAATCTCATTTTTACAAAAAGCATACATTCTTATAGAAAAGGACGGTTCAAAATGATGGGATTTCTGGTGACTTTTTTTTTTCTTTTACTATCTTTTTCTCTAAAATCTTGTGATTGTTTACAATAACTGCCATGTAAAAGCCTCTGGTGCCACCCTCTGCTTACCTCCCCAGGTGTGCTGGAAGATGGACTGTCCTCTAATGGTCTTCCTCGATCTACAGCCCCAGGTGGAATATCCAACCAAGAGAAGAAGATGAGCTGTGGGACCCAGTGCCCGAATTCCCAGAGCCTCAGCTCAGGCCCTCTGACCCAGAAACAGAATGGCCTTTGGACCACAGAGGTAGGGCTGCAACCACAGAATCTACTTGGGACTGGAGAACAGAGGTGGAGCTTGCTCTAGGTCAGGGCCACCCAAACTGTCCAGGGAAGGAGCACCTCAGCAGCAGGCACTCTCCACCCTTTCCCTATAAAAAAATCACTGTAAACCTCACCTCTACCCCTGCCTTGAGGGTTGCCATTTTTGTTGAATCAGCTGAAAAGGGTCTTTGATATTTGTGCTCTAAAGGAAGTATGTGTTTAAGCACAGCTTTGTTCAAATATCTTCTTTTCTGGGACAGTCTGAGTCCAGAAACCAGTCTGAGTCCAGGCAGCAGGCCAGTCTCAGGTTGGCAGGGTAGGAAGCAGAGAGAGGAAGAAGCTAGAAGACCAGTGTGGTAGGGACCAAGTCCGGCATTTTGCTTCACACACCCTCCAACCAGGTGGTCAGTGGAAGGTTCCCCAAGGATGGTTCTCATTAGAATGTGGTGATGGCATCACTCCAGAGTGTTGCTATTGGAAAGGAGGCAGGGCTGTGATATCTCTGAACCTGGCTGGCATCTTTTCTGATCCTTTTTCTCCCAGAGCTGTTGTTGAGAAGTGTTCTCCCTGCTACCTCAGGTCCTCCGATGGATGCAAGATGGCACAGATCAGAATCCTGATGGTGGGCCATGCTCAGGGTGCTATAGGCTCCTCCTCCTCCCCCTCTCCTCCCTCCCACTTCCTCATCTTCGCTGTGCCTCATTTCTCCCTTCTCCTATTAAGTCATTAGTCCTGTCCCTTCAGGCCGGTGCCACCTGTTTTCTGAGGGCACAGCATGCTATCTAATGAGAGAATTCTTGCTCATGTCAGTGAGCCTCTTGTTTAAGCTTTGGTCAAAAACTTCTTGCCAATTTAGTCTAATGTTCATTAACCAAGGAACATGGCAGAAATCAATCTCTCTGAATCTCAGGTTCCTTACCTACATAATGGAAATAAAATAGTCCCCCCCAAAATAGTAAAGAGATGGGCCTGCTCCCAACGAAGATATATATAACAATGGCAGTAAGGACTCACAAAGGGTGGTTCAATTCGTGACACCATAACCCAAATACAGGAACACTAACTGGAGTCCTTCAGACACTGTAGAAGGCAATGGGGGTTAGATATGAGCACAACAGTGGCTTCCTGGGGTCCTTTATTGTCCACTTTTCCTGTGCACAGCTGGCCTTCTGTAAACCTGATCTCTTTGCTGTCTCTCAAGGCAGGCTGGGTCTGAGAACCATGCTCAGAAGCTTGGTGACAGTCTTAGTGCAGGCCCAGACATTTGTCCCCTAGCTTCCTCCCCACACACATGACCCTACTCTTTAAGCCAGGATGGGCCACAGCAGGGAGGAGGCAGAATTGCCAAGTGTCACGATCCGATCCATGCACATGTTCCCACCTCACTCCCTGCCCTCACGGTCCATCACTTCAAAGTTGTATTTTGCACTTTACAAAGTCCTTTTATGTCAACTGGCTCATTAAATCTTCCCAAGAGCATGGTGAAGCAAGCAGCATTCCCGTTTTCTGGGCAAGGGATTCTGGGAGGCTGTGTGGCAATTAATGTAGGGCCTGGCAGAGCCAGCCCCTGTGGGGTTTCAGCCACAGGTTCATTTGAGTGTGTGACATGAATACAGGGCCTAGGTTCAGCTGTAGAAGCGCTAGAGATGGGTGTCATGACGTTACAATAAGAAAGTTGACTATTAGTAAGGTAGAGCATAAGATCTTAAAGTATGTTATTTTTTTAGAAGAATAATAATGTATCAGTTAACTACTAACAGTATAATGCTGTGTAACAAAGCATGTCAATATTCAGTGGCTTAAACAACCCCCTTTCCTTCCTCCCTCATGGTCAGCTGCAACTTAAATGGGCAAAGCCTGACTGTTGCTTTCAGGTCTGGCTCAGTCTGCTCCATGTGTATTATTCTAGATGTTATGCCAGGGTGCTGCACCTCTTTAAGGCATGTTTGTCTCACAACTCTTATGGAAACTCAAGAGGGCAAAGCCAACAACCTGAACGCATCTCACGTCTCTGCTCACGTCACGTCCACAAAGCACATACTGGTCAAAGCAAATCAAATGGACCAGCCCAACATTAATACAGCAAGGAGAGAAGTGAGAAGAATGAAAGATTAGGAGCAATAATGCAGTCTCTCATGCATACCACACACACAGGACAGGCACAAGTCATAAATCCAGTGAACTGTTATAAGGTGATACAGGTGTGCAACCATCACCCAGATGAAGACAGAACATTACTGCTCCAGAAGTCCTTCCTGTGCCCTTCCTTGTCACCATCCATCCCCCACAACATAACCATTCTTTTGACTTCTGGCATTATAGTTCATTTTTGAGATTTTCATAAATGGGATCATGCAGTGTATATTATTTGTGTCTATGTGTATTATATGTATTATTATTTGTGTCTGGCTTCTTTTACTCAACATTATTCTTGTGAAAATCACCCACATCATTGTGAGATTGCAGCAGTTTTCTCATTCTAATTGTATTTTTTTTTTATATGACTACATCACAGTTAACTACTCTACTTGATGGACGCTTCAGTTGTTCTGGTTTGGGGCTATTGTGAACACCACAGCTATTAATATTCTTGCACATGCTCTTTGGTGGACTTTCATTTCTTTGGGTTATATACCTAGGAGCAGAATTACTACATTGTAGGATAAGTCTACATTTGACTTTAATAGATTTGGACAAATAGTTTTCCAAAGTGATTGTACCATTTTACATTCAAACCAGTAGTGGATGAGTTCCAGTTCAGAATTTAAAGTAGATGTTTTATACTTAATCTGACTTCCTTAGACCCATGATAGCAACTATTTTTTAAAATTTATTTATTCTACTTAGGTATACATGATAGCAGAATGCATTTTGATTCATTGTATGCAGATGGAGCACAACTTTTCATTTCTCTGGTTGTTCGTGATGTAATCACATTACACATCAGTCATACATGAAGCTAGGGCAGTGATGTCCATCTCATTCCACCATCTTTACTGCCCCCATGCTGCCTGCCCTCTTCATCCCCTTTGACCAAAATCCCTCCATTCTTCTTGTGTCCTCTCTTCCATTATGGATCAGCATTCACTTACCAGAGAGAATATCTGGCCTTTGGTTTTTGGGGATTGGCTTACTTCGCTTAGCATGATATTCTCCAACTCCATCCATTTACTTGCAAATGCCATAATTTTATTCTCTTTTATTGCTTAGTAATATTCCATTGTGTGTATATACCCCAGTTTCTTTATCCATTCATCTATTGAAGGGCATCTAGGTTGGTTCCACAGTTTAGCTATTGTGGATTGAGCTGCTCTAAACATTGAAGTGGCTGCATCACTGTAGTATGCTGTTTTTAAGTCTTTTGTGTATAGATCGAGGAGTGGGATAGCTGGGTTAAATGGTGGTTCCATTCCAAGTTTTCTAAGGAATCTCCATACTGCTTCCCAGATTGGTTGTACCAATTTGCAGTCCCACCAGCAATGTATGAGCGTGCCTTCCTCCACCAATCTCACCAACACTTATTGTTGTTTGTATTCTTGATAATTGCCATTCTGACTGGCGTGAGGTTTGCATTTCTCTGATCGCTAGAGAGGTTGAACAGTTTTTCATATGTCTGTTGATCGATTGTATGTCTTCTTCTGTGAAGTTTCTGTTCAGCTCCTTCGTCCATTTATTGATTGGGTTGTTTGTTTTTTTGGTGTTAAGTTCTTTGAGTTCTTTATATATCCTGGAGATTAGTGCTCTATCTGATGTGCGTGTGGCAAAATTTTGTTCCCAGAATGTAGGCTCTCTGTTCACTTCATTGATTATTTCTTTTGCTGAGAAGAAGCTTTTTAGTTTGAATCCATCCCATCTATTGATTCTTGATTTTACTTCTTGCACTATAGGAGTCTTGTTAAGGAAGTAAAGTCCTAAGCTGACGTGATGAAGATTTGGGCCTACTTTTTCTATTAGGCATAGGGTTTCTGGTCTAATTCCTAGGTCCTTGATCCACTTTGAGTTGAATTTTGTGCATTGTGAGAGATAGGGATTTAGTTTCATTTTGCTGCATATGGATTTCCAGTTTTCCCAGCACCATTTGTTGAAGAGGCTATTTTTTCTCCAATGTATGTGTTTGGCACCTTTGTCTAGTATAAGATAACTGTATTTATGTGGGTTTGTCTCTGTGTCTTCTATTCTGTACCATTGGTCTACGTGTCTATTTTGGTGCCAGTACTATGCTGTTTTTGTTACTATAGCTTTGTAGTAAAGTTTAAGGTCTGGTATTGTGATGCCTCCTGCTTCACTCTTCTTGCTAAGGATTGCTTTGGCTATTCTGGGTCTCTTATTCTTCCAAATTAATTTCATGATTGCTTTTTCTATTTCTATAAGGAATGACATTGGGATTTTAATTGGAATCACATTGGATCTATATAGTGCTTTGGGTAGTATGGCCATTTTGACAATATTGATTCTGCCTATCCAAGAGCATGAGAGACTTTTCCATCTTCTAAGGTCTAGTTCAATTTCTTTCTTTAGTGTCCTGTAGTTTTCATTGTAAAGGTCTTTCACCTCTTTTGTTAAATTGATTCCCAAGTATTTTTTTTTTTCGAGGCTATTGTGAATGGGGTAGTTTTCCTAAGTTTCTCTTTCAGAGGATTCATCACTGATGTATAGAAACATAGCAACTATTTAGTTGTGTGTTCTAGGTATAGCATAAGAGCCTAAGCACCAATATTTCACCTCACTTAATCCTCACAACATTTGGATCAGTATCTAAAATGCTGATAGTTATCAGCTGTAAACTGGAGATGACAATAAAACTCAGCTAAAGAAAGCTCTTCCCCACACAACATACCCCCAAATTCTGGAAGCCTATGTGGCAGTTAAAGTTGAACCAGACAGAGTCAGCCTCTGCAAGGTTCTAGCCACAGTGGACGCAGTCACAGGAGAGCATTGGCTGCACACCTGACCAGTGCGGCACTGGGCAGATGCACATAGGAGTAAGCTCTCTGTGCTTTTGTTTTCACAAATCTACTAAGGATGGCTGTGTTGTAACTATTTCAAAATAAGATAAGGAAGCAGATAGCTTTGGTTTTAAGATTTCAGACCATTGCTGAAGTTCATCAGTGGTCCTTGCATCCAAAGATTCATCAGACACCAGACATCCTGAGTCCCCCAAAGGTCAAGGCAAAGGTTTTCTATCTGAAGTTTCAGTTTACAAGGCAAGTTTACCTTTGATTGAGGCTTCTGCTGCAGAGCTTTCTTATACCAACACTCAGGAAGGTTTTCGGGTTATATAGAATCTGCCTAAAGAAGAGTATTCTTAGCCAGGCACACGCCTTAGTGGCTCATGCATGTAATCCCAGCAACTCAGGAGGCTGAGGCAGGAGGATGGAGAGTTCAAAGCCAGCCTCAGCAAAAGCAAGGCACTAAGCAACTCAGTGAGACCCTGTCTCTAAATAAAATACAAAATAGGGCTGGGGATGTGGTTCAGTAGTTGAGTGCCTCCAAGTTCAATCTTTGGTACTTCCTCCCCCCCCGCCAAAAAAAAGGAAAAAAAACGAGTGTCCTTCCTATTCCCTCCTAGGCCTTGGGTTTAGGGTTTCATTCTAGTTCATTTTTTACCCTGGGCTAAAGCTTTATGCATTTTCAGTATCTGCCGGACTTCCTTTGCACTCCCCCCATACCCTCAAGATGACCTACCCACAGTCCCCGGGTGACAATGCTTTGACTTAATGATTTTTTGACCTTACCATAGCACAATAACAGTGGCATTCAGTGGAAACCACATTTTGAATTTTATGTTTGGATGTTTCCTGAACTATCAATATAAGGTACCATTCTCTCTCACACTGGGCTGCCGGGAGCCCCAGCTCCCCCTTAGCCTGACAATCACAAGGGGACTGGGTTGCTAAGCTTTGACATTCAGAAGATTAGGTGTACTAAATGCATTTTTGATTTATTATATTTTCAACTTGCAATGGGCCCCGCTCTTGCAATATAACCCCACGATAAGCAGAGGAGCCACTGTGGAGCAGTTCAGTGTTCCCCCTGTGCCTCACCAGACTGTCTGGCTGAGGGTTCTCTGGCATTTTCTTTTTAAAGCTCTCCTTCTCCAGAAGACTCCTCTGGAGAAGCTCTCAGCCCTATCCACACGCCCATGGTGGCCTTGCCATTCAGACAAGTGTGTGTGTTAAAGACAACTCTGCTAGGTCTGGAAAATTTCCCCATTGGTTCCTATAGTGCTCTTAAGAACCATTTCTCACATGTCCATTGAGCACTGTTCTAGTGCCAAGGATTCAGAAGGGGAGCAAAGCAGATGTGGCATTTATTCTGGAGCAGCTGCCAATTTTAATTGGGCTAATGATTGGAGCAGATAAAATAAATAAAGCAGTTATAGACAGACTGGTGCTCTGAAGAAACTGGAAGGTCACTAATAGTGGGTAGCAACTCTATCTAGCACAGATGCATCCCGCAGTTCAAATAGCTTTCTAAAGGGTGATGGGGCACAACTCACAGTGCCTACAATAGCGAGCAAACAGCACCTGCTGCTCTGAGACCTTCTCCAGCTCATGTGCCATCAAACAGACCATACCCTCATTTCTCAACTTCCTCTGGCCCCTGCCTTCTGCCTAGTGTTAATAGGTGCTAACTGGCAAAACAACTGTGACAAAAATGATCTTTCACAAATTGGACTCAACCATCTGGTCAGGAGCTCTTTTTCTATTGCATCTTGATTTCCCCAATCATTTGGGACTATTGGCTCGGTAGTGTCAGATGACTTATTAGCTCAGACTCCTTCACCCAGTCCCCCAGCTGTGCTCAAACAGGAGCGGAGGCCCTGTAGTTGCTCATCTTCTGCTAATTAGTTATTCAGGAACTCAGGGCTGCCTCCACTTATTCTCTAGCCCAAATGTGCTATTTCCTTGGGCTTAGAACTCCCTTCCCTAGCCCTGACACTCCGTAAACAAAACAAAACTACCTCAAGTACCCAGAGAAGGTAGAAATATACATATGTGGACATAGCTTTAAGCAGACAAAGCTCCAAGCATGTGGCCAGCCTCCCAGTGAGCCTTTGAGCCTCCGTGTCTTCAAAAGCTGCATATTTTCCAATTGCTTTATTATTCTTGGCAAAGGGCCCAGACTGTGCTAAAGGAATTAGCCCTTGTCTGGACTGAGCTCTTAGTTAAAGGGCTTCCTCCTTCTGCCCCTCTCCCAGTGTCTGGCCAACAGTCAGAAGGATGGCTGAAGCCCCACAGTGCTGGGAGAAGAGGTCAAGAGAGGAGGAGGAGGAATAGGATCAACTTGGAATTTCTCCTGGACAACAGTAATAAGAGCCATATCAGGAAAGTCTGGAAAGTTATGATGAGTCTCTCCTAGGAAAATAAACACAAGACATCAAAAGGAGGAAGAGAACAAAAGAAACCACTGGAAAAAAACAAAGGAGGAGGAGGAGTTAGAAGGGCACTGTGGTGCAGTGACTCGAAGTGCAAACTGGGCAGGAGGCTGGTGAGCTCAGTATTCTCCCCAAGCTTGGGGAATTCTTGAGTTTTGCCTTGAAGGACCTGCCTTCCAAGACCAATAGCTGGCCCCTGGTAGAGTTGCTAAGGTGGAATATTCCATGATTGGCTTCACATTAATGCTATTAAAATTATGAAACAGCAGCAAACCAACTTATGGAATTTAGGAACAACTAGAGGTTTCTTACTGTCTATATTTCTTTAATGGGGACCTGACTTGAAAGAAATCAAACATCTTGAGTTGCAGCTTATAAGGTGCTGGTCTTTAGTCTTCTGAGGAGGTGGCAAAGAGGAAACATGTTTGGAGTGCCTACTATGTGCCAGATACACTATAAATGACATTATCTTTAGCCCTTACAACCGCAAAAGGTAATCATTGTCCTTCCCTACCTGAGAAAGAGGCTCAGGAGCTGGATATTTGGCCATCATGGCCCAGGGAGTAATGATTTGGCTATGCTAGAATTCTAACTCTCATCTGTCTGCCTCCAAACCACTCCTCCTTCCTTCTCATTATCTGAAGCATAATAGTGGAAAAGTTGGAGTGAGCTTTGGCAAAATTGTGGGAGACTGGATGTGGGACCTGGAGCCACCATCTCTAGTTTGACTCACCAGCAATATGATGTTGGCCTTGGGCAAATCGCATTATCCTGTATAACTTCAGCTATCTCACTGTAAAATTAAACACGGTAAGATTCTCATCTGTTTCTCAGGGATGTTGCAAGGAACAATCAATTATGAACATAATTGAAATCCAGGAGGGAAGTTGTAGGGCATTTAGGTAGGGCAATGCAAACAGGTTCTCTTGGAAGTTTTCTTGCCTTTTCTTTCTGAAGATTTACCTTCTCACATGTGTTTCTCCAATTATTTATTCGATGTCTATTATGTGACAGACACTAAGTTAGATGCTAGGGATATTGTAGTGAGAAAAATAGGCTTGATACTGACCTCTTTAAAGTTCATAATCTGATGAGAAAGTAGAAAATAAATGAGTAAGCAAATAAACATACAGTTCAAGCTGTAGTTAGAGGCCAGGATGAAAGAAGAGTGTGGAGAGAGAGAATAATAGCACTCTGATGGTATATACTTAGAGAATCTCTGCAACATTTCATAGAAAGTTAGTAGCCAGAATTACCTGTGGGGACAGCTTTCAGGGCCAGAGCCTAGAATCAAGTGTTACTTCTCACTGTGCCCTTCTCTGCTCTTTAATTTTTTTTAACCATAATTACATATTGCTTTATAATTAAAAAACACTAGTAATATAGCCAGGTGTGTTGGCCAATGCTACTTAGCCCAGCTACTTGGGAGACTGAGGCAGGAGATTGTTAAATTCAAGGCCAGCTTGGGCAATTTAGTGAAACTCTGTTTCAGAATTAAAAAGGGCTGGGGATGTAACTCAGTTGTAGAGTACCCTTGGGTTCAAATCCAAGTACCACCAAAAAATTTATGTACTATTAATACAGAAAAAAATAGTGTCTGATAAATCAAATCTCCCTGCTTTTCTTTGCTATCTGCAAAGATCTGTGAAAAGGTTTGTACCGTTCCACGTTAGGTACAGACATGGTTGTGGAAGCCAAATAAAGCTGAAAATCTCTACTTCCATTTGGAGGGAAACTGAGAAAAGTCTGAGCAAATTTAACAGCTTCCCTTAGTCCAGGTCTCCATAGAGCAGCCAGGCTGTCTCTATCACCATGGAGAATGAGCTAGATCATTGACTTCTGAACCCCAAGAGAAACCGGCCCATCTGGGCTGGAGACTGCCAAGAAGTGATCACAGTCAATCTGGTTACCCTTGAGAAATGGCAGCCAATAAATGACTTTTAATTAAAGAGGCAGTATCAGGAAGACTCAAATTCATGATTAACAGGATATTAAACTTGCAGAAATTAAAATGAAGCAAGAGAAAAGAAAAGCTATCAAACTAGGTGAGAAACAAGAGGTGTCAATGAGGACAGAGTTCACAAAACAAGAATATTAGAAGTGAAGAAAGGATTGCCTTAGCAGACAGCTGTAAAAGAAACAGGTGCCAAATAAGATTTTCTCATCATGGAATTGAGAACCATAGGATTTTTAAAAGCCAGTGATAATAATAGGGACATATTTTCCTGTCATTAAAAAGGGGATTGGGAATAAATAAATACATAAATGAGGTTTAACTAGCTGAAAATCACCTAAAAGGGGGAACATATCTGTTATATAAAGTGTCCTGAGCAACAAAATGGCATCATTTTTCCTTGTACCTATGTTTCTCTTTTATTTTCATTGGAAGGCAGGAAGATCACTGCCCACCCCGCTTTTTGGTTGCCCTGGGCATTGAATCCTGGGCCTCATGCATGCTGGGCAATGCTCTACCACTGAATTACAACCCCGCCCTTAGAGAAGGTACCTGGCATTGTAGTCTTTCTTGTTCTCCTCTGGGCTTGTATTCTAAGCTTTCTAAGCTGTAACTAGGTTGTAGTGACTACCAACCACCTTGACATCTCCACAGCTATAAATGGAGTGGGTACCTTTCAGTTGATTACAAAGCTTTCAGACTCCAAAGCTTCTCTTTTAAAAAATGCTTCCAAGAAAACACATTGTTGTTCTAATTGCTTACTTTGTTAAACTTAATACAGGAATTATTTGAAAGTGGGTTTCTTTGTGGATTGGAACCTTCTGGGCTTATCACTGAACTACAGAACTCTAGTTTTCCTTTATCCAAAAGTATATCTTTTAGAATCATTATTGTTGTTGTTGCCATTTAGAAGTTGTAGTTATAGTCATTGTTTTAGGATAAGGTTTTGGGTATCAATTTGGTATGTTTCACTGACACAACCTTTCAAATGAAATTAATGACAATAGCTATAACTGGGGTAACTGTTCTGATTTGTTAGGGCCTGGAGAAGATTCTGCAATGTGAGACTTTTATTTTAAAATGGGTCAGTCTTGGGCAAACCAAAAGTTGATCACTTTTTCAATGCTAAGTGACACACTTAATTCTTTCCAAATATCTAAGAAACAGGCATTATTTCCCTGTTTTTCAGGTAAGAGAATGAGACTTAGGTTAAAGCAACAATGTCTTGCTACAGCTAGCTGGTGGCAGAGTTTTGCGCTAGGTCCAAATTTCTCTGACCCTAGGGCTTATGCTCTGAACATTCTATGGTATGGGCTTATGATACATAGGTTTAAGAAACTGTCCCACTATAGTTGGGATTCAGTGGCTGCTCTAAGAATTTTGTACCCTTTGACTTTTTACACAGGCTTAGAAATTCAGAATCATCCAACTACTGAATTTTTGCTTAGATTTTTTTTAAACTTAAAAATTGACCAAAATATAGCAGAACGCTTTCTGTGTATAATCTTTAATAACCTTTTGTCAAATCTTGCCAACACTCTGTTCTAAAGAAAAGTACTTTTGCAGTTTGGAAAGTTTGTATTTCTATTCTGGAAAGCTCTTTTATCTCCTACCAACTTAAGGGGACTCTGCCATCAAACTGGCTCATTTTCAATCATGGCCTCTGTCAATTCCCTGCTCCTGTTTTCAAAGCATTCATGTAACAATGCCCCAAATGGAAGTCCAGTGGAACTGGCCCATCACCACACCTTTCTTTAGGACACACCACTGGTGCCTTCTTTTCCTGCACAGTACCTGTGCGATGAGCAGGCAGGAGGTAAACGTTAAGTTCAGTGGTGACTGGGAAGATGAAGTCACCTACGAAGAATGCTTTAAAGGATCATACAGGAGGAGGAGTTACAGAAGGACAACCAGAAATGTCTAGTGGATGAGAGACTGAGTTCTGTTTCTGGGGAAAAAGAAACCCATGAAAGTCACTGCCAGTCCTGATGCCACTTCCAGCTTCAAAGACCTAGGTGTAAGACAGAAATCTAAACAGTACTGACTAAAGGTCGTTAAAGCAAGAGAATACAGAAAGGGGCAGGGTGATCATTCACTCTAAAATTCATCCATCTATCCATCTGTCTGTCCATCTGTCCGTCTATTCAAAGTTAAATTGAGGGCCTATGTCTCAGAACTGATGAGAGGCATCAGGAACATTAAGAGGAAAACAATGAAATTCTATTCTTGAAATTAATGAATAAGTCTAAAGTGACAGTTGAAATTGCCCTTGAATGCCCCTCACATCACTCACAAATGGTTATCGTAGGTCAGGTTCCCCAGAAGCAGAGCCTAAGATGACGACTTGTGCAAGCAATTAATTGAAACCTGCATGTTAGTGGGCACAGAAAATCAGGTCAGAGGATTAAGTTCAGCAAGCATGTGAACTGAGCTGAACAGTCGTAGTACGGACTCATCTTCATCCTACAGGCAGCTCTGCAGCATGACTATAGATTTGTAACTCCATGAGGTAGAAAAGGTAGCCTTTTTGTGGAGGGAGGAAGGGTGCTGGGGATTGAACTCAGGAGCACTCGACCACTGAGCCACATCTCAAGCCCTATTTTGCATTTTATTTAGAGACAAGGTCTCTCTGAATTGCTCAGTGCCTCACTTTTGCTGAGGCTGGCTTGAAATTGGAATCCTCCTGCCTCAGCTTCTTGAGCTGCTGGTATTATAGGTGTGCACAACTTCTCCCAACTGAGGTAGCCTCTTTTATCCCCAATAATCAGACACTGGATAGGGATTCTATCCAGGAATTAGTGTGTAATCTCTTTGGTATTTCTGAGGTAGGTGGCTCCAGTCAGATAAGGACAATTCTCAGAAAAGTACTGCTGTGAGTAGTTAAGAGCCAAGACTCAGTAGATGGATGCATCAGCTGAGTCTTTACTCAGGAACCATGGAAGGGGCATCACCAGCAGTTACTACAAGTACACAGATTTTTTTGTGACATGATAGAAACCTACCTACCATTTGTTAATAAACTCAACAGAGCAGCTTATTTTTTGTCCAGTGGTGGAACAGTCCACCATTTCTTTGGATGCACTATGGATGACATGATTGGCTTGTGTTTGGGGGCCATGCTGAATGAAAAACAAAATCCAGCAACCCCAGACATGAATTATACCCAGCATGGGGAGATCCTTGCTTTGTTAGAGTGGCTCCACAGGATCTGAGACTGTTTTCCAGGAAGCAGACTATGACATGTCATTACACAGGATGTTCATTAGGAAGTGCCCCTAGGGTTGCCACCAGTGGAAGGGAGGAGTGGAAGCAGGAGGTGGCGGAGGGGGAAGATGAGCCACGGTGCAGGCAGACAGCAGCCTCCATCAGCTGGCTGGGCCCATGGGAACTCTACAGATGAATGGCGCACCAGACCTGGCCTGCCTTAGGCCAAAAGGGTCAGGTCTTTATTTCCTTCCCTTTATCACCACACTGGACCACCTCTAGAAGGGCACAACTATGGGTGAGGTGGCTCTTTGAAGCTGAGGCCACTCCTGAAGGGACAACTGTAAGCTGTCTGCTGATAGTGTTCCCTGAAGCTGGGCAGCAGGTCCTCTCTGGAGGGGGAGTTGGGCAGCACATAGCCACATGCATCCCTGGGGAGATGACTTGGAAGGCTCATCTCAAGTCACTCCAAGCTTACAGTCATTGAGTGGAATGGGTGTGCAATAACTCCCACTTATAATTAGTCATTTTCACCTTGGGAGAAGTGGAGGGAAGGCACATATTGAAGAACTGATAGTTAATGCTTTAATACTTAAAATTAATCCTAGGCTTTATCACTGGTCTGTCTTTACCTACGCAGGGATAATTTTACTCTCCAAGACTTTTTCCCTGCTATTTTTATTTAGTAACAGGCAGTGTGCTAAGTATGCTACAGGTATTGCTTTATTCAATCCTTACAACAACCTTGTGAGGTCAATAATATTATTCCTCATTTTACAGATGAGGAAATTTAACATTAGTAATGTTTAAAAAAAACTTGCCCATGGTGAAATTAGGTAGACTGTTTTGGAACCCAAGTCTGACTCCAAAGCTCAAAAACTTAAGCCTTAAGCCCCCTACTAAAGCCAATGGTGAAAACTTTTACCCTGTAATGGACCTTAGCCAATTCATTTACTCAATAATGTTTATGTTTTTTGCCAGGTTCTGCGCTAGGTTGGCATTGGAGACTCAACAGAGAAACCTCTGAAAATAAGTGTATGTGTATATAGAAACATCATGTTACCCCATTAACATGTACAATTGTTATGTTTTCACATACTAAATAAATTTAACTGAAAATGTCACTGAAGAGGAACTTACATACATGTGTTCTTGTAGGTCATTCTTTTGGCTGTGTTTGTAACAATCACCAAAAATTAATGTCAATGTGAGGATCTTTGGATATCTCCTAGTAACTCAATTCACTGTTTCAAACTTTTTAACAGGCTAAAAGAGATACCAAGAGAATGTCAGCAAAAGAAGTCACCATTAATGTTACAGACAGCATCCGACAGATGGACAGAAGTAAACGAATCACAAAGAACTGTGTCAATTAGCAGAGCATCCCAGTAGAAGAGCAGAGGGACTTCTGTGGTGCCCTTCGTGGTACTGGATCCCATCAAGCAACCTTAAAGAAGTGGGCCCCATTTGCTCAATGTGGACACTGCTGAAGGTCTTGAGAGACGGTTTTACCTGGGAGCAAACAACTACCTGAGCTATTGGGACTTTCTCAGCCTCCTGGTTGTCACATACAGTGATTGTACTGAACCGTCCTTGAATCTGTTAATAAGCTGCCAATGCATGGTTAGGTTTGGCTCTTTGCAACCCCTGTAATAGGGTCTGGTGTAGAAGTGGGAAGACAAAGCCACAGGTTGGTTTATCAAACAGTTCAGTGAGAAGGGTGGATTTCCTGGGTGAAAGATTTACCCAGTGCCAAGTTCTCCTGGCCTTGGCAGTGAACAGTTTCAGGCAAGCTTCATCTTTTCTTTTTAAATAGTGTCATAACAAAACATACTGTTTTCACTTAAAAGCTGGCTTTCACCCAACTCCCAACCCAAATATATCAGAACCTGAGAAACAGGAGAACTCTGTTATTCTATAGCTCACATTAGATCCAGTTTCACAGACACTAAGTCCACTGGAATATCTTTGGAAGGTCTCTAACCTGGTCAGACACGTTTTCATCAGCTTGGAATGTCCTCCTAAGCTGGTGTCCATATGTTGGCCTCTAAACTGCAATGTCAAGATCCTTGTGGCCTATGCATCCAACCTGGGACACCTCTCCCACCAGGGCTCAGCCTGACATTGCATTTTTCCCATAACTTTCCGGTTCCCTTTGCTCTTCTTGAAGATTTTTTTCTCTCCCTTTGGGTCATTTGCCATTTTAATCAAAGACTGAACACTGCTCACAGGAGGGAGGTCACCCAGGACCACACGGCAGCACACATGGCTTCCCTTTGGCCTCTCTGTGCGTAGCCCCAGGACTATGTCATCTTGGTATCTGCAAAGTAATTACTTTAGAAAACCAGTACCTGGTTGATGTGTATTCACGTTGATATTAGACTGATAACACACTGTGTTAGAAAACAGGTAGCTAACACAGTGAAATGATGTTTTGATAGGAATAATTTTCTAGCACTTTTTAAAAACATGTTCTGCTTGATATATTTTCCTTTGAAATAATGTAGCATGATTTTTAAAGGATTATTAACATGACTGAGATTGGAAAAGGTAGGGTTAATGTTGTACCAAACTAGAACAATAAACCACATTTAGCAGAAATAGGCAGCCTGATGGTGTGTTTATGTAATATAGTCCAGAGAACTAACATAAGCAGGCTAAAACTCAGATACTCGACCCCTCAATCTGCCATTACTCCTCAAACACAAGTAGTTTTATTTGTTCATCATTTCATTGGTAGAGGATATATTTAGTAAACATTAAATGCCAAACCTGTGCCAGCTAGTGTACAGATGTTGAGGGATTTGGAGTCCAGCCAATTACAACTATACATGCTGCACCTAACAGCAAACTTAATTAGGAGACTGACTTAGACCCTAAGGTAGAGTGTGTGCTGTGAATGGCTCTGTCGTGGAATCTTGCTTTTATACCAAGGGTAGATTTATGTCAAACTACAGATCTAGGCATTCTCCTGATCACTGTACAAGCCTTTACCATACACAAAACCATGCTTTTCCTAAACAACTGTCATTTTGATTCCTTGTTAAAGGGCTTTTCGAGAACTTCATGTTCTGAAATTTTTAAAAACAAGCAAAACATGTGACTTTTACATGCACAGTGGCATCACTCAGCAGGCGCCTCCAACTGTGAGGTTGGCAATGGTCCTGTGAATTCAAGGGCTCGTCCCTGCAGGGTATGTGTGCTGTCCAGTCACTGTGCTACGGGCCCTGGCTAAGCCCAGCTTCTCTTTATAACTTTGTTCCTCTCAGTTCACTGCAGCACATTGTTTGGAATTTATTAACTGGAGAAGGTGTCTCCGTGTGTGTAGAAACACTTTGTCACTTCTAGGGCAAAAGGGTAAGGAGAGCCTGTGATCTGGCCCCCCGCAGATCGACCTGGATTCCACCGGGGTGGTGACTAGAAGCTAAATCATGGCACTGAAAATTCATCTTTTATCATGGGTGTTTAAGATGGGAGCTGATGCTTACTATCTCTCCTATGGGGTTAATACTTTCCATTGCAAAGTTTGTGTAAATAAAGTCCTTAATTTCAAATATATGCAGATGGTTAAAAAGAATCTTTACTGGAGGGCTGGGGATACAGTTCTGTTGGTAGAGTGCCTGCCTCGCATGCATAAGGCCCTGGATTCAATCTCCAGCACTACATTTAAAAAAAAAAAATCTTTACTGGAACCTTAAATTTGTATGTAGATCTCTTAAATTTCTTTCTTTCTTTCTTTCCTTTTTTTAAAGATTTAACAAAGGCCTTTTCACTGGCAGAGTAAGTTAGTACACTACTGTAATCCCAGCAACTCAGGAGTCTGAGGCAGGAGGACCCTAAGTTTGAGGCCTGTCTCAGCAATTTAGAGAGACCCAGACTCAAAATAAAATATAAAAAGGGCTGGGGAAATAGTTCAGTGATAGAATGCCCCCGAGTTCAATCCTTAGCACCAAAACAAACAAACAAAACAAAATCCCAAGTCTTTTTCGTAAGTGATCCCTGTGAATCTTCCAAAATACCTTATGAGGTAGATAAGAATGCCCTTAGCTGCAATTCACACTAAGGAAGTATTTATAGTCCGCTCAATCAGTAGGTGATCATGCTGGGACACCAGAGAAGAAAGTGTACTTGGAAAAATCAGTGCTTTCCCACCATAACCTGATGCCTCTCATAGAAACAAGGTCAGCCTGGCTGGAGACTCAGAATTGAGAGGGATTTCTCACCTCGCCTGAAATGGGGTCGAGCCCAGGTATATATAACAGGGTGCCTTGGGTTATTGGGTTATTGGTAAGCTCTCAGGGAGTTTGGATCTGGCTCAGGTTCAATCATCCCTCTAGAGAGGATGACCCTGACCTGGTATAAGAAGGTACCATTGGCAAAGTGACTTTAGAATTCAAAGGAGATAGAAATTGTACCCCTTAGAAAAACTGCCTAGACTTAAGGGGAGGAAAGCAGGGTCCTCCCAGGCTGCTGCCAATGCCCTGAGCAGCTGGAAGCCTATACCTCCTCACCCTTTCCTCATTGCCCATCTTTACAGTGCTCCCCACAGTCCAGGCTACCTGCACACATTCCTGTTTGTAACCCCTGTCTAAACCTTGCTAACCTAATCTGTTTGACCCTCTGCAGCCCACACTTGCTGGCTGTACCACATGTCACAGAAATGCACCCCATCCACATTTGCTCCTCTAAGTAGGGTTCCCACTTCCCACTGCTGGTAGCTCATCTGCTGAGACCAGATGATGGGCATACTATGTTTGATATGCTTTGCTTCACAGCAAAAATTTGGGAATTTCACATAAATAGCCGGCTCTGGCAGAGACTCCTAGTTTAGAACTCTGTTATGCACTCTCCCCTTTTTCCTTAGCTAAACACAGCTAGTTCACTTTGAATCAAGAGTACATTTGCCAGTCTCCTTTGTAGCTAGGAGTACCTACATGATTAAGTTCTGGCAAATGAAACAATGAAAGTGAGGCATGGAAACTCTCATGGATTTGGGGAATGAAAGCCATGCCAAGCCAAGCAATTGGGGGCGGGGGGGAGCGCAGAGGCTTTTACTTCACTTAAGCTGCTGCTTCAAGTTACTATTCACAGCCAAACCCAATTCTAATTGATTCACAAACTTTCACCTTCCCTTGAAAAATTGGAAGATCTTTCCCTCTGGTGCTATCAATGCCACTTGGTCACAGTTGGCTAGAGGTGCTAAGTCTGCGCTGGCCAGAGCTGGGGTCACTAGACTGTGATGATAATGACCACTTACTGTGGCTTGCACATGGTAATCTCTGCATTTTTTGTCACCTGCTGGAGACATTTGAGTTTGCAAACTCTGCTCCAAATTGTGTTCCCAAATGTCCAGTTGCCTGGTTTTTTTCAGGAGTTACTGAAATATAGAAGATCCTCTTACCCTGTCCTGCCAGTCTGAGAAGTAGTCAATCTCAGGAAAATTTTCTGAGTAGGCTACTTACATGTATGACCTAATGTTCAAAATTACGAATTTATTTGCTCTTTCATTAGTCTAAATGTATGTATTGAGATGCTTCAATGTGCCAGAAGTTGAGAATAAAACAGACCTGGTCCCTGTCATTATGGAGCTGATGTTTAAATAGAAGAAACACACAACAGCAACAAAGAATGATCCCAACCATTTAAGATGACTTAGGTGATACTGAAAGGAGTATAAACAGGAGAAAAGGAAGAAAGGAAAACTTCTTTTGCTTTACTTTGCAGCAAAATTTCTCAAGAGGCCAGAGTTAGAGAAAGATAAAGGATCAAGGAGAGTTTTTTAAATGTGGGGACAGACTAGAGTCTGTTTCTCATCTGTTGCAATGATTCTATAGAGGGTACAGTCGATGCTGAAAGAGCAAGGTCATTGTCCATGGAGGAAACAATCCTTGAGAAGGTGAGAAGAGAATAAACAGGCAACTACATTAAAATTTAAAACTTCTCTCTGGCAAAAATGTACATAAATCAAGTTTAAAGACAAAGAGTTATATGGTGATACACTTCTCAAAAAAAAAAAAAAGAATAAAAAACAACCAAGGGTAAAAAAGAATATAAACAGGCAGGAGGAAACTTAAATATCCAATAAATGAGATCATCTGAGTGGGTCTTAATTTAACCTTATACAAAGGAAAAAATAGCACACAGGCACAGAAGGAGGACCCTGGGAGACACCAGAGGTGGTCATCTATAAGCCAAGGAGAGAGGCCTCAGAAAAAAACGACCTCGAGATCAGGTTTCAAGACTCTAGACTGTGATAAAGTCAAGTCTATTGGTTAGGCCAGTCCGTGGTACTTTGTTATGGCAGCCCTGGAAAATGAACACAATGCCCCAGAAAGATACCCACACATTTTTATAACCAGGTATGTGTGAGCCAGTACTCAGTCTTTTGTAACTTTGTTTCCAAGGAATTGAATAACAGGACAGAAGAACACAGTTCTGCAGCAGACACTCCCCCTCACCCCCACCTTCCTTTCCCCTTGACTCCTTTGGCACATCCCTGGGGACTTCTCGCTTCACCACCTGCTCTCCTTGGCCTATGGGCTTCTCTTGTTACCTCCATGCAGGAGCTGCCAAGACACTGGGGTTATTGGTGCTTGTCCCTTCCTTCCATATTCCAGCATCCCCCAGTCACTAACTGATGGGAACTCCCTTGACCTTGGGTGGGGTGATGCTAAACTGTTTTAAATAAGCTACTAGGGCGTTCCCAGCTGTAGCAAGCTCCAGTTACCCAGCCGGTAGCTGGCTAAAGAACCTACTCCTTTATTGAATGTTTCTCTCATTAATCTCCAGGGTACATGCTTTGCTGTAGTTGCAGGCATAGATATGAACAGCACCTTCCCCTCTCTTTGTTAGTATCATGGTCTAATATCTTTTCTAAGACCTGGTTTCCACCAGTAGATAATCCTTCTTCTTTCTAGCAGGGGATATACATCCTGCTGCCATGGATCTATAAATGTTCTTTTTATATATATTGTACAATAATACAATAGGCTTTAAAATGAAAATAGATAAATGGTCTATTTTGCTTTGAAAGTAGTCTCTGACATATCCTAGATGTAAGAAGTTAACTTAGAAAGGAGCCCACAAAAGACACTTTAGCAGAAGTCACACTATGTGGTTTTAGGGGCAGGCAAGTGATAGAAATGAACATTGTAGATGACCACTGGGGGGTAGTGGGACCCAGAGATGAGAAGGAAAATACATACCACACGTAAGGGTACTTGCATTAAAGTTATAAAAACAAAAAAACAAAAAAAAAAAAACTCTTGCTACAATAATTTCACCAAGATTTTGCAATCCATGTGATAGGATCAGAGTTAGGCTTATTCAAGGAATTTTTTTTTCCAGATCCCCAACTGATAGTATTTGATACTTGCTTACACTTGGTTTTATCAAAATGCTTTTGCTGTTTGACTTGTTCTGCCTGTGATACACTTCTACTTGAGTGCTTGTGCCCACCCCTGACTCACTTGCTTCTCTGAAGAGCCCATAGCAAACATGGGTGAGGAGAGGATTCCAGGGAAAATAATCACATTATATGGTGTGTTGGTCAAGTGCCCTGCTTCATCCTCCCTGAGGAAAAAGTTATTTGGATTAGTTAACCCAACTAAGAATTTAAGATGGCATCTAGGAAATATGATGTCCAGCATATTTACTAATTGAGAATCTATCATTCATAGTTGCTTGGAATGCCAGAAAAGTCTTCAATTGTTAGGGAGCAGGCTGTGTTCTCCAGCCCCAGTTCATCATCTCACATTTCCTTCTCAGACCTCTACAACCTCACCTCTAATTCCACCATTCCCCTGAAGCTATATTCTCTAGGGCCACCTATACTCCAACAACCAAATTCCAGTCCTCATCCTGCTTGACCTCTCTGTGTCAGCTTCTCATTAATGTCCTTCATAAAAGTTCTATCAAACCAGGTGTGGTGGTACATGTCTGCAATCCCAGCAACTTGGGAGGCTGAGGCAGATGGATAGCAAGTTTGAGGCCAGCCTCAGAAACTTAGTGAGACTTTGTCTCAAAATTTAAAAAAAATAAAGAGGGATGGGGATGTAGCTCAGCAGTAGTGTGCCCCTGGGTTCAATCCCCAGTGTCGAAAAAGAAAAAGTTCTATCAATCTTTGCAATGCTACCTTTTTGATTCTATGCTGTCAATCTCTTTTGCAGATTTCTTTCTCTGCCTGCTCCTTAAATGTTAATTTTCCTCAAGATCTCCTTTTCAACCTTTTCTCAATAGGTTCTATCATTATTTTTAAACCCCTGGACAATTTCATCAGATTGATCCTATGGCCTCAATGATTTACATCCCAGGTCCAATCTGTCCCAAGCTCCTGCACCATACATCAAGCAACCACTGTACAACTTCACTTGGATGGCCTGTGTAGCAGGGTTTTGTTACTTGTCCTCTAAACATCTTTTCTTTATCCTTGGGCACCAAGCTGGGCTACCTTACCCGGTCCCCTTTGAGGGGAGGCCCTAAATTGCTTCAGCAATTAATTTAAATTATTTCAAATTGTTTCCACAAACCATCTCCCATGGGAGACAATAAAGTCCAGAATCAGAAGAATTTAAGCTTCATTCTCTTGGAAATATGGAAATATTAAAGGATGTGACATGATCAGACAATGGACCACTCAGATTTAACTCAGCAAAGTCTCATTATCTATTGTTAAATTGAGCTTCACAGCTTTCATTTCTTAGGTGTTCTTCAGGTAAAAAATCTTTCTTTAAAGGAGAAAAAAGATCCAAATAGCCCTTTTCATAACATTTTGTTTGCATGAAATTTTGTTTGCCTTTTAAATTTTGTGTTCTTAATAGAACAAAATAGCCATGGATGGCCTGAAAAACAAGAGGTGATGGTTGAGGGCTTGGAAAAACAGCACAGGCTTCAGGTGTAGGAGACAAATCCTAACTTGACATCTTCTAGCTGTGCCCTGGGGCACATTGTGGAGTCTCGGGGACTCACTTCCTTCAGTAGAAATCACATCTTTTTGAGAGCTTATCAATGAGGATTAAGTGAAAGAATATGTAGATAGCATGGAGTCTGCATATGATAATCATCACTTTAAGTCAGGTACCATTCTAGGCGCTCACATGCACTCTCTGATCCATCAAGCAGCTCTGACAACTCTACTTTATAGATGAAGAAACAAAAGTTCAAGGCCAGACAGCTAGGAAGTGGCAGAGCTGGGGTTTGAAGCTGTTTGCCTATGTATAAACATTCATGCTCTGTCTCTTGTGCCATGAGTAAATCCTCAGTAAATGTTCATTTCCTTCCTGTCATGAGGGAATAAAGTAGCCTCACAGCTCTTTTTATAGCAACAGTATCTCAGCACTTCCAAGTTGTCAGTGCCAATTGAGGATAAATTATAGCACCCCAGATGCAAAACTGCAAAATTTTACCTTTAACTTTTTTTCTTAACTGCAATAAAGCAGAAGCAGTCTTTTAAGTTGTACCACAATATTAAGATTACTAATAAATTTTGAGAGTCTTTAAGATGCATAGTAAATCTAAACATTCAGGATCTCTGCAAATCTAAACATTAAGGAGTAACTACTCCTTTCTCTTCATTCCTAAATAAATGAAGCTGTGAACTGGCTGGGTCCCAAGGAGAAATGAAATGCCAGCCTGCAGTCCCAGGTACTGCAGAGGCTGAGAGGAGGCTTGCTTGAGCCCAGGGTTTCTACAGCAGCATAGGTGACATAGTGAGACCCCATTTCAAAAAGAAAAATGAATGAAATGCCAGAGCTGGTGGATAGCACTGTGTCTTCTGCATGGTGGCCTCTCAACCATTGACTGTGGACAGGTATGAAACAGAACTGTTTTCTGTATTAAAAAATTACCCACAGAAAGAATTATGATCACTTAGACTGGTCAGTGAGATGACTATACATTTGAATCACCTGGGGAGCTTTAAAAACTGTGGATACCTGGGTCTCTATAAACCAAATTCTGGTTTAATTGGTCTGGTTTGAGACCTGGACATCAAGCTGCTTAAAAATTCCCTGGAAGGTTCTAACATACAGCCAGGGTTGAGAACCAATAGCTTAGCAAATCACTGACACAATTAGCATTTCAAAAAATTCTCTGAGGGGGCTGGGGTTGTGGCTCAGTGGTAGAGCATTTGCCTAGCACCTGTGAAGCACTGGGTTCAATCCTCAACACCACATAAAAATAAACAAGCAAATAAAATAAAGGTATTATGTTCATCTACAACTAAAAATATTTCTTAAAAAACTCTGAGAATGTTTTCAATCAGACTCCCTGGGTGTGGAAGAGCATAACTTACTGGTTTTGTGACCTGTGCCAGTCATTTGACCTTACTAGGCTCCTTTTTGCCCATGTGCATACTGGGGCCTTGTAGCACTCATGGCATCAGGAGAGCTTAGTAAGGGTGTAGGGAAAGTGCTCCCAGCACTTAGGGAGGCTGAGACAGGAGAATTGCAAGTTCAAAGCCAGCCTGAGCAACAGTGAGGCGCTAAGCAACTCAGTGAGACTCTGTCTCTACATAAAAACACGAAATAGGGCTGGGGATGTAGCTCAGTGGTCGAGTGCCCCCGAGTTCAATCTCCAGTACCAAAAAAAAAAAGGAAACTGCTTAGCCCAGTCCCTAGCACATGAAGGTTGAAATAAGGCTGTTAATTATTAAACTGTGATCCCACCCTGAAAATTCCAGAACAAGGCAAGACTTGGTTGGCACCTAAAACTCAGCTCTCAAGGATGACTATACAGAGGGCTGGCTCTTTAAGTACTGTACCATAAAATGTACTGTTTTTCAAGATAAGCACTTCTTATTCAATATCAAGTGTACCTTGGCATGGGGAAAGTAAACATCTTCAAGAAACCTTCCTAAGGTTTCTTAGGAAACACTGGCTCAGTATAATATAGAATGGAACTCTCTAGTTGGTTTTGGATTCTGGAGACTGCTTTTTTTGTTTGTTTTTGTTTTTTAATGTGGTGCTGAGGATTAAACCAGTGCTTCACATGTGCTAGGCAAGTGCTCTACCACTGAGCCACAACCCTAGCCCTGAAGACTCAATGTTGTACATTTAAACTTGACAGACCTTGCATTCAAAAACACTGCAGGATAGTGTTCCCCAAATTGGTAACCAGCAAGTGAGAAATGAGGAGTTGTGAGGAGTTGTGGAGCCTTGGATTTGGGATTTTCACATTTTTCTCTTGCACCAATGAATTGTCCAGAACTTGACTTCAAAAAAGTAATGCTGTTCTCTAGGAAAGCAGCCATGTGATAAGGAGGCAAACATCTCCTGCAGGTCCAGAAAAGACCCAAGTGAACATGTGTATTCAAATACAACACTTGAGAAGGCATAGAAAAATCAAATCCTTTAAGAAAGGGATCTGTCTCAAATAGCTTTGAGATCCCCAAAGAGCAATAGGGATGATTCACTTAAGCAAAGCTGAGGCTCATTTTTGAGACACAAGAAATCCTCTGGAAAAAGACAATAGGATGAATCAGACTCCAATGACACCACCCCTCCGATTACTGCCTTGATCACATTTGCCAGCCTAGGGCCACGAGCCTGGGATCTGGATAGATCCAGGCTTAGCTCCATGCTGGGCTACTTGTGCACAATGCTCTCGGGACATGATCACAATATTGCTTTGTCTCTAACTGTCCCTTTAAGATATATTCTAAAAGAGGTAGGTTATTCATTCCATCTCCAGCAGCCCTAGGACCTTTTTGGATGCTTTTAGATAATAGAAAGTCACAAACGTGGTCTCAATTCAGCAATTAGAATAGTGAGTCCTAGAAATTCATTAGTGTCAACCTTTGCTCAAAGGTTAAGATCTTTCCTCTCCCTTCTCCAGGCCTGCAGGTGGCCAACCTGCCCCAGGGAAGGCTGTGATCAACTCCTACTCCTGCTTTGCTCACCTCCTCTCCTTCCTCCTTTTTGAATTTTGTCAAAGGATGGCAGGAAATGGAATCCAGAGTTCTTCCTTGACAGTTAGAAGCTTACCTCCAGTTCTCAGGGTCCTCTAGAACTTTACTTTTTTTTTCCTTTGAAATTGTTTTACCTGAGTGTTCTTCTGGATCCTCAAACTCCCCTACAGCACCTCTGACTAATTCTTGTGATAGAGATAACATGGCCACCATTACCCTTTTTGCCCATGAGTTCCAGTGGTCCACTCTGTACAGACTCACTCTGTTGAAGTCTATGACCCTCCCAATCTGTCCTCAGGGCAGGAGTCAGCCCAGCTCTCGTATCCCTGGGCAGCATCTGCCCCAACATGAGGTTGGATGCTGACCTATGCAGATGGGACATGTGAGACCTGAGTGACCAGAATGAGCCAGCTGCACAAAGACCTAAGCACAACAAAGTCCAGGCAGAACGAAGGACAAGTGCAGACACTGAGCATGGCTTGGATAGAGAGAGAGAGGGACCACCAGAGAGAGAGGAGAGAAAGACAGAGTCCAGATCAGAAGGGTCTCATGAGACATGGCAAGGAGGTAAGATGTGTGTGTGTGTGTGTGTTCACTATTTTTAAAATGTCTCTCTGGTTATTGTTTGGAGTAATAGATGAACCTGAGATATAATTTAGAGGTTGAGACTATACAGTTACCTTTCTTTGACCTGGGATTTGTACAAAACACAAATGAGGAATTTAAAGAATCAAAGACAATTCCTGGATTTTGGAGTTTAAGCAATTGGCTAGTAATAGTGTCATCTACTGAGAAAGAAAAGATATATAGAAAGAAAAAGTTTGGGAAAGAAAAATTAAGAATTCTCCTTGGGAATGAAGGTGTTCCATGTTTATTAGGTATCTGAGTGGAGCTGTCCAGAAAGCAATTGGAGATCAAGTATATAGCTAGCGTGGGAGGGGTGGTCAGGCCTAGAGATACACTTACAATACATGATTTTTAATTCATGGGATTGTATGAGCTCACCTTCAGAGAAAATGTCTATAGATGAGAAAACTATGCTAGGAAAGGCCATGTCCCAAATTTTCACAGCAAATAAATATAGAATCAGGATTAGACCCCAAATTTAACATTTAGATACAGTGAGAATGGAGGAATTCCATGATGGGGAACTTCTGTTGCTAAGACGATGACAGTCCTAGATAGCCAAGGGCAATTTGATCACCCTATACCTAGACCAGCAATCACCTACCCATGTTCTCCTTTGGTAACGGCAGCTGAAATGAAAGTGATTATAATGTGACTTTGTTTATTCTTGTCTTCAAAGATTTTTCATTCTGTTCCTTTTTTTCCTACGTTCATGAAATATGTTCACTTTGAAGATTGAACTTTTTCCAAGAGGAAATCACAGAGCACTAGTTAACATGTTTTCTTGCTCCTCTGGAATAATCAGAGCAGGAAAGATAATCTTTCTGAAAGTGCCACACGATTACCTCTCACGACAAAGTTCAAATCTAAGTTGGTGGGAAAAGGGAAGAGAATAAGGTACCCCAAACTGAGCTCAGCATCACCCCAACTCAGCCACACCCATCACTCTTCAGTGTATATTACCATTATATTTTTCTCTCATCTTTTTATCTCTCTTCCTTTCCCCACTTCCTGAAACCACTCTAATTGCCCAGCTCTATCAATGCATCCTCAATGGTCCTTATATCTGATAATCAATGGCCCACTGCCCATCAAACTGCTCAAAACTCTAGGGTCACCCATAACTGTGCCTTCTATTATTGAGTCCTGTCTCATACACTTCCAAAATGTCTCTCACATCTGTCTTTCCCCCTCATTGGGCCCCCTTAGCTCAGGTGGTCAAATCTCCTGAATTTCTGCAGAAGTCTCACCTGCCTGTAATCCAGGCACCACATTGCTGACAAATTATCTTCCTAAAATGCAAATCTGATCAAGCACTGTCTGTTCAATTTAGAATCAGATAAGACTGGCTTACTAAATACATCAAAATCTGGCTCCCTCTGTCAAGTTCAGTCATTCCTATATTCAGAGCAGATCTTCTTAGATCTTCTCATTGGAAAATAGGAACTCATGGCATGTTTGGGATTGCTTTATTGGTGGCTGTGATTCAGTGAGTGACTAAAAGAAACAGCCCTCATTTCCTTCCTCTCTGCCAGGTCCTAGCACAGCCCCTGTCCCTGCAGCCCCACCTACCCTGCTGCAGGAAGTTGGCCAAAGGAATATCTGGGTGTGGTGGGAGTACAGATCTCAGAGCCAAGGGACCTCAGTGGAACTCCGTCTCTGCTACTTTGAATCTGTGCGAGACCTTCAACGCATCACTTAACCTGAATTCCCTTTGCCTACTCTGTAAAGGAGAGGCATTCAGTAAACATTAATTAAATGTGAAATGTCCCTGCTGTAAATTTCAGTAAATTTCGATCTGGTTGGTTTTCAAAACCCTCCCTGTCTCTATAGACTCACCAGCCTGCACTTATTTTATCATGCAAATAGTCCACTTCTGTGCAACTTGCAGCCCTCTGAATGCCTTTGGCACAAGTCCTCAGGAGTGCAGCCCTCTCTCCATTACTACTAGAACCTTATTCTTCTGAGGTTCAGTTCTAGAGTTACCTCAGTCTTCAATGAAGCTTTTAATTCTTGTAACCAAAGGTAACCTCTCCCTCCACTGAATGCCCCACCCCTCCCTACATATATAGCTTATGGTGCCAGTGTATCCATGTGACAGAAGTTCTTGTGTTCATCTTAGTAAGGGATACATATGCTTCACGTAATTGTAAGGACCTTAACTCCATGATATATGTCATTATACATGCTCAAATATGCTTATTAAATTGAGAGTACTCATGGGACATGAAACCAGCGAAGTCCATGACCTAGATGCTTAATTAGGAATTCATTAACTCATTTGTTCATTTATCAGACAATTACTGAATTTCTTTTAGGTTCTGGAGACAGAATTTTAGAGTTACAACCCTGAAAGATCTCATAACAATCAGACAGCAGATATACAATGTGATGGGGCTGGAGTTGTAGCTCAGTGGTAGAGCACTTGCCTAGCATGTGTGCGGCACTGGGTTCGATTCTCAGCACCACGTATCAATAAATAAAATAAAGGCCCATTGACAACTAAAAAATATTTTTTAAAAAAGTAATACAATGTGATAAAGATATAATAGGAAATCAGTCAACAAACATGATTTGTTATTACCAACTATAGTGATATGCCTTCAGAGAGTCCATTTTAATCTCTGGAAAAATCTCCCTGCTTAGATTCATGAACCTAGTCATATTAGTTTAAGAACAGGAAACAAGGAAATATTACTCATTGAATGTCTACTAGGTGCAAGCAATACATACACATAACTTCATTGTTGGAGTTGTGGGATATTATAATTCTCATTTTATGGTTTAGGGAAGCTTAGATTGAGTTGTCACACAATCTGCATGATGTCATACAATTAGAAGTTCTGAGCAGTTATTAAACCTAGGACAATGCTATCACCCTCCTGGAGAATGGGACAGCAACCTGAGGGCCCATGGATAGCCTGGGCCTGCTGTAGGTGTCCGTTCTAGGAAACCAAGCTGTTACTCTGGAGCCATAGGGATTTGTCTCTCAGCCAGAAGACCAAGAGAAACCAGGGATATTTGGCCTGGAGAGAATAAGAGATAGAAGATCCTACAACCAGGAAATGCAATAGGATATTCCAGGTGACAACTCAGGAAAAATTGTCCATTTTGAAGCCTGAAGTTTTGGCTTTGAAAATGCCACTGCTTCTAAAGCACCATCCAGGGGCCTGCAAAAGGAGCCTGTTCCTGGTCTAAATTTTATCAACTGATCTCAGCTTCTATTCAATCTTATGAGAGCCATGGAATTCAGAGAGACTAAGCCTAGAATGACGATGTTGGGAGTTCTGCCAAGAGACGTGCCATGCTATGACTTCCAAGAATCTAGAAAGAAAAGGAAACCAAACACTCTCTGACTTGGTGGACAGATTATGAAGATAGCTTTCTGGGATTTTTCTTTTTTCTTCTAGAAGAGTAAGGTAATGAAAAGCAGATGTAGTATTCTTCTATCTTTACCCAAAGACTTGAAATTCCACTAAAGCTATGTTTGCCATTGTAGAGATGGCAGAGCTGTGACTGGACAAGGCTTGTTCTGAGTTCAAATAAAAGTGGCAAGGACAGGGCTTATTTGTGCAGTTGGCACCAATGGTAGAGCATAGACAGTATATGTAACCAAATTGTTCTGAGTTCTGTGACTCAAGTTCTACAATAGTCTTCCTTCTTCCAGGTGAAAGAAACAACCTACTTAGGATTTCCACTTTCCCTAATAACTACATATGTCTACCAGAAATGCCAAAAGGTTGGGTGGGGTGGGCTGTGTATGTACAAGAACATTTGGACCTCTGTTCTTACCTACCCACACTGACACTTATCCAGGTATGCAGGACTTCTTCTGGACTTTGGTCTATGCGATGTCTCATCCCAGTCTGCAAGGTCCTTTCCTACCCTGTGGTAGGACCTCACACATACAAAGGAAATATTTTATGGCTTCCAAGACCCACTGAGCCCAGGAAAGTAACTCTGCTGCCAAGACCCTTGTACGCTTTTAATGTGGGGGCCCCTGAGGTCACACTATTGCTTTGTTTTCTGTTAGGCTACAGATGCTTCCGGTGAGCTATTCAGGCTCTTCAGGCCAGACAGACTAGAGCACCTATCCTCTATTGCTGTTCCCTCCCTTCTAAGGGCTCACCCGGAGACCCCTTACTGTCTTATCCTGATTCTACAAATTTATCTTGTAGGTCCCTTATCCCTCTCCCTTTTGAGACTGTGCCATTAAAACTCCAAGGTCAGGAAGATACCATGTGACCAAAGGGGAGGTGAGGTCATGGGGTAGCTGAAAACACTGGGGAAGGTAAGTAGGTAGGTTTTGCCCTCAAATGGCAACCATAAGTTTCTGCTTTGTTGTTGATTCTAAATGACCACTTCTTCCAAAGAAAAAATCTAAAATTAGAGACATTTTAAAATGTCCATAGTCGAATTCATTTATCCTTTATGATCTATCATATTTCTGACAGCTACAAATACTAATTTTCTCTTTGGGGAATCAAGTAGTGATCTCGAGTCATAGGATGTTTACGTTGAGGTATTGGGGAGAGGGGCAATTTATCAAGTGGATGCACAAGATGGGGGGCACATTCTCCTTACATTCTAAGAGTGGGTGGCTGTAATCTCACTTGCAGACTTGGCAACAGTCCCTTCTTGCCTGAGGCTCTGACATCTTGCCTCCCATGAGGACGCACAGCAGCATCATGACAAATTTGAGAACAGACCTAGCTGTACAATGGGAAGAATTGGTGATGCCATTTATGCCATTTAAGGGCAGTAACAAGGCCTCATCTGCTCCAGACATCTCCATCGGTGTGCAATTGTCCCTTCCCCTGGGGACACTTTCAGAGCTATTTCTTTTTTTAAATATTTTTTTTTTAGTTGTTGATGGATCTTTATTTTACTCACTTATTATTTATATGTGGTGCTGAGGATGGAACCCAGAGCCTCACGCATGCTAGGCAAGCGCTCTACCACTGAGCTGCAGCCCCAGCCCTCTAATCTATTTCTTTAGATTAGAAGGCATAGGTTAAAAGATCCTGCTGCCCAAAGGCTCCACCTCTTCATCCTGTTGTATTGCAGGTTAAGTTTTGACATGAAGTTGGGAAGGGGACACCATTATTTAAGTTGTAGCAGGCTGAAAATTCCTTATTCAACTACCAAGATCTCCATTTACTATTGAGGCAACTTGGAGAAAATAGTTCAAGTCTCTGCTCAATTTCCTACCTTAGATTCAAGTTGAAGAGAGCAATGTTGGCTACCTTTCTAGCAGCAGCACATAAAATTGGAGGGAAAGCTCCAGGGTAATCCCAATATGAAACCAGGATGTGAGATCACTGGTATAGAGGAAAAAACAGGCATTGGAGTTGGGAAGACTTTGGTTCAAACCTCTGCTCCATCAAATCCTGCATGTGTGTGATTTGGGGGTGAATTATATAATGGTCTTAAGCCTAAATCCCTCCTCTATCAAGAGAAAGGTGGGGCAGAGTTTAAGGGGCTCATATAATAGATTAAATGAGGCAGCCTGCATAGATAAAACATGAAATTTCCAGGCACAGAATAGGTGTACTGTCTTCTCGTTTCATATTTAATTATTATTATTATTTTTAAAGACTCAAGTGAATCCTTTACAGGAAAGGTGGGGGTGGGGTTGGGTGAGGACAAAAATTCTATAGGCCTCTTCAGAATGGAGATGAAGTTTTAGAATTGATGAGAGTAGACAGGAAAGGAGATGAGTTCAAACTGCAATTTGCTGTGATGGGTTATTGTAAGGGTTGTAAACAACATCCAGGACATTGTGCCCCAGGACGCTGTGCTGTGGTTTAATTACACCGGTGGAACCAAACTATAGAATCTATATATTAAATTAAGCAACTAGAAAGTTTTCTGAGGTTGTTCTAGATATTATAAATTATTTGGATGCTATGCTCCATGCACTTTATATGCTTGCTTACCAACGGCGGCTATCAGCAGGAAATTTCTAACGCTGTTTAAAGATACCCAGGTGAACAAGACAAATGGAATTCTTTTATTTTGGAAAATATAATTTATCCAAGATACTCTGGCTATTCTTTCTAAGCTCCAGAAGAAAACTAGATAGGTTTTGTACGCCTGTCTAGAAATAGCCCTGGGATTGTGCTAAGTGTCTTGCGACGAAAGCTGTGAAGGAAGATGATGCCATCCGGAAACAAAACCCTGTGCGTGAGAATGTGATTCCCGCTGCATGTTACTTCTTAAAGGGCTCAGTGTGACTTGCTCTGGTAATGAATTCAATGCCAGAAAAACCTCCAGGGCAGGCTGAGGACACTAGGAACAAAGAATTCAAAAGGGCAGAGGAGTGGGAAGAGCAAGTTTGAAGGGCACCAAGGAAAGAAAGTGATCTGAGGCTTAAGATAAACCAGGTCACGTGGAACATGTCACAGTCGATTACTTTGTAATAATCTTACAGGAACTCTGTTGGAAATCAGTTGAGCTGAGAGTGTGATAGTTTGGCGATTCTGGGTCAGGGCTTTTTTCCTCTTAGCACTGAAAAATAAGGAACTAGCCTCCCACAGGGAATGACTCACCCTCGTGCTGTGTTCTCTACCCTTTAAGGATATAGATACTATAATAAAACAGAAAAAAAATTCATGCAGCGAGAAGGGAACCTGGGTCATTTAGTCTAACTTTGTTATCAGAGCAATACTCAATTCCTAAATCCTCAACTCATATTTTAAAAGAAAATGGGTTAAAATTTTCTTACAAAAGTTATCAGTGTTTTATGTTACCTAGTATGGTCTAAGAGCTTGGACTCAGGAGCAGGACAGATGTCTATTTAAATCCCAGATCTTAATGCCTCCCTACGTAGCTAGCACTCTTGTCAAGCCTTGGTTTCCTCATCTGTAAGATGAGAGTAGTGCTTATGCCCTAGATTGCATGAGGATAAAGTGTTGGTACTGGACACAAATCCTATCAAGTGAGCCACTGATGTTTAAAATATGGAGAAAGGCACATATTTAAAATTGATGGCTTGGTATGAAAGCACATAGTATAGTGTCTGGCTCACAGTAAGTGCTAATTGAGCCTTAGCCCTCAATGTCACTGCCTTCCTCCTCCTCATCATCAGCAAACTGGCCTGGATTTCACCTATGATGAGGTTAAGTACAAATTATCTTTATGATATCTTTCTTTCTCTTTTAATTGCCAAAATGCCTTTTAAGATGAGTGATGTTTATTCCAGTTCCTAAAGTTACTCAAAAAAGTACTCATCTGTTCCATGTGACCACAAGACAATATTGAATTGATGGTTAATAATATGTATTTACTAATTGATATTTCAAAATCTTATCTTTATACCATACAGCTACTGTATTTTGTAGTTCAAAAGTCAAGATATTTCCTTATTTTCATAGTCATTGACAACATGACAGAACATTTAGAATTAAGACCTCTCAATTTTGTGTATTCTCTGACATAGAAACTTCCTGAGATTAATTACACCTTGCCATCAAAACTGCTTCCTCATCAAATCCTGGTTTAGGAACCCTACAGCATGCCTCCATGCTAAGATAGAATGGGCCTTTTCTTTTTTTTTTTTAATATTTGTTCAGTCGTAGATGGACACAATATCTTTATTTATTTTTATGTGGTGCTGAGGATCGAACCCAGTACCTCGTACATGCGAGGCAAGCACTCTACCACTGAGCTACAATCCCAGCCTGTGGAATGGGCCTTTTCTTGGGGGAGAGTCCTGCTAGGTGACTCATTGGTTCAATAGGATGCCAGTCGTCCTCCTGCTTATCTGGTTTCTGTAGCATCTGCTTTTGAATAGCATCTCTACCTACCTGCGTTGCAAGAAAAGGTAGCGTCAAACAGTCTGATCTTCTGCTCCTATCAAAAGCCTCACTGAGAAGATATTTATTGATCATGGGATGAAGAATGTACAGCTCTTAGCGCTTCTAGGTACTCAAAATGCTAGATTTGAATCACACTGAATTCAAGACTACCTATGAATATTAATAACTCTTTATTGAGCACTGGCTAGTGCCAAACACTAAATGAGCACTCTACTTTCATTATTTCACTTAACCCTCAATATAATTCTTTGAGGGAGACTATGATCATTCTATGGCTAATGCTGTGGATTGGTGACTCTTCCTATTCAGTGACTGAAATGCGAAGAAGCGTGCAGCAGTCACATTGCAACCATGAGGCGACAAAGATGAAGACAGAGGCCTCCATACTGAGCATGTCAAAGCAGAAAGAAAGAAAGAGCCTGGACCCAGACAATATTCCTGAACAGCTGCACTGGCCATGGACAGCTCAACCATGGACTTATATCAGAAAAGCAAATCTCAAAGTGATAGAGTAGATTGGTAGATTTTTGTTGTTCTTTTATGGAGCCAAAAAACATTTTTAGTTGACACATTTCATTTTATCAAAGAGAAAATGAAAGTTCAGAGCTTGCATAACTTTTCCAACATTATGTGACCAGCAGGTGCTAGAGGAAGAATTTGTACCCAAATCTGCCCAATATCAACTGTTTTTTTTAAAAATTAATTTATTTTTTGGTACCAGAGATTGAACCCAGTGGCACTTAACTACCAAGCCACATCCCCAGCCCTTTTTTAAATATATATATATTATTAGAGATAAGGTCTCCCTGAGTTGCTTAGGGCCTCACTAAGTTGCTGAGGCTGGGTTTGAACTCACAATCCTCCTGCCTCAGCCTCCCAAGCTGCTGGGATTATAGGCATCTGCCATGCCTGGCTCAATTCTGTTCTTTAACTGCAAAAGCAGCTAGATTGTTTTCTCATAAACAGTTTACTTTGGCCTCATCCTTTCAAACCTTTCACAGAACTCAGAGGAATTAATAGCTGAGTCTCCCAAGAAAGGCCTCCATGGTAAAGTAAATTCCAGAAACATCAAGTTATGTTTTTTGTTTTGTCATTTTTTGCACCGGTACTTGAGATTGAATTTAGGGCTTTGTACATGCAAGGCAAGTGCTCCACCACTAAACTCCTGCATTCCTTTTTTGTGCATTCCTTTGACATCAAATGTCAAAGGTTCTAAAAAATCCCCCCAAGAAGCCTGCTTGCTTTTGACTGGTTCAGTGTTCCAACTTCTTTGGGCATAGAATACTTTTTAAAAAAATAATGACATTCCTATTAATCTTTTTCAGAACATTGTTCCCTAGAACACAAATTTGAAAGATTACTCACTGAATTTTAAGTATTATTTCTTCAGCTTTGGTTTAAAATAAAAGTGAGTCCCAATTTTGTCCACTTGGGGACCCCTATCAAGTCCCAAGTGATAAAATGAGAATCTGGTGCCATGACAAATATGCACCTCCTAAAGAAGATGTTTGCTGATGAGAATCTTGTGACTTAGTGTGCCTTTCCTTCTGTTTAGGCTTTCTGAAGTTCAGAGTTTAATGGGGAATAAGATTCCTGGGTTTTATGCACTTTTTTTTTTAACTCTGGCCTTTATTTTCCTTATTCCAATTCTGTATTTGAGGGTTTTTGTTGTTGTTTTTTTGTTTTTTTGTTTTTTTTTTCTTTCGATACTACTGAGGATTGAACCCAGGGGTGTTCTAATCACTGAACTATATCCCCAGTCCTTTTTATGTTTATATGTTGAAACAGGGTCTCATTCAGTTGCTTAGTGCCTCGCTAAGTTACTGAGGCTGACCTTGAACTTGCAATCTCCCTGGGTCTGCCTTCTGAGTACCTAGGATTATAGGCATGCACCACCATAATTGGCTGTATTTGAGTTTTATTTGAAGTTATACTTTATGTTCTTACAAGTCATGTTGTAATATTTGTGGAATAAACAAACAAAAACTTATCTGAAAAATACAAGTCATATGACCTCTGTCAACATGGCACAAGTCTGTGGTATCTGAGCAAAGAATCAACTTTTTAAAATTGATACTATAAAATATAAAATTACAGCTTAAGAATAAAATAATAGATTCTAATAAAAGAATAGATGTAAATGGGGATACATACACTTCTTTTTTTTTTTTTTGTACCAGGGAATGAACCTAGGGGAACAACCACTGAGCCATATCCCCAGCCCTTGTGTTATATTTTCTTTAGAGACAGGGTCTCACTAAGTTGCTGAAGCTGGTTTTGAACTCTCGATCCTCCTCCCTCAGGTTCCCAAGCCAGAGATATTCTTGTAGATGGAGCATCAATGTCTTTGCTGAACTTGTATTGGAATTGATTCCACTTCTGTAGATTGCAAAGCTAAATCAACATGTATACCACCAAATTCAATAACCAAACTAATCACAGTCTTACAAAAAAAATAAAAGAAAAGAAGATATGCCCTGTGATGTGCCTATTTCAGAATACATAATTTAATCATGGTGATAACTAGCACTTTCTTTTATTTATTTATTCTAATTAGGTTTACATGACAGCAGAATGCATTTTGATTCAACTAGCACTTTCTTAAGAACAGAGTTTCATATAATTGTCAACACAGAGGAGTGATATATTCATAAACTGGTGGCTTATACCTTTCATTGAAGGGTCAACTCAACAAACCCTAGATCAATAAGCAAATATAAGTAAGAACATACTGTGAAGGACTGAGGACATGGCTCAGTGCTTGCCTACCATACACAAGGCCCTGGCTTCAATCCCCAGTCAGGGGCAGGACTGGGGGGCAGTAAGATACTGTGAAATCCAGTAGGAGATAGAGAAGAAATATTCTGCTGCATCTGTTGAGGTAGAATGCTCAGGTGTTTAGTGGGAGCTGGGAAAAGCAGTTCAGAATGTTATTTGCAGCTGCCATTTTAAACTCCTATAGAGCTTTCAGATATCAAATTTACTGATAGCTTTTCATTTCCATGTGGCCTCTCTTTCATCTTTATAGCCCTAAATTCGACTTTAATCCCAGGCATAGTGACTGCTTGGATACATTTCATATATGAGGATAGAACATTCTGAACTCTTAGCATTTCCATCTTTCTATTCTTTCAGGCAACAAGAAGCTGTCCTTCCTGTGGCTCTCAGGGAAGGGTTGTTATGATACCAATGCAAAGAAATAAAAGGAGCTTTTGAGTTTCTGTGCAGACCTTTGCAACTCAGGACAGCAAATACATTAAAAGAAAACTAAAGCCAAATCCATGGTTAGAGTTAGTAGGTTATATAAAACAGAAAATGTAAAGCTTGCATACAATATTTCTGTCTTATAAAAGGTCTGGTAGACAGGATAGAGCTGATGTGGCCAGAGATTCAGACTCCATCTGTATTTCAGTTCCATCCTAGACTGACTTGCACCCTCAAGATAACCTCCTGGTAGAAAAGGGTTGATAGAGAAATGGAAAAATTGAGCTCTATATATGTACTATGACTTGAAATGCATTTAAATAAATTAATTTTTAAAAAAAGAAAGAAAAGGGTTGATAGAGCTCCAATCGTTACATTATGTCTAAAGGTGTAGGAAATAAGGCAAGGAGTACCCACCCCTTCCTGCTTAATCAGCCATCTTAGAAGTCCCACACAACCTCAATGCTTATATTTCATTTGCCAGAATGTAGTCACATGGCCATGTCTAGCATTAAAGGAGCCTGAAAAATATAATCTTTTAGTGGGACACACTGCTGATCTGGATAAAAATCAGCATTCTATTACTGAAGTAGCAAGGAAGAGTGAATGTAGGGTTGAAAATAGTACTCAATTGCATCCCTAAAGAACCCAGTATAAAGTTGATACTATAAATACAAATTGAGAGTAATCCTTGATTATACAAGAGGAAGTTGTCACCCCAGATAAAAGTTCTCTGTACTAAAGGATAAGGGGAGGAAAATAAAGGAAGTAGGGAGGAAAATGATAGGTCCCTGAGGACAGGAATTAGATCCAAGATTTATCAACAGATCTTCAGAGGGGTACCAGAAACTTCAACAGACTGTGAGAATACAAAAGCAGAGAACTTCTGTGCCTTGCTCCCTGGTGAAGACCCAGGAAGTAACAAGCCTTGTGTCATTTATCCAGACCTCTCTGGGGAAACATCCAAAATGGAGACAGTAGCTAGCAGGTCTAGTTAGGCAGAGCCCAGGACCAGTCTGAGTTTCCTGTGACCCCACAGTAGTATGGAAGAGAATCAGAAGTGTCCTAATCCTTCACTCTCCACTAGGAGAGACTCAAAAGTGGCTGAGAGGGGCCAACAGTTCTGCCAGTTGAGAATAAGATTGCAGGGTGACCTTCTTGGACCAACTACTGGAGACCAGATGGAGAAACCAGATGTCCTAGAAGTTTCCTACCGGGATGATGTGCATCATCATAGATGCCAGCGGGGACAGATGCCTCCCCCTCTGAACACTGGCTTTGTGAACAATCCCCAGAATTACCTAATCCAGGGAATGGGGTGGGGTCTGAAAACCCCAATTTCACTAGAAAAATAAAATCTTGAATCTTGATTTGAGTGAGAAAATTTTAATTTGACTCAGCTTTAAAATGCCCAGGATTGAGCTGAACCTCCAAGCAGAATGGAGTGATTGTAAGAATTATATATATATATTTTTAATAATTGTGTATGACTTGCAAAAATTTTCTCAGTTGTCAGCTCTCACTTTTGGAAAGTCATTCAGCTCAGAACTTTCTTTAATGGTATATGAAAAGCAGTGAAAAATGAGCATTTTGCTGTTTCAACTGAAGTTATTTTGAGTGAACAGAACTTGTCACATTGCTTTGATAATATTGTACCTCATATATCTATGACTCACAAATAATCTCTCCAGCCCCTCCAGCAGGCACCTACACAGATGGTCTAAGAATATTTCCCAAACAACTTGCACCTAAGGTGACCAGTTTGTCCTAGCTTGCTCAAGACTTCTCTGGTTTTAGCAATAAAAAGGTCAGTATCCCAGAATCCTTTTCAATAGTCCTGGACAAACAAGGATGGATGGTCATTGCTATGGTTTGGATATGATTTGAGTGTTCCAAGACCTCATGTGTTACTCTCCTTTGAGGTATTAAGAGGATGGAAACTTAATCTGAGTATGGTGTTTAGAAGTAGGACCTTTGGAGAGTGATTAGATAAGGTCAAGGTCAATAGGGTGGAACACTCCTATTTGAATCCTGGTTTTTATAAGACAGACCCGAAGAGGTGCACACACATGTACTGTCTCTTGCCCTGTTATTCTCTATACCACCTTGGGACTCAACCAGCAAAAATGTCGTCGTCAGATGAAACTCTCAGCCCTTGTGCCTCCAGAACCATTAGCCAAAACAAGCCTCTTTACAAAGCAATCTGCTCCAATTATTTAGTCATAGTAATAAAAAGTTGATTAATATGGTCTTCCTGACTACAGACCCACCTGGAGGGTTTATTAAAACAAATATTTCCAGACTCTATCCCCAGACCTTTTAATTCAATAAAGGTGGGAGCATTGAGATTTTTGCATTTGTAAGAAGTTCCCCAGAGATACAATACTATAGCTGTCTGAATTGGCTAAAGACTGATATGTGTCTTTTTCAAACATTAACATAAAATTATATTGATCCATATCTTTAATCAGTAACATATATAATCATACCAATATATTTATATGAATGTATATATATATATACTTATATATAGGCATAGATCAATTTTTTTCCTCTCTTATAGCAGGTCCCTGGACAAGACAGGTTGATTGGACTGTACTAGAGCTCATCCCTGGGAGACTAAGCCTAGAACCTTCTCCTCTAACCCTTCTAGAAGCATCTAATTTTCTAAACCACTAAATTCCTTTGTGCAAGAACTATCAAAAAGTGTTCTGTTACCTGTAACTAAATCCTGATTGACACATCATGGGACACTGTACCATGGGATTTGAGAAGTAGAGAGGAAAGGAAAAGAAGGGTACATTTCAGGACTAGAGAAGGAAATGCAGAGGTCTCCTGTGAGTGTAAGGCATGTCTAAACATTACAGGGAAAACAAACCCAGCTGTAGAAAACCATATCAATTCACTCCTGAACAATTACTACAGTCAGGGAGAGATGACCTCATCCCCTTCCGATCAGAACAATAAGCCTTCCTGGCTCTAACCTCTGAACAAAAACAAAATGTGCTTCTCTAACAGATGGAAATGAACAGGCTTGAAATGAATGGTGATCCTAGAATGGTGTTCTAAGGAGCCTTCCCCAGTACAAATACTTTACCCTAGAGAATTACAAGTATGAACACAATTAGCCACAATTACACACCCTGAGCCAAGTGAAGACCAGAGGTTCAGATCCTGACATACTTACAGGGTCAAGCACAATCTAGGAGTCCCTGAATTCTCCCATATCTCCAAAGATATCAACTTAAAGCCATTCCTTTTTTTTAAAATTTTTTAATTCTAATTAGGTACACATGACAGCAGAGTGCATTTTGATTCATTGTACACAAATGGAACACAACTTTTCATTTCTCTGGTTGTACATGATGTAGAGTCACACCATATGTGCAGTCACCACATGTACCTAGAGCAATGATGTCCATCTCATTCCACCATCTTTTCTGCCCTCTTGTCCCCTCCTTTCTCTTCTTCTTGCCCCCCTTTGACCAAGTTCCTCCATTCTTCTCATGTCCCCTCCTCCATTATGGATCAGCATCCACTTATCAGAGAGAACATTCAAAGCCATTCTTTGTGAATTTTTACTTAAGCCTTGAGAATCCACTTAAACCATGTAGAGAGGAAAAAGATGGCAGACATTCTCCACAGCAAGGCCACTAATTTGCTAAATCAAGCATGGCAGGGGAAAAAGTGAGCCATGAAATCTCAATGTAGATAATCCTTGATTTTAATTCAGGCAAGCCAATTAAGTTCTTGAAATTGGATTGTGCATGCAAGAGGAACCAGTGTTGGGTACTAAAGTTAATGCTCAGCCTGTTGAAGCTGTGCTGCTTCTAGTATTCAGCCCCATCCAAGAGCAGTGCACCCACACACTCAAGAAGAACCTCATTGCATTAGCCTCCTTCTCTTATGCCATTGTAGGCAACTTACACCATCTAATTTTAAAATTCCATAAGTACATACAATTATTTGTCAGTGTAAAATAAAAAAAATTATCAGCTGACTTGCAAAATAATTGTAGCTGACCCTCATAGTATAAACTTGATTACTATTCTGTAAGATCCCACTCTTATAAGGCCACAGAATCAGCACAAGCTTTCTTCTGAAAACTTGAATTCTTATCTCACTAGAAACTATTAGTTTATATTATAGGGATATGGGTGAAAATTACATGTGATAGTTCTTATATTTTCACTTCAACTGTTGTACTTTCCATGAAGTTACTGTCATAATTCCATCCATTTATTGGAAGTCATTTGATATACAAGGCTTCAAGTTAAGAGGATGAGCAAAGGGTGGTTGAAAATATGACTCATTTCTATTCTTGTACCTCTCCAATCCTTCAACAGCAGGGCCTTTGCAAGACTTAGACGAGTATCTAGAAGTTCACTTGTTACTAGTATAGTTCTGTCAAGTGAAGAAGATTTAGACAAAGAAAAATTAAGAGGGCTGTAAGTATCATGGCAGGGAGTCCTGTTTCACCATCTTGGGGGAAGCTATTTGCATCTAAGAGGTTGTCTACTTGTGGGGAAGTCTTTCCCTATCCAGCTTTACTTTAGTCTCCAACAGGTGTGCAGACCCCAGGTTAGAGGCCCCCAAACTATTTCAAGGTGTGTGGCAAGACCTTAGTATACTCCCTTTCAATAGGGTTCGAGGGCAGTCTCTCTAACCAGTCACCTAACCAAAACATCTCTTATTTTGTATCATTTTGTCTATTCCATGATGAGTCATGGAATACAAAACTCTTAGTGATAGAAAATTTAAAGACTCAGGACAGACCAGGTAGCTGTCCAGGCCATCCATGAGTCCAAGCTTAACATGGGATTTACTTCCTTTCAGTTACCAGTTTTGTTCCTCCAGCTCAGGTATGTAGCACTGTCCACTGAACAGCCTACATAGGCATTTGATTTGAACCAACCTCAAGGAATCCATTCAAACTGCACATCTCAACAATCTCAGCTCTAGCTGACACAGCATGAAAGTCTGTCCAAGCATGTCCCCGCTTCTCATTCAGTTCTGCCTAATGTTGGCTCAGCCGTCTTGTGAACGATCAGTCTCTCTACTAAGAGTTCTAGGAGTTCTTCTCCAATCCAGTGAGCTGATCGCAAAGTTATCAAAAACTTATACTTCGAGTTATTTCCATGAGTCCCCTTGAAAATTAAACACTTCAGACCATAATAAACAATTAACCATCTCTGAAATGACCAGACTCAAAATAGCAAGGGCTAAAAATCTGATGAGAGTTCACGACAATAAGAATGCAAATGATAAGAAAATCGACTCAGGATTATCCAATTTCTATGGATCTCGTACAATTTTTGAAGTATACTTTAACAACACATTCATATAAATATATCCCATAGAAGATCCGGGATCATTTGACAAATCTTTCCATACAATTGACCATATCAAATATTTCTAATCAATTTAATATCCATCTTTCCAATGCTCCAAGGGCCCTACTGGAACATTTCAAAGCTAGTTTGAAGTCAAAAGACCATCCCAGAACTTCATTTGGGGAAGTTTGTAAAAAATAAAGATTAAAAAAATCTTAATCAAAATAAGATCACAGCTCACTATAAAAATAGTCACTTATCTAACCAAAGTGACAAGACTTTAAAAGTAAACATAAAAAGCCACACAGCCATAGGAAAAATTCCAGCTTCTCCATAGAGGTCTCAATCCAGTCCTTCCTTCAAAAAGACTAATGAAGTTCTATTTCCTATTAAGAGTAGATCAATTCTCCAAGAAAACATTGTTTAACTTAAGGAACCAAATTCTAATTTTTAATAGTTATACTTTTGATATTAATGCATAATTCTTGTAAGAAAATTTTAATTCCCTTCAAATTTTAGCCAGTTTGATCACATAAGATTCCTTTCATAAGAGTCAACCACTTCTATAATCTTTTTATCCATTTAGTAATTTGTCCTATATTTTCCATTTTATTTTAGACCATTCATACTTTTAGACTAGAAAACTTATTCTTCCCCCCCAGAAAAACCCCCACATCTTTCATACCCTATAGCTTCACCCCCCCCAAAATATGTAAGGAATTATTATTTCTAGTTAAAAATACCATATATTAGGATTCTTAACACTTAACCTTAATTTCTAGTGATAACCTAGGAAGCAATTTAGAATTGTTTTATGTTGGCATTTTGTAAACAAACACCTATCCTCTCTATATTGCAAAAAGATGTTCCACTAGTAGAATTTATTATCAAAACAAACTGAGGTCAGTACTATATTTGCTATTAAATAGGTGGCAACAAAACTATCTGACACAGCCAGGCGCATGCCTGTAATCCCTGCACTTTGGGAGGCTGAGATGGGAGAATCGCGAGTTCAAAGCCAGCCTCAGCAATGGCGAGGCGCTAAGCAACTCAGTGAGACCCTGTCTCTACATAAAACACAAAATAGGGCTGGGGGTGTGGCTCAGTGGTCGAGTGCCCCTGAGTTCAATCTCTAGTACCAAAAAAAAAAAAAAAATCTGACACAAGGAGTTCAATTTAACCATTCATCTATTTGCAGGTACTAACAGAGCTAACAAGAGTGGATGATTCTTTTCTTCATTGCATTTAACACAATTACTCATTTTATCTTTTTTTTAAAAGTTATTGTTTTAGTTAGCTATTTTATTACTGGTACCAAAACACCCAACAAGAATTTAGAGGAAGAGTTTATTTGGGGCTCATGGTTTCAGAAGTCCAAGTCCATAGATAGCCAAGTCCATTGCTGGTAAGTCACCACATCAAGAGGGAAGGGCCCAGTGGAGGAAAACTTCTCAGAGTGCCTGGTGGGTCAGAAAGCAGGGTGGGTGTAGTCTCAGGGGAGATGAATCCTTCCAGGGCATACCCCCCAGTGACCCACCTCCTCTAGCCACACCCCACCTGACCACAGTTATCACCCAGTCAGTCCACTCAAACTAGGATGGACTTACTAGGTTACAGCTCCCATGATCTAATCATTCCTGAATATTCTTGCCTTAATAGGAGCTTTGGGGTTACCTCATATCCAAATCATAACACCTACATGGTGTGCATGCACCTGTTTCTCCTATGATATTCCATAAGGAGGGGAATTACATCTACCTTTCATTACATCCCTGGTTCTTGTATGACACATTACACGTGGATGGTTAAATATGTGACATGAATGCATTACATTACTCATTGTTTTCCAAGTAGCCAAGACAGTTCACGTTCAATAAAAGCCATAACAGCCACTTTCTCTTCAGAACAATTTTTAGAAGCCTACCCCAATCATTAAAGGTAATTGGAAAACCTCCTGCTAATCAATCCTATAACAAGCTTCAGTATTTTAAAATATTTTAAAAATATGAGTAATTTTTAAAGTATCTACCCACTTAATTCAACATAACTCAAAACCTCAAGTTACTGAAATTATGAGAATCTTTTATAATTGTGTGTGGGGGTGGGGTGCTAGGGATCCAACTGAGGATCTCATATAGGCTAGAAAAAGCACTTTACCAACGGAGCCATATCCCAACCCCCTAATTTACTTTATTATACTTAAATTCAATTAACAAAGCTAGTCATTGAAGGAGTTAAGCACCACCCCAAAATATAGGCACCTTTCAAAACAGCAGAATGCAAGGCTTTCTGGACCCCTTCAATAACAGATACTCCAAACAGACTCAACTTCAGCCTTCTGAAGATTAACTTTTATCACAGGAGATTTCACTTCACCCAGACAGACCTCAGTTCCAACCATCAGTTCTCAGGGCTCACCCATCTCTCCCCACCCACAACCATTTGTTGAGAGATATACGTTCTTGGTCTCCTGATGTGTTTACTCATTTCAGCCAGGGGTTAGTCAAGGGAACTTCACCCTTTTCTTGATGGACCTGACAAATTATTGCTCTAAACACCATTACCTGCCAAGAAAAGCACAAGTAGGAAGACTACTTAAGAAAAAACTGTTAAAGGAAGGCTCGTTACCCAGACCAGAGTCTTTGCCTTCTTCACTGTAAAGCTTCCTGGATTTAATTGTCTTTCTCCATGTGCAGAGAGGGTACTATCCTTACAAATGGAGATTTCCTCCACGGATGTGGGTTTCTTTCACTAACCATAGATCTCAAAACAACAGAAAAAGGCAACCTGGCCTATGTTCTTTTAACCAAATTACTTAGTTCAGAGTGCACCACCCTGGACCTAATCCAGTTCATATCTAAGCCAAACAGTCACCACGACCCCAAAAATCATAACCAACAGGTTATATGCCCTCTCATAGTACAAATTAACTCTTGGTATCATCCCAAAGTTATGCTCTCTTACAAAGTAGATAGAGATCCAGAAAATGTGGCTCTAGACTCCCAGCATCCAGTAGAACCCATAATTCCCAGTCTTCTAGCAACTTTACCCAAGCACTGAACCCAGCTCAATTCATTTGTTCTGTCTGACCTAGTCAGACCTTAAGACCTCCCTACAGGATCCAGTCTTGTTCCTACTGAAACCATTTCAGTTCCATTTCTGTTTGATTCAGTCAGACACCTGACACCTCCCTTCAGGACTCAGTCCTGTCTCTGTCACAACTTCCAAACCCAATCTGGACCAAGAAGTTTGTTCAAACAAATTCAGCTAAAGTACAAATCCATGGAGCTTCAGAATTCAAGCGAGAATTTACAATCCCTAGTTGCTACAAGAAAACACTGAGCCAATGGGCTCTGTGAGTACCTACCTCTGGTGGCTTGATGCTCTGGGGAGTCACTGGAGTTCTGCTTCTGATCCTGTGACTACATCAAAACTGTTGAGGTGAAGTCCTTTGACCAGATAAACTTTGTAGCATTTGAACACAACAAAAGACGATTCAAGAATTGAGCAGCTACTAGAACCAGAAAAAGCTCTGAGAACTCCAGCCAACATGGTCAGAGAGCATTTATAGAAAACAAAGGCACAAAATGGAAAACAACTTAATTGGCCTCAGACTTACTAACTAGTCAGTTGGATACAACTTAACTAGTCAATTGTTCACAGCTTTGTTAGTTAATTGACTACAGGGCCTTCTGTGACCAATCAAAGCTCAGTTACTATAAATAAACTCTACACTGAGTTGATCTGCTGGGCCCAGTGCAGGTGCTCAGTCCAAACCCATGGCCTTCCCCAAAATATTGTTCAACATCATAAACAAGCTAGACGCAACAGACACGAATGAACCTTGAAAACTGTATGCTAAGTGACGTAAGTCACAAAAAGTCACACTGCATGATTTCATTTATATAAATTATCCAGAATAGGCAAACCCATAGAGACAGAAGGTACACTCTGCCTTCTAAGAGCTGTGAGGAGAGGAAAATGGAATGGTTGCTAATGGGTATTCTTTTGGGGGTGATAAAAATGTTCTGAAATGTAATAGTAGTGATGTTGGCACATCATTTAAAATATACTAAAATCAACTGAATTATACACTTTGAAGGGTTGAATCTTATGGTATGTGAATTAAGTTGCAATTAATAAATAATATTAGATTGGGAGTTAATAATTTTGTGTCAACTCTTCAGCTATTTTCACTTGTGAATGATCTAAAAATGTATCACATATCCTTTAATTTGCCTGAAGTTGCTCTATGACCTATTTACATTTTTTTGAGATATTGCCATGACCATGGATCCTTTTTTTAATCATACATCAATTGCTTCAAGAATAATGGCCACATGAGGAGCCGGGTGCAGTGACTCACGCTTGTAATCCCAGCACTTTGGGAGGCTGAGACAGGAGAATCGGGAGTTCAAAGCCAGCCTCAGCAATGGTGAGGTGCTCAGTGAGACCCTGTCTCTACATAAAACACAAAACAGGGCTGGGGATGTGGCTTAGTGGTTGAGTACCCCACAGTTCAATCCCCGGTACCAAAAAAAAAAAAAAAAGAGTAATGGCCACATGAACCCTCTAACTCCTCTATGAGTAGATTTTTAGTCTCCAGAAAATGGGCAATGATCAGGATATCAACTTTTTCTGGCACATGACTCCATTTAGCTGGGAGGAGAGAGAAAAGAGACATTCCTATCTGGGACTCTATTATCAGATAATTTTGTGCCTTTAGAAACAAGATATAACTCTTTTAAGTATTTCCTTGTAATGTGCTAAGTGAAATGAATATTAATTGCCATTCTGACATCATTTGATTGTTGTTAAGATTTATGAGATAGTAAGCCTAAGTCACCTAAGCTGCAGAGGGCAGTGATGAGATGAGGAATGTGTGTTTGCCCAGAACCCAATACTTGTTTAGCCCACATCATAGGATTGCTGCAAGGATCAAAGTATGACGTGTCTGTGTAAGGGCTTTGTATCTGCACCAAACAAGTGAGAGGAATCATTATTGTTTGATGAACCAGAGAAACAGTTCAGAAAATTATTAGTGGTCTGAGTGTCTCAGTCCTCACATATAGGATTATGCCCAAATTGTTCATATAGAATTTTGGCCTTTGAAAAATTGGCATAGTACAAATATGAAATGACAGCATTCTCATTAAGTAGCATACCCTGCTACTGTGACTAAATGACACGTCAACAGAAGTCTCAACTACATAATAAAACTTTCTCAATACACTAACAGAATTTGAGGCAGAATTGAGACAAAGACTTAAAAGCACTTTGCAAATGGGAAAATGCCAAATAAATGCCAGTTGTTATTATTAATTGACCAAAGAAGATTTATTTATTTTGACTTCTAATTTCATGTTAAAAAATACCAACCAATTTCTAATGCAGTCTCATGACAGTATTTATTGGTGCCATCTGCTGGAAGTTCCTGAAAAATTGATGAGGTTAAAATGAACAGAATGATAAACAGCACAGCACATTGCTATTTTAAGAACATGGATTCTTTGCATATTAAAATAAATGTAGGTAAAGTTCCTGGCATGCATTTTTTGTATTCAAATTGGCTATGTCAAACATTTTGAAGCTGAAGAAAATGGATATATTTTATGAACTATAGCATTTATTTGTTCATTCAGCAGTGTGTCTTGAGCTCTTGCTGTCTGCCAAGCCCTGTGCTAAGAACCAGGCAGTCGAAGAGGTAGAAATTACTGACTTGCTTACAAGGCATCTGGGTCCTCCATTTAATGGGCGAGACAAAAGACCCATAAATAACTAAGTGTAATACATAAGAATAGTTGAAAATTCCTTGGGGAAAACTGAGGATGGACTCCCAAGTTCAGTGCATGGTGGTCTTCTCCACAAAATATTAAAATCTACCATCTTTGCAGAAGAAGGGGAAAGGAGAAAATTACTAAAGAAAAATCCAACTTGAGGAAATGAAGCCTAGAGGCAAGTAGAGGCAGGAATGAAGAAAACCAAGATTTTCCAATCCTGAAAAACATCATGGTGTTAATCGCTCTTGATGACCATCATATCAGATTTAAATTAGTCCAGCCTTTGGTCTATAAAAGCACCTTGGATTTCAATAGAGTGCATAAGCCCTGCAGACCAACATATTTATCATAAACTCAACAGAATTTGCCTCCAGTTAATTCAAGCATATAACTGTGGTGAGCTTTTTCCCCTCAGCAGGCTCAGCCCAGTCAGTGCACTTAACATGAAATAATGCACATCTGCATTTTATGTGACTGAAAATTTTGGACCCCATCTATGGCATGTTACTGGGGATTTCCAGGTACGTAGGATGAAAGTTATCTGTAAATCAGTGGTTCTAAACTTTAGCGTGCATCAAAATCACCTGGAGTTCTTCTTAAAATACAAGTTGCTGGGTCCCACTTTGTCATTTAAAAGGTCCTAAACACTTTCTGAGAATATGAGTTTCTAACAAGCTCCCAAGTGATGCTGCTGCTGGTGGCCCAGGGACTATACCTGAGAACCACTGCTTTAAATTATGACACCATAAACTTAAAGAAAACAAAGGTAAAATATTCATCAGTGTTATAAGCATTTTAAAATAACTTAAAATGGTTTGTTTGATTTTAAAAAGCAATAAAGGTAGCCAGGGGCGGTGGCGCAAGCTTATAATCCCAGCACTTAGGGAGGCTGAGACAGGAGAATCGCGAGTTCAAAGCCAGCCTCAGCAACTGTGAGGTGCTAAGCAACTCAATGAGACTCCGTCTGTACATAAAACACAAAATAGGGCTGGGGATGTGGCTCAGTGGTCAAGTACCCCTGAGTTCAATCCCTAGTACCAAAAAAAAAAGCAGTACAGGGGTTCATTGAAAAGTGAAGACAATCATAAAGAAGAAAATATAAATCACTTTAAATTTCAACACCCTAAAATACCCACTGGAAACATTTAATATCTATTTATTTTGATATGTGTACATATGATTGAAAGCATCTTGTATAAACAATTTTTGTATCAGATTTTTTTCTTTTGGCATTATGTTTTGAGTATTCTCCATATTATTAAAATTAGTCAATATGAAGTACATTGGTGATCAGATTTATTTCCTGAAAAACTAAGACTCAAAACCATAGGAACTGCAGGGAGATGTGTAGAATAGCCAGAGTTGACTCCGCCTAAGGAGCAAGGAAACTGGCATCTTCATCTTACATGTCCCACTTGTCACTGGTTAGGGTCTGCTTCCAGGACTACCGACTTTCCAGCCCTGCCGGCCTCTTGATACTTGGGTCAAGAGAAATCCCTGAGAAGTCACAGGTGCTTGCAGCAGTACGCCATCAGTATGCAAAGGAACAATAAATGAGTATGGGTTGCTGTGGGTGCGTAATTAATAGCATCTACTACAGGCAACAAATTGAGTGAGCATGGAGCCTGTCAAGGAGATGACGTGGAGAAGTATACCCATCTAGTGTTCTAATATAGGCATTTGTGTTTTGTTTTGTTTTTTTACAAAATCAGTCCTATTGATTAGTTGGATCTTGCATTGTTTGTATTGAAGCAGTTTTTATAGAGATGTATCTTTATAGCCTTCTAGTGAACTCAGCCTCACAACCTGCTGAGCTCATGGCTTGGACCCAGTAGACTCTCCATCTTTCTTGCTCTGACTCAGTCCTGCCAGCATTCCTTCATCCTATATTGTTTTCTATAACAGTCCAACATATTTTGGACTGCCCATTTTAGCACTTTTTTTTTGTTGCAGGTGGTAGACTCTTCTGAAGTTAATTTATTCTACTTCTCTCAAGAGCATTGAAGCTGTTTTATAACCAATACCATCTTACCATGGGTAAGGTCATTCCAAAGCTCATTGCAAACACCTGGGATAGAGCTTTTTGCAACACAGAGTTGGTTACAAAAGCTCAGTGTGACTGGTTGTAGCTCAAATGCCACATATTGCCACTGCTCTGAACAAAATTTAGTAGAGTTTCTTGAATTACTGTTTCTCCATTATCATAAGCTCTTCTAGAAATTTCTAGAGACTTTGATTTTGAAAACATTTTTACCAGTTATATAGCTGTTTTGCTGGTGAGAAAATCAACGGAACTTCTTGCTCCATCATTTTGGAAGCCCTGCCTCATCTTTATTTTTTCCTTCCCTGATCAACGAGTGGTAGGAGGAGCATGAGTAGATAGGAAGACAACGATGAAATGTCTTCCCTTTGTGGGAAGATTCTAGGATCTTCCCATCCTCTGAATGCTCAGCTGCTTTAACCATTAATAAGTGGCACATTGAATATGTCAAGAACAGCAGGTATAAGTTGTAATTTTTGTTGGAGCTAACATTAGCGGATCAATCATGGAATTAGGTTAATTATTTTAGCATTCTTAAGAAATACATTTTAGGGTGACATATAAAAATTTACCATGAGAGTAAAATTCGAAAGCAGATCTGTCAGACATTGAAAAAATGTTTTGCTCTTTTTCGTTTGGTGCTTTTGTTTTTGTTTTTATTTTTTAGTACCAGGGATTGAACCTGAGGCACTTAACCACTGAGTATATCCCAGCCCTTTTAAATTTTTTTATTTTGAGACAGGGTTTCACTAAGTTATTTAGGGCCTCATGAAGTTGCTGAGGCTGGCTTTGAATCTGTGATTCTCCTGCCTTAGCCTCCAGAGCCACTGGGATTATAGGCATACGCCACCACGCCCTGCTAAAAAATGTTTCTGAATTATGTAAGTAGTAAATGTTTATCATAGAAAAAAAGGCTGTATTTTTCCTTGCCGGATTATTTTAATTGTTTAGGCAGTCATTCTAGTTAAAAATCACTCTAGCTTTAGTCTAGATAATAGTCACTGTATTTTGATTAAATCCTGAATCTTCATTTCCTTTCACCACGGCTTAATGGTTCTAGGTATTTTAAATAGGGGATTTAATAGAGGGCATAGTTATAAAAGTGCTGGAGAAGCAAAAACTGGTGACTAAGATAATTTAGAGATTAATAACTGGGGAATCTACTACCACACTAAGGCTAGAGAAGAAAGGAAGAAAATGACATTAGCAGGTGCATCAAGCATTCATCACTGTTGCTACTGAAGCTCATCTGTGTTCCCGGAACCACTGAGACACCACCAGGGCTTGAAGCCACCACTGCTGCTAAAACTGCCAAAGGACTCTGAAGTTTATAGCCATCAGAGGTTAGAGGAAGAACAAAACAATGATGTCTCCCAAATCCCTTGCTGCCTTCCATTGGTACTGGGAAGTTTATTAAAAGGAAGTGTTGTTTTCAGGGTCTAGAATTTAATTCTGTCCAGTAGAACTTTCTGCAGTAATGAAAATGATCTACAACCTGTGCTGGGTGGGGGTTCAAAATGGCAGAATGGAGAAGGTCGCTTTCTTGGGGGCCCCATAGTGTGAAACCAAGAAAGCAGATGAGCAGCTTCTCCTCAAAGTGGGTGGAAAAGGCAGGAGGGCACTTTACTGGAATTTAATACTGGACATTCAAAGCATATTGGGGATTCAGGAAGTTGGATATATATAATAAAATAAGGAAGAAATCGCCAGTGCCACAGCCGCTGCCACCACTGGAGGCACCAGAGTGGTCCCTCTGCAAGCGGTGGAGCCATAAAGGAATTAAAGAAGCCGCATTTTTAGGAGGCCTGAGGCATGCCTGGGTATGGAGAATTTAGAGATCAAAGACACTGCCCAATTAAACTGAAAGGCGCGCTGCACAATATCCCTTGGGGGAAAAAAGCCACATCTCTCCTGGCGGTGGTGTAGATGGTGTGCGCAGGACAGAGGAAAGTCACAGGGGTGGCAGCTGGGTGAGCTGATTCCCAGCAAACCTGAGTCTGTCTCCAATACAGCAGGCCTGTCAAACCCATGCTGCACAAAATAGAGTATGCCTACTTGACCAGGAGAAAACCTGTGGTATGTGTTACAATCATCCTGGCCACAAAGGGATGTCGGAGTGCCTAAAATGTGGCCAGCATGACTGAGGAATTGAAATTGAAATTTATTTAATTTTAAATTAGTTTAATTTGAAGAGCCACATGGGGCTAGTGGTTTCCATATTGGACAGCCCAGATTTAGCACCAACAATGCAGAACAGAGCATGGAAGGATTAGATTGGAGCTCAGAGCAAGTAGGCAGATGACTTGTGGAGGCTCAATGCTCAGATTTGCTTCCCACCCTAGCTGTGTCATGCACTAGCCGTATAATCTTGGGCAAGTTACTCAGTTTATGAAAGCCATCTGTAAAAATGTCAATGATCATAAAACTTACCTCCTAGGATTATAGTTATTGGCAGAATGAAAAAATGAAAAATGATGTAAACATTCAGCAAATGCCTGACTCACTGTAAGTGCCCAATAAATGTTCATTATAATTATCATCAAAATAAATATTTCCAGGGGCTGGGATTGTGGCGCAGTGGTAGCGTGCTCGCCTAGCATGCGTGAGGCACTGGGTTCGATCCTCAGCACCACATAAAAATAAAATAAAGATATTCTGTCCACCTACAACTAAAAAAATAAATAAATATTTAAAAAAAAAACTCTACTAAAAAAATAAATAAATAAATAAATAAATATTTCCAAAACTTTGATCATGAGAGGTGGGGTAAGATGTAGAAAGTCTACAGAGAGATGGTAATCCAATTTATCTCCCAATGCCCTTTCAGTTATAACGTAGTAGGGACAGACAAGGCTGGACACCCGACAGGAATCAGAAAGCCGATGTTTTTTGCCTGCAGCCTGTTCAGAGGGCAAAGCTTTCGCTATGAACAATCACTTCTCCTGAACCCTGAGTTCAGGCAGTTTCAGAACTTTATACCCAGTGTGTAAAGGGAGAGGCTCAGAAGTTCACACAAAAGCAGCTTTTTCTTTCACTGTTCTGGCCAAGTTAACACTTCAAGGACAGCACCTGAAAGGGAAGAGCTTCTTTTCCCCTCTCTTTCCTCCCTTTGCCAGCTGTTATCATTGAGCCCAATTAGTAACATCTTATCTTTGAAATGTAAACATCTCTGTGAAGCTCAAACTGAAGCCCAGAGGCCTTGTTACTTACCTATCTTTCCTATCACACTTTGCATTTGCAAACACACTTCTATAACCTATTATATTATTAGATAGTTCATAAATGTTGTGAAAAAAACTAGTAAAGAGGCATTCAGACCTGGAGTGTTGATTTCTTCCAGGCCAGTGGCCAAGTAAGATAGAGCATCAGGAAATAGGAAATTTAACTATATTGAACTCTTTTATAGAGACTCTTTTGCTGATAGTCCTAAGATCAATTATGGTGCAGATTTCTGGAGAAGCTTAATTAAGATTTTCTGTGGAGGAGGGGGTGCCACTACAATAACTCTGTGAATGTATTTGCTATATATTTTCTTTCCTTCTCTTTTCCACATTATTTCTTGTCTAGCAATGATTTCAGTGTATCTTCATTCTTCTTATAGTATAGACCATATTTTCACTTGGCTTAACTATCATTATGGAAGGCTGGCCTAATTATTATATGCTATGGAAGTTCACAATGATGTTAAAATAATGTTTATTGGACCTGACACAATGATGTAAGTTTTCTTGCTGTTTCCTGCTTTGTTCCCAGGGGTGATTTTCTGACACCACTATGACATTCTAAAAGGCTTTAACCATAACACATTGCACTACATATTTATGTCTGACTTTTCTTTATCATGTTCTTAAAGATAAGAGATATATAAATGTTTAACAATTTTTTCTAGTAGTTCTAATACATTGTAAAGGCTTAAGTTATTATGAAATGTCATATTTTGTGCCAAACCTAGCCATGTCTCTCACGATTTCTTCTGCTCTTTCAATGGTTTCAGAGAACAGACTAGATTTGGAGACTTATCTCTTATACAAACAATGTTGATATGGCCTAGATGTTGTCAGCTGCTTAGAGAACAACATTCCCATTGAAATGTTAAAAATTTCACAAGACAGTACCATTCTTGCAATTGTGTTGAAGGAGCATCTTATCTTGGTCCAAGTCAGAAACAGTGTTAATGAGACACTACCTGAGAGGGAAGTGATTCTCCCATGAGGGTAGGGGAAAAAATATTTTCATTTCGCAACTACATTGTAAGGCATGGTACATTTCTCAGATAACTTATGAGGGAGCCTTTTGAGAATAAACACAAAAGGAATGTTGAGTCCTAAATGGAAGCTAATCCAATAATAGCCTGCATGCAACTACAGTGGACTGCTTTAGTAATATGTGCTGACATGTCCAGAGGCACATCGGGCCTTTCACCAAAGCCAAGCAAGGTCACGTATTGCTCTGTCATTTTTCTGTGGATACGACATTAACACTAGTGGGAGCTCTTTGCATTAAGTAAAAAAAAACAAAAATGAAAAATACCCATAAGGCCCATAATTGTGCAGCCCTCTCCCTTCTTTATTACATTTCCTCATCATGTCTGTGGGAATTATTTTGAAAGGAATCAGTTGCCAAGCCTTGGATTATTATTTTTTAAAGCATTATAAGGCATTAGAACATGGAAGTGAATAATTTGCTAACATCTTCCTTTCCACTTCTGAACAATATATAAACCAGTGAAGGGAAATTAGTCCTGGTCATTAGTTCATGCTTTTTAAAACAGATCACCCAGTTGCCTATCCTTTCACTTACTACTGTGAAGTCCCAAGTTCCCACATAAAGCTCTGACATAATGCCTAAACCAAAACAAAAACAAAAACAAAAAAACCAGCAATTCCTCTCCAGCTTTGACTTTCCAGATAGGCATGCTTAATCATGAGGGACAACCGAGACTGTCACAATTATGAGATTAGCTAATCTGGAAGGGTTTTGAATTTCTAGTCTCGTGCACTTTTTAAAGTCACCCTAACACTGTCATATAATTATTTTTCTGACAAAAGGAATAAGGATGCAACATGGTGGAAGGGAACCACAGGTTATTGGAGCTGGAAGGTACCCTGCTGTTTGGATATCAAGTGTCCCCCAAAAGCTCCTGTGTTGATACAGGAGTGTTCAGAAGTGAAATAATTGGATTGTGAGAGCTGTAACCTAATCAGTCCATCCTAGTTGGAATGAACTGACTGGGTAATAACTGTAGGCAGGTGGGATGTGGTGAGAGGAGGTGGGTCACTGGCAGTGTGCCCTGGAAGGGGTCATCTTCCCAGAGGCCTCTTCCCTTTGCTCTCTCTGCTTTCTGGCTGCCATGAACAATGGAGCAGCATTCGTCTACCTTCCACCATGATATTCTGCCTCACTTGGGCCCAGAGCAATGGAGTTGGACCACCATGGATTGAAACTTTGAAAGCATAAAACAAAATAAACCGTCCCTCCCTAAGTTGTTCTTGTCAGGCATTTTGGTCATGTGATGCAAACTTGACTAATATACCTGGGGACTCCAGAATCTGGCCCCTTCTTTAAACACTTTGGTGAAGACTCCAAGAGCTACAGTGACTTGACTCCAGTTTTCTTCTGAGTCTTCCATGACACCATGCTACACATAATGAAAGTGCAATGGATAAAATTCACAGCTTCCCCTTGGTGGGGAGTGGGCAATGAAGGAACCACGCTGAGGGTTTTATGTGCGTTCTTTCATAGAACCCTCATGCTAAAGCTCTGAATTCTTCTCATTTTGCAGATTTATAATCAGAGGCTTAAATCATAGAGCTTAATTCACAGAGCTAGTAAATGGCCAAATCAGGATTCAGATATGTTGGCATACAAAGGCCATTTATTCAAACTGCTGCACTGTATAATATTGTCTATGCCAAATATTACTCACTCAAAAGAAGGAAGTATCACCAAGACATGGAGAATAATTTGAGATTCCAGGAGATAGTGGGTAGTACTTACATAATAATAATAATAATAACAATAATAATGATGATGATAACTACCGTTAACTGAGTGCCCACTATAAGTCAGGCACTTCACATGTGTTATTGCATTTAATTATCACAATTTCTCTGGAAGATATGGATAATTATATTCATTTTTCAGATAAGGAAACTGAAAATTAGAAAAAATTAAATAACTTTTCCCAGTCACAACATTGGCAAGAGGTAAAATGAGGCTTAGATTCAAATATAAGTGACTTAAGAGCCCACACTCTTAATCATCTTAAGATGAGTGCCTGACTCATGGGAACTGTCTAGTAGATGTTGAATGCACAAATAAATGAATAAAAAACATGAATGAATAGGGGCTGTTACATAATGTCCAAGTAGGCCTCAATTAGAAGGGCTTCAAAACAAATGAATAACAAATGCATAATGTTTTATATTGCTCCAAAAGGTAGAACTGGGGACAAATCACTGGAAACTACAGACTTCCTGTATAAGAATCTGTCTTTAAAAAATTCATTGCCTGAGGGCTGGGATTGTGGCTCAGTGGTAGAGCCCTTGCCTCCCATGCGTAAGCACTGGGTTCGATCCTCAGCACCACCTAAAAATAAATAAAATAAAGATATTGTGTCTATCTACAACTAAAAAAATATTTTAAAAAAAATCATTGCCTGAATGACCTTCAGATCTGTAATTCAAAGATTCTATGAGAGTCAGTGTCTTTATAGCATAACAAGGAGGAATATTCCAACAATGTGAGCTACCTAGTAAAACAGTGTCCTGCCCATCTTTGAAGGTGTTCCAGGTACATGACCACCTGCTGGGAATGCAGAGAAAGAAATTATTAAACTGGGTAATGCAAAAAATTGTTTCCAAAAATGGCTGTAGTTATTCTCTTGTCTTTGTCCATTCCCTTTTGCAAGATGACTTTGAAATCCCTTCTATTGTCAGGTGATATTTCCCCATTCCCTTGAATCTGGACTGACCTTGTGTCTTGCTTTGCTCAAAAGAATATAGCAGAAGTGATATTAAGCCAGTTCTGAGCAGAGGCTTCTAAAGGCATTGCATGGTTTCAATCTCCTTCCAGAAACTCCAAAACTCCCAGTGAACAACCCTAGGCTACTAGAGGATGAGAGACTTCATGGAAGAAAAGAGAAGTGCCCCCAGTCAATAGTCACCCAACCTCTAGAAGCAGAGCTGCCTAGCTAACCACAGATGCCTGAGGAAGCTCAGCAGAGACCAGGAGCACCACCCATGTAAATAGGCAATAATACATCATTGCCACGTGATTCTCAAAAGCACCTCTTGAGACAAAGGAAAGATATAGGGCCCAATCATAACAGTTTATACTACTGTCATCTGCTTATATTCCAGAAGGTCTCCAGGCTTTTCCCTAATGAACCTAGTAATAGCCCACATTAATTGGCCATCTTTACTACTTGCCAGACAATAGTCTTAATGCATTAGATAAATTAATTCTTAAGTCTCATAATAGCTAGTGAGAAATTGAACTGATTTTATGGAGATAGAAGTCATGGCAGGTTTCTAAGACAAAAAGTTAGAAGTCCAGTAGAGATTAGAACCCACGAAGCCTAAAGCTGTCGTTCTTGCTATTAGCTATACTGCACTGTTTCTTGCTATCTGATCTGAAGAGGAGAGTTGTCTACAGGAACTGTAGTTACAGTCACAAAAACTGGTGGTTTTCTTCTAATGTTTTTGCCAGGTGCTCTTCAGAGAGCCTGGGATTTCACCAAATATCTTGTTCTTTTTCTGGGCTTCTTTAGCCTGAAAGTCATTTTTCTTGCTGTCTGTTTCTGAGGAATCTCACTATTAAGTCTGAAATTAGAACCTATGATCAGGAGAAAAGTATAAAAAGGCATGAGAATAAGAAGAAACTCTCCTTTACCAAAAGAGAATTGATTCCCCATTATAAGAGTTTCCATCCTACCCAGAACTGGAAATGTCTGCAAATCAGATTTAGAAAAACATAAGAGATAGGCTTATGCAAAAAAAGACTTTTGCAGGGAAGGGAATCAAAAGCTAAGTAAAACAACTGAGGCAAATCTAATAATCATGACTCATATCCAAGATGATTTAGAATTATTTTTCCTCCTACATATAGTTTCCCTGAAGCTCATGACAGTTACAAAATGTCTCAAATTGCTGTTTTTCTTGTTGAATACAATGGATTGCCAGCACCTCAACCATAGTTAAACCAGTCTAACAGGAAAAAAGCCAAGGAATGTGTCCATTCCAAAATTTTCTGCAGTCTGACACTGTATAGCTGTCTGCTATGAGACTTCTTAAATGAGAACTCCATTTGCCAAACTGGATGAAACATGATCAAGACAAATATGCTTTTCTAGAAATTTCCTCTGCCTTGTCTAATTTTTCCATTAAGAGTAGGCAGTATCATTCATTTTCCTACTTATTGTGGGTTTTTTTGTGTTTTTTCTTTTCTTTTCTTTCTTTCTTTTTTGATACCAGGGATTGAACCAAGAGGCAATTAACTACTGAGCCACATCCTCAGTCCTTTTTTTTTTTTTTTTGGCACTGGAGATTGAACTCAGGGGCACTCGACCACTGAGCCACATCCCCAGCCCTATTTTGTGTTTTAGGTAGAGACAGGGTCTCACTGAGTTGCTTAGCGCCTCGCCATTGCTGAGGCTGACTTTGAACTTGCAATTCTCCTATCTCAATCTCCCTAAATGCTGGGATTACAGGCTTGCGCCTTTTTAAAATACTTTATTTAGACACAGGGTCTCATTAAGTTGCTTAGGGCCTTGCTAAGTTGCTGAGGCTGGCTTTGAACTTGTGATCCTTCTGCCTCAGCCTCAGGAGGCTTTGGGATTACAGGTGTGTGCCACCCAGCTGGGTGTTATTGTGAATTTTTTTGAGACACATCTCAAGCCCCATACACACACAGTGGGACTCAAGTGTTGACTTACTGTGGGACAATGGGAAGTCTCTATCACCTCCTTCCCCCACTCCATTGTTAGGAATTGGACTCTTGCCTCTAGGAAGAGTAGCGAATGCCTGTGCATTTGTGTACAGCCCTTCCTTTTGTTTTACCACGTCTACTAATGTTTTATGGCACTTCTGTAATCTCAACATTTTTCTTGCCTACAGTTGTTGAAGGCCATGATAAGGACCTCTTAATTCCTCCCATTCCTTCATAGTTACCACTGCATTCTCAAAAGACAGATGTGAGTATTGTGGGATCTCTTTGTTGGAGTAATCAATTCTTGCCTGTATTTGCTCTCTTAGGTCATTCTTTAAATCACAGATCATTTTAATTATGTGTATTCTGAACTCTTTCTAATTGACATTTCATCTACTGTGCTGTCAATGGATTCTATTATTGTAATATTTTTGTGTGTGGGGGGCACTTTCCTCCCTTGTTTTTTCATGTTGTCTATGTGTCTTCCTCTCTTGCAGTGCAAATCTGAAGTATTGCAGCTTCTACCCTAAAATCTTTCAGTGTCCCTGCAGGTTACCAATACCTCACCTTTAGAGAGGATATCAATGTTTACAGCATACAATGCAACCAATATACAGCCATAAATCAATTAACTTCTATTTTGACATTTACAGTTTTGTCACTATAAACATGAATGATGAACTTGGTAATCTTCTACCAATGGCTAATATGTGGGCTGGGATTGTGGCTCAGTGGTAGAGCACTTGCCTCGCATGCATGAGGAACTGGGTTCGATCCTCAGCACCACATAAAAATAAATAAATACAGATATTGTGTCCATCGACAACTAAAAAAAATTTTTAAAAAATAGCTAATATGTTTCCATAAAGGTTTACCATTTCTAATGGTGGAGGGGAGATAGGCTATAATGTTTACGAAATAGGATGTAAAAATGTGGAGGTATTAGATTATAGGACTAGTGAAAGGTTAATCAAAGGAAGCTCGCTATTAGCAGGAGAAAAAAGAGAGAGAGGCAACCCCATGCAAGACTCCCTATTGCCTCTGTAACTGGATGGTGTCTATTAGTATACCTAGTTACCTCTGATGCAACCAGGCCCTTGACTACTGTTCTTCAGGTCTTAGGTATTGTCCCTAGATGGAAGTAGCCATGCTCCTAGTTGGTGGCAGCAGTAACGTCAAACCTGTAGGTACCTTGATGTTGGGCTTCTAGGCCCCAGTCAGTTTCCCAAGGTAGAAGCTTCTCTAGGTAAATATGGCAGAGGCAGTAGCAGAGGTAACCCAAGATGGTGGTGGTAGTCTCCCATTATGGAAGCAAACACTTTCAGAGGTGGGGCTGGAAGGATGGGCTGTATGATGGCGTTGGGTGGCCTATTTGGTGATGCTGCAGCATGGCCTGCAGTGTTGCTATGGGCAGCTGCCTTCTGATCCTGTCTGATATCCCAAGGTGGAGATTACCTTGTATGGAGGGCTATGGCCATGGCTGCTATGCCCCAAAATGGAGGCAGTTTGGATGGAGCCACACATTGGTGAATAGGGAACCATTGCACAGGGCTTCTTTCTGGATCCAGCAACTTTCCTTTGCCATGTTCTTCCTACAAGATGTTCTTCCTCATTTCATGCCAAGAGCAATGGAGTTCACCAACCATGGAGTGAGACCTCTCAAACCATGATCCCAAAATAAACTTTCCTTCCTCTAAGTTGTTCTGGTCAAGTATCTTGATCACAGCAATGAAAAACTAACACACTGCTGTAAACATTCATATACAGACTTTTGTGTCAACATAGGTTTTCAACTCCCTTGGATAAATATGAAGGAACACTATTGCTGGATCATTTGGTAAAAATATGTTTAGTTTTGTAAGAAATTGCCAGTCTGTCTTCTTATACATTCTGTCAGCACTTGGTATTGTCAGTTTTGGGGATTTTAGCCTTTCTTATAGATATGAAATAATATCTTGTTTTTACCTTTGTGTTTTGATGTCATTCTTGCCCTTTACTCTTTGTTTTGTTTTTGGGGTGGTGCTGGGATTGAACACAGGGCCTTGTGCATGCTAGGCAAGCAGTCTACCAACTGAACTATATCCCCAGCCCCTGTCCTTTTTTTTTTTTTTTTGGTACCAAGGATTGAACTCAGGGGTACTTGACCACTGAGCCACATCCCCAGCCCTATTTTGTGTTTTATGTAGAGACAGGTCTCACTGAGTTTCTTAGTGCCTCGCCTTTGCTGAGGCTAGCTTTGAACTCGCGATTCTCCTGTCTCAGACTCCCAAAGTGCTGGGATTCCAGGCATGCGCCACCATGCTCGGCCCCTTTACTCTTATATACACACTATGTTGTGAAGTTTTCCTGTTTACTTCAAAGTATTTTTAAAGGTAACATATTTGATATAAACAAAAATTATGAGTCCCCTTTGCTCAGACTCTGCCTTAGACTCTACTAACTCCAATCAGCCACAAGAGACACGATGTTCAGTTTCTGTGTTTCCCTGGAAACAAACCTTTTATTCTATATTCTTTCCCCCATATCCTAGTCTCACCCAACTCAAACCTGACTTATCAATTTCATTTTTTCTTTCAAGCCAATTAAAATTTTATTGAGGAAAACATCTTGTCACTCTCTCTCATACTTGTCTTACAATTATGTTAAGTCCATAGAGTGGCTTCTATAACCTCAGGTATCTCAAGTTATTGAGCTATCCAGATAATTCTCTTGTAGCCATTTATACTATAGTGGATTTGTCAAATTAAAATGCAACATTTATTCTACCCAGAGTTTTTACTAAAATGGAAATATTTTAGACATGATATTCCTAGTAAGTCATCTCTTGCTTTTGTAAAACAAAAAAACCAAAAAATACCACTATCCTTAAGGTTATAATATATTAAACTTGAGCAAAAGTATAGTCATTTAAGTAAGAACAATGTTTTAAAATTAAAATGAAAGTAATCATTCCAAACTATATTTTTAAAGAAACAAAAATTGACCCAAGTTTTTATTGTGGTTTTAGTCGTTCCTTGTGGAATTACTTGGAGGCCAAAACCACCTTAAGGGTAATTCAATTCTCCTTACAAATATGGTGGTGTGGGTGAAAAAATCCAAAAAAAAAAAAAAAAAAAAAGATAGTGAAGAAAATCCTCTGATGAAAAGAAATTCCTCATCACTAATGCAGAAAGCAGAGCAATGCAAGAGAAGAATTTTCTCTTCCCATGAACTCCTTTTGGCAAGCTGGGTCTCTGGATGGAAGGATAAATGCTGGGATGGTTTGCCCTGGTTCAAAGATTTTCCTGATAAAGAACTTGCATATGCATGTGCATAGACTTCCCAGTGTTCTATCTCCCTTCAAATAGTTTTAAATTTTGTAAAAGTGATATAATGACTATCTATAGGTGTGTTATTAGTAAAACAAACCAGTTACCTCTTCTTCCATCATCCTCCCTTTTCCAGTAGAAATCAGTACCACTCTTATAAATGTTGTTAACTGCCTCAATACTTACTTGAATCACCCCACCTCCCTGGTCTCCACTTGTCTGTTTTTGCTTTGTTGCCTGTGCTTTTGGTGTCATATCCAAAAATCTTGGCAAAGATCAACTTCAAAGGGGTTTTTCTGTAGGTGTTGTTCTAGGAGTTTTACTGTTTCAGGTCTTAGATTTTTATGAAATCCATTTCAAGTTCATTTGTGTATATGGATAAGGGTTTTCTCAGCACCACTCATTGGGAGACTATCCTTTCCTCATTGTGTATTCTTGTTATTCTCATCAAAGATTAGTTGACTATATGAATAGATTTAATTCTGGACTCTATGCTGCTCCATTGGTCTACATGTCTACTTTCATGCCAATAACACACAGTTTTGATTATGATAACTTTGTGATGCAGTTTAAAATCAGGATGTCTAATGTTTCCAGCTTTGTTTTTCTTTCTCAAGATTTCCTTAGTCAGCTGGAGATGCTGCTGCTGAGTGCAGATTCCATTGCTGTGTGCCACTGAAGCCTTCTCAATGTGTCCTTCTAGTTCTTTTTGGTTCCAAGTCCAAGATGGCAAGTCTCAAGGATCAGCTGATTGTGAATCTTCTTAAGGAAGAACAGGCCCTTCCCTCTCAGAATAAGATTACAGTTGTTGGGAGTGGTGCTGTTGACGTGGCCTGTGCCATCAGTATCTTCATGAAGGACTTGGCAGATGAACTTGCTCTTGTTGATGTCATAGAAGATAAATAGAAGGGAGACATGGTGGATCTCTAGCATGGCAGCCTTTTCTTTAAAACACCAAAAACTGTCTCTGGCAAAGACTGCAAACACCAAGCTTGTTATTATCACAGCTGGGACACGTCGCAAGAGAGAAAAAGCTGTCTTAATTTGGTCCAGCATAACGTGAACATCTTTAAGTTCATCATTCCTAATGTTGTAAAATACAGTCCACACTGCAAGTTGCTTGTTGTTTCCAGTCCAGTGGATATCCTGACCTATGTGGCTTGGAATATAAATGGCTTTCCTAGAAACTGTATTATTGGAAGTGATTGCAATCTGGATTCAGCCCAGTTTTGTTACCTGATGGGGGAAAGGCTGGGAGTTCACCCATTAATCTGTCACTGGTGGGTCTTTGGGGTGCTCAGCATGGAGACTTTTGTGTACCTGTATGGAGAGGAGTGAATGCTGCTGGTGTCCCCTTGAAGAATCTGCACCCAGATTTAGGCACCAACGCAGATAAGAAACATTGGAAAGAGGTTGACAATGCTTATGAGGTGGTCAAACTAAAAGGCTATACATCCTGGGCCATTGGACTATCTGTGGCAGATTTGGTGGAAACTATAATGAAGAATCTTAGACAGGTGCATCAATTTCCACCATGATTAAGGGTCTCTGGAATAAAGAATGTGTGCCTTGTGTCTTGGGACAAAATGGAATCTCAGATGTTGTGAATGTGATTCTGACTCCTGAGGAAAAGCCACGTTTGAAGAAGAGTGCAGTTACACTTTGGGGGATCCAGAAAATGCTGCAATTTTAAAGGCTTCTAATGTCATACCACTTCACTGTCCAGGATACAACAGGAGGTTGTGTAGTTGTCTTTTTTATCTGATCTGTGATTAAAGCAGATGGCCTGGGGAGGAAAAACATCAATTTCCTAAAGTTAGAAATAGAAATGGCTTATAAAACCCTATGGATATCCTGATGCTGGATAGTACTTAACTTGTGTCATCCTAAAATAGTGTCAAATAGTTCCACCATCTCTGAGATACCACTGCCAATGTTGCACAGGCTCCAGTTACCCTTCAAACCAGCTGTCATATATAACTTCATCAAACATGCCTAGTTCAACTTTTTTTTCCAACCAGTCACGTCCTGGGATCCAATGTGAAATCTAGTATCACATGTCTAATTTATAACTGTTCTAAAGATTTTATTTTGTGTATTATATGTATCCATAATGTACATTTCCATATAATGTAAAAAGAAAGATCTACAAATGAACAATGCAACCAGCTATTCAATTGTCACACCAACTGAAATATCAAATAAACCTTGAACAGAAAAAAAGATGATATTTTTAGTCATTCAGGGTCTTGCTTGGTTCTGTATTGACTGTAGGATTGATTTTTGTATATCTATGAAAAATTCCATTAGAATTTTGATATGAATGGCATTAAATCTAGACCATTTTAGATAGTGTGGACATTTAACAATATTAATTCTTCTAATTCATGAATTTATGTCATTTGTTGTTGTTATTGTTGTTTTGTTTGGTACTGGAGATTGAACTCAGAGGCACTCAACCACTGGGCCTCATCCCCAGCCCCATTATGTATTTTATTTAGAGACAGGGTCTCACTGAGTTGCCTGAGTTGCCTAGTGCCATGCTTTTGCTGAGGCTGGCTTTGAACTTGTGATCCTCTTGCCTCAACCTCCCGAGCCACTGGGATTACAGGCATGCACCACAGTGCCTAACTATCTCATTTGTTTTTAGAACAGTTTTTAAAAATTATATATACTCATTAGCCACACAACAGGTACAATTAGGAATAAAATTGGGATTTTTATATATCAACAGAAATTAATTACTGTCCAAATCACTAAATTTGAGGTAGGAAGTCCTTTTCTAGATGCTAGCACCTTTAAAGAAAATATTATTTCTAATATTTGACTTAACATTGCTGCTTTGCTAAAAACAAAAGATAAGATATTAAAGATTAAAGATGACTAGATATTAGGTATTGAAGTTACTAAAAACAAAACCCAGCAGGGTAAATTCACAGGCACAAAACATAATTCAAAGCATTAATAGAGCTAAAACTTTTTTTCTATAGCATTATGAATCTCTAATTGCAAATGACAATACCAGAGCTCCAAAGAGGCTGTCTCATATATCAAACTGTTGTTAAAATATGTGGCTCTTTCCTGTTGTGTCATGTTACTACTACACTGATTTTATTTTTCCAGTAATACTGGGTGTATTAATTAGAAATTATATTATTTTTGGCCAGCCATAATGGTTACAACCCAAAGGTTAACTGCTATGCTACCAACACTGCAGCAATTAGCTTTTAGAGCAGAGAGCAAGAGGTAATGTATTTCATATGACAGTTAATTTTTAAATAAAAACTATTCTTTATGCCATGTTCATAATGTTAGGTCGGAGGCAGACACAGAAAACCAGACCCACCTGCTGCGCCGCCCAGCGCTGCACCAACACGGCACCAGAAAGTTCGCTTGGGAGGTAATTTTGGACTGTTTCCCACTACCATGCCATGCCGCATGGGCACGGCGCCAGAAAGTTCCTTGGGAGACAATTCTAGAACCTCTCTCTCCCCCATCACCGCCCGGAGCCAGCCCACACACTGTCGCGCGCGATGAACGCAGCACGCATGCACTGAACACAGCACGCATGCGTCAAGCACACGAAAATGGCAGCCCCCAATGATCTGTACGGAAGAAGAAGTAAA